>LJIJ01000068.1:0-355517 GCA_001718145.1 Orchesella cincta | reverse complement strand
TATTGCAAAAAGGTAAACGTTCGAAAAAAATTAATTTTATAAGAACATATATTTACTTGTCAAAAAAAGTTTATATGTAAAATAGTAAAAAAAAAAAACTCCAAAGAAAAAAGCTATTACAGGGTTATTATAATTAGGTAACTATCAAAGAGTGCTAGCTGCAAAATCAAGAAAACGAAATCTCTAAATTAACGATTGAATAAACACTCATCTTCCAGTTGAAATGATGCAGTAGTTTTCATGAATTTTGACGGAAATCATCAGAAATTGTAAGAAATAACCTGAGTGAATCATAGTTAAAAAAATGGACTTTCTTTCCCAACAATTGATGTTCGATTGATAATTGTGAAGAGGGCTATTCGCACCAATTAGTATAGGCAATGATCACATACAAAGGTGCGCATCTACATCAACGGTTTGGCAGGATACGTGGGCATTTAAAAATTCCTCCGCTGTGGATAAGAGTGTGTTTCAACGTGTATAGTTTGAGGTATATTGGGTCAGGCATTGAAAACTAATATGATGAAGATATGAGAGTTGTTTAATTGATGGCTATCCATGCATAATTAGTCTGAACATAAAATTGAACAATTGTAGGCTTGTTTTCGTGATAACGGAGGGTAGAATGAGAGTATTTTCCAGCAGGTTCCAATGGTCAATTTTCATCACAGCTAAGGTTGTATCGGAAGTTGGCAGGTGCTCCTCAAATATGCATAGGTAGTAAGGTACTGAGATACCCTGATCAGAGGGAATTTGATTTCTTAGTTTCCAAATCTATTGTTTAAAGTATTTTATTTGTTAGAGAAGCCAAATAAAGAGGGATGTAGGAATTATAATGCACCTTTAAAGTTCTTGAGGGCCATTATATTTGTCCAACGACAAAAGTCTATTGAAGATTCTGCGTCTTTCCCATACACCAATCTCAGCCTCCAGTGTTCCTACACGAGAATCGAAAACAAAGCCAGACCCGATGGTTTCCAGTGATTCCAAAGCCCAAGTTTCTTTACATCACTGGTTGGCATTAGTGCTAAAGGAGAAAAATTGCTGCTAGTAACAAATTCAGAATACAGAAAATTGCAAAATAACAATGGGATAATCGTTGATTGAGGCACAAACTTCTCGTTTTTTCGCATTCCAAGAGAATCGTTTTGGGAAGGTATATAGGAAACAATAGATTATGCAGTCGAAGGATCCCAATGTGGATGAGGAATGATTGAGTGATGTAGAACTGTTTCCTCTTGCCGGTTAAACATCTGCATAAACTCTTGAGTTCTTGAGTGAAGTTGATGATATCTGGGAACGGAAGAATTTGGATAGAGTACTTTGCCTGTAGCACGTGCTTAGGTGATATCATAGATTAATTAATCTATTCTAAAATTTTGCTGAGTTTGTGTCTGTAGTCTTGGATGCTTAACATTTAATAGGTATACAATTCAGCGCATGTTAGAAAACGTAACCCAGGGGCCAAATTACAATTTTTCTCATCTGTTTGCTTCATTTGTTTTAGATATTCGTTTAAATTAATCGTCAAGTGTTGTTTGCAAGATTAAACCCTAGATGAAACCCAATAAAATTATCATCGATTAAAATCAAATCGTAAGGTAAAATTTAAGCATGAATTGAAAGCCATGATCGTCTTTTTTCTAGAAAGACTAGACTTCCTTTCCAAATGTGGCTTATTTAGTTACAAAAGATAAGTTGAAGTCGGGACTAACGATGACTGTTCAATTAAACGAACGTTCTTGTACGTTGATCTCAATATTAACAGATATTGGGTGTACAGAACTATCCTAGTTTTTTTGAAATTGCTTATTTTGAATTCGAGTGAGTATTTGCTGATGAACTCCTCATTTGTCATAAATAGTATTAGTGCTTCATGGGTCATGGATTTTATAATAAAGTAAACAAGAAAATGTGTGTTACTTTACGTTAGATGTTCTGCCTACTTACCAATGTAAACAACTGGTACATAATCATATTTGTAAACTGTTAGTAACTTTCATGCTAGTCACGTCATGCACTTCCTTTAAATTCCATTATGTATGACTGGCTCAAGCAAAGGCCAGTAGTTTATTGCAATAAAAACACAGCCTGGGAGCATCAAGTTCTTAACTGTACGTTATTATCTATGCGACAGCTATACAGGGAGGGCATAGGTATAGTAGATAACGTTCAACTTCAGTAACATTTAATAAAAATGCTTCGAAAAACCCATGTCGTGCAGCAAACAGTAAAACAATAATGAATATAGGTTTCCTTAGTGAGCCGTCAGACAGACTTACAAAATTTAAATGATTTTTACAAAGGTGCAATTGTAGTTTTATTTGGCAGCTTCGTAAGTTTCATTCGATTACTTGAAACAGTTTATTTGATCATTGATACGTTTAGTAGTATAGATAATTGTATTAAAAAATGCGTATTATTATACTTTTTATATAAAGTGTCGAATGTCAAATTATTTTTAATACCTAAAGCCCCAAAAAACAAATGCACATTTATTCCAAAAAACCAAACCAGTCAAAGGGAGTATTTGTAGTTTTGGAATTGAACATAAGGAATGGCTCATGCTCGATCACCGTTGGATTGTAGTAGGTTGCGTTCGTGTCCGTTTTAAATGGATAAAGTTTCACAGCAGAAAGTGATGAATGTCGAATGGCCTTGATCCTCAATCGTGAGCATCTTCTGTCCAAACGAGTTTAATACATTTTAGGAGTGTCACTCAGTTTTCCACCCTGGAAATATATACCTAAGAGTTTCACGGCGCAAGTTTTACGCATAGGCATAGAGCCTTAATTATTCTGGGTAATGAATACTGAGCTAAATGAAATACATAAGAAAAGTGGAACTTGTGCCAACCTTGAGGCGTTTACCCAAGACTGCTGTAGGTAAAAGACTGCACCAGACCATTATAAATGGCATACAGTGCATTACCTGACAAGGCTCAAAGCATCAATATGGTATCAGTTTGGAGTGTGATGTAGTGTTCAAAATTTCCTTGGCGTGTCCCCCGAGCCATTTTTTCGTTGTGAGTATTTTAAGGTATATTTGAATTACGTGTTAAATCAAAATAAGTAATGCATGCTCTAGGCTGTTTAAGCGTAGCATCCAAGAAACAGTAGTCTGATTATGAGAGCTTATTATTATTGTTTGTGTACGGGTTTCTGTTCCGGAAGAATTTACATTCCAAGAGGGAACAATGGGTCATAGGGTATAACCGTTGTTGATACAGGTATTGAGAACAATCTCCAATGAAAAGCTCCTTTCATGAGGAGCTCTAACATTCGCGCTTTCGGATAAATCATTCGAAGACGTTTGGGAAAACGCTGAAGTCCACGATCGCTGCTATGTGATTTTGACAAAACTAAATAAATTAAGCAAGCAAAAGTAATGTTGGCATTATTTACAAAATTTGCTTTTCCTTTACAGTTCATTTGATGGGGTGAAAACTTAGATAATAATTTCAAGTAAACGAGCGTTGAAGAATTCTGCGGTCTTTGCTCCATTACACAGTAAGTGCAACCGTCCAGTCTCCGCTAATTATTGCAAACAGTCCCACTACAATTCAACTGGCAGTGTTTATTAAACCTTTTACTTTTGGGTTCCCGTAAAGTCTGTTCAAAAAGAATGATGTAAGAAAGCTAGTATAGCCAGAAGACTAGAATTAGGGACAAAAATTGCAAAATACCACAGATAAAGGTGTTTGGGGTGTTGCAAAATTTGCGTTGTTTTTCATCCCAAACAAATCACTGTGGATAGGGACGTACCAAAATAGTTGATGATGCATTCAAAAACATCCAGTTATTTAGCGACAGACATTTAAGGAAAGGTGGAAGTTTTTGTAATAAGGAATATTTTTATAACTGAACGTGATGCAATTCACTGCAAGTGTAGAAAAAGAATTGCATTTCACTTTGGTAAAGAAAGATATGCTTTTAAATGGATAAGATTAACAAGTTTGTATATGATCTCAATTTTGAGGCGCTTTGGAACTTAACACGAATATCTAATGTTAGTGTACATTATTCACGAAACACTAATTGTTTTCCCCATTATAAATATCAGATTGTTGTGTTTACACTACTAGTATAATGGCTAGTGTCAACATAATATTATGTATAATTGGTTTCGGACCGTATATAATTAAATACAAAGCTAGGCAGCCAGACAGGTTTAAAAGAAATTGATAGAAGAATACTAATTGATTTGCACAAAAACGCAATTTGAGTACGTTATTTCAATTATAAGTTTAATAGGCGCTAGAGTAGATGTAGCGTCAAGAGTGATGTGTTTCAAGGTTTCAAGCACACAAGCAAGTCGCATTGTGGGTTAGCGTAAGTTTCAATGGTTTTCAATTGATTTTGATTAGAATTGAGTGCAATTGAAATTGTTCTGTTAAGAATGAACAGTTTGCAATTAGCGCAAACCTAGTGCCGGCATGTGTTGAACTTGACCGCATATCGTTTTTGAAGACGATATAGCTATCCATTTCACGATTATAAACGCTACGTTTTAATAGAAGGGTTAAAATTATTAAAAATCCAATGTTTGCAGATTCAGACAATAACTTGAAATTGTTGCGATAAAGAGCGTTAGCTTATGAATTATTATTGGAACATAAAATTATATTTCAGAACAATAGGTGGGTTGTATGTGGTGATATATTATTGCTGTATTTAAAGAGGGAATTAAAGCAATACTCGTGAAGGTTGAAATTATGACATATCAATCTACTAAAGTAAAAATGGGAAACACTTGGTACAACGGGATAACTTTCTACTAGAATTGAAATCAGCTAGTAATGTAATTGCATTGAAAACATTGATTAAGTTTATCAATTTCATGTATTCATTTCAACCCTGCTTGAAATGGCTTTTCAATCCCTGCTGAGGTTTAAACTAATTGTAACAAATATTTTTTCTTGGTTTCAGGTTTGGATTCGCGGAGTAATCCAAATTTTCCAGAGCGGCGTTGAGTCTTTTCGGAGTATTGGTGAAACTGGCCAGGTTCAATTAGAATATTTAAGATAAGAGCAAACCCTAATTGAGTTCAATTTAAAAGCCACTGATACCACTCGTGCTAAGCAGTATAGTTATTGAAGCCCAAGCACCATTTTTTGTGAGTCAATCAACAGCCTATTTACGGCAGTGGAGGTAGGGTTCATTCATAACATTTCATTTCAAGTAATCGGCAGATGAACATGTAAAGAATAAGTTTTTTTCGTTTAAGTGCATGTTGGAGGTAATTTTGTCATATTCCTTAGCCTCTCAAATACTAGCTTGATGCGTCGACTTTTTTGCAAAGAATTAACCCTGCTATCCGTCCACCCTTTTTACGCGAGTAGGTGCAAATTCGTCTGTAGTCAGAGTTAATCAACATTTGCATATTGTAACATTGCACATGGCTGCAGAAATGGTCAGTGCATTAATAATGGTTTGTGCATGGCAGCTCGTCGTGAGTTTGGAATTTATGCATGCGAACATATTTGCAGAGTATGCACACTCAGTTTATGCAAAAATAAATGGGATGCTTATAAGTATACATTCGCTAGGTATGTCTACCTGCAGTAAAACGGTGTATGGACGTGGGTATAAAACAACTGTTTCGTCAAATTATATCCTAATATTGATAGGAAAGGATGCGGCCTATTTGTAGGTACACGCAATAAAAGTTTTCTACTTGACTTGAATTACTGTAGAGGAATGTGCAGTTGCGCTACTCGTCTTTCCATGTTGTTGCATCCAATCATTATGCGACACTGAAAATTATATGACATAAAGTTCTACTCAGTTGATAATCTTATCTGGAATAACAATACAAGAGTCATCCAAGATATTTTTTGCTCGCTTCTGGAACGAGACAAAAGCAGGGAGAATAGGCGAAGAGACACATCATTTAGCTGAGCATACGGATTAGAAGAGTGAATCAAAGATTCGAATCGCAGAAGATATTCTACATTGAGTTGAGATAGGTATTCATATCTTGTTTCATAGAGTGGCTGAAATTACAACTCTGTCCATGTATTATCAGACGTGATGATTAGAAATGGCTTTGCTTGTTATCCCTAAACTAATGTTGTAACTAAAAGAGAAAGTACAGTGTGCACAGCAGCAGCTGCACCAACACCAAGTTGTTCTTTCTCAGCCCTAGGTCTAAATACATTATGCGTACCTTACACGACTTGTATGGGTAGGCCGAAATCCCCTGAATAGATAAGTACATTTTCTTCCCTTATTGCTCTTTATCATGATGATATTTATGAAGGCATGACATAACACAGAGCTAGTGCCAAGATCTCAACCCTCTTGAAGATGCATAATATACTTGATATAATATATATACATACGCTAGTCTAGCATACGGATTTTTTTTACTGGGACAGGCGGAAGTATGATAGAGTAGATAGAATAGATCTTGAATATCGATGTGTGTATATAATGCGCGGTGCTCTGCTGCTCTTCTCCTTGCCCATGCCTTGAATCCAGTAGCTGGTATAGAGAAGAGCCAGATTTTAGATTCCTGATCATATTTATACTTTCATATGCACGTACTTCCATTTCCCGGTTGCAGTGTCTAAGTTTATGGTGTGGCGTGGTTTGATTGACGGAAATATTTAGATACTACAAGATATAAGTTGTCAAGTCGTTAGATCACACAATTGTCATTGAAATGAACAAGGCTATTTATATAAGTGATGGCAGAATGATTGGTGATGGAATGAGTTAGGGAATTGTAGTAGGTGTTAGTAAGCTTAAGCTTTTGAGCTTTGTCCTTTTCTACTTTTATAGTGAGAATTGTTAATGTATGACGACTATCAGGAAATTCATGTGTTTTTAACTCTTTTCATAATGCAGGGCTTCATAATGGTGGCAAAGAATGTGTCATAGATACAGTAAAAAAGACTGACAACCGTTTTTCGGTACTTTAAATTATGTTCCTTTTAGTATTCGATCGATTGACAGGTTTCACCAGTCCATGATGGCGAACACGGTTTTGTGGATGAGAGTCAGGGCGCAGATGTCCACCTCCAGTCCAATGAGAGGGGAGGCATTTTGGCGCGTTTGGTTAATGTTCTGCATTTAAATAATTATCAAGTACGACAGACAAGAGAATTTAGCCGAGATTTAGAAAATATTCTTAATTTTTCGTTTCAATTTTTAAAACCAGGTGTACAAGGGTGATGTGTTGCAGCAAGCGATTCATTGATGAATCGTAAACAATTTATGTGCATTCGAGGAAAGCCAAATTGGTGATTGAGTCAAAAACTCGAAGAGGCATTGAAGGTCATCAAGCATCGGAGCGATATTTCAGCCGTTGTTTTCAGAGTTTGCCATCCCTCCTTCTACTCAGCCTTTTCCGTTATGCCCAGATAATCTTGGGATACGGAGGAGAATCAACGTTGTGTCTCCCAGAAGATTGTGTCGTGAAGAGTGTGAGCTGGCTAGAGCACGATTTGTGCAGGCAAGAATAGCGTCTTGCGAAACGACATCCTTTGATAGGTCAAACAGCTTGCAATTCTCTGAAATGTGCAGAGTTGCCACCATTAGCTCGAAAGAGTCCGCTTCCTTGTATTCCGACTTGGTCTACTCACCTAACCGCCATTGTGGAGGATCACACTTGTTACAAAGAAAAGGGCATGAATGATACAGATGAACTGTAAGGGAAACAGAGTCTGGTGAGCCTTGTAGGGCCTTGGTCACCAGCTCAGTTTCAAGTCTTCAGATTATGCTGAACTGGTAAGAAACTTTTTGCATTGCAAGTGTAAAAAATGTGTCTCTGGAGAAAAATCAATCATGTCATTGACACCATATATGACATTTTTATATAGATGGGCGGTCATAATTATTGTCGGAATCCTGGAGGCATTGAACAACAGCCATGGTGTTTCTCAAACTCGGAACACTTTCGTAAGGAGCCTTGTAAAGTGCCAAAATTGTGTATTTTTGGTTATGGTGAGAAATGACATTTTCATATATGTTTTCTGTCAAATTAAAAATAATTCTGCTTACATAGCGAATACTGGATTTGTTGGACGATTGATGAAAGCAAGATTTGGCAGCACAGATAATGACAGATGATGAACATATCAGGAGTGAGGGCTGCAACTCTCCTGTTACTGGCAGCCAATCTTGGCTTTCTGCAATGTCAACAAATTCAGTATTCGCTATGTAAGCAGATTATTTTTTAATTTTACAGAAAACACATGAAAATGTCATTTCTCACCATAAAAAAATACCAGCATTTTGGCACTTTACAAGGCTCCTTACGAAAGTGTTCCGAGTTTTGAGAAACACCATGGCTGTTGTTCAATGCCTCCAGGATTCCGACAATAATTATGACGCCATCTATATAAAATGTCAATATATGTGTGTCAATTGACATGATTTGATTTTTCTCCAGAGACACATTTTTTACACTTGCAATGGCAAAGTTTCTTACCAGTTCAGCATAATCTGAAGACTTGAAACTGAGCTGGTGACTCCAAGGCCTACAAGGCTCACCAGACTCTGTTTCTTTACAGTCCTCTGTAATTCATGCCTTTTCTTGTATACAAGTGTTGATCCTCCACAATGCGTTAGGTGAGGTAGACAAGTCGATACAGGAGCGGACTCTTTCGAGCCTAATGTGGCAACTCTGCACATTCAGGAATCTGCAAGCTGTTGACCTATCAAAGGATGTCGTTTCGCAAGAGCGTATTCTTGCTGCACAAATCATGCTCTAGCAGCTCACACTCTTCACGACACAATCTTCTGGAGACACAAAGTTGAGGTTCTCCTCCGTATTCCCAAGATTATCTGGGCAAACGGAAAGGCTGAGTAGCAGAGGGAGGGGATGGCAAACTCTGAACAACGGGCTGAAATATCCTCCGAATGCTGAATGACCTTCAATGCCTCTTGAAGTTTGACTCAATCACAATTTGGCTTTCCTCCGAATGCACATAAATTGTACGATTCTCAATGAACCGTTTGCACACATCACCCTTGTACACCTGGTTTTAAAAAATGGAAGAAAAATTAAGTATTTTCCAAATCTCGGCTAAATATCTGTCTGTTGATAATTATTTAAATGAGAAACATTAACAAACCTGGCAAATGCCCTCCCCATCTTTGGGGGGTTGGACATGCGCCCTACTCATATCCACAAAACCGGTGTTCGCCATCATTGGAACATGGTGAAAGCTGTCAATCCGATGAATACTAAAAGGAATAAATTTAAAAGTACGAAAACGGTTGTAGTTTTTACTTATCTATGAACACATTCTATTGCCACCTATGAAGCCTGCACTTATGAAAATTAGTTTAAAAGACACTTGAATTTCCTGATATCTGTTACATTACAATTCTCATATAAAAGTAGAAAAGTACAAAAGTACAAAAGCTAAGGCTACTAGCACTACTACAATTCCCTACTCATTCATCCCAACTCTTTCTCCTCATTCTTAAATAGCTTGTCTTATTTCAAGTGAAATTGTAATAACACTTGACAACTTTATTCTTGTCAATATCCTAAATATTTCCGTCAATAAACCAGCCACACATAAACTTAACACTGCAACGGGAAATGGAGTAGTGCCAAGAAGTATAAATATGTAGGATTCTAAATCTGTCTCTTCTACTATACACTACTGGAATTCAAGGGCAGGGCCAAGGAAGAAGAGCAGCAGAGCACTGCATTATATCACACACGTATCAGGATCTATTCTATTCTACTTATATACTTCCGCTTCCAGTAAAAAAATCCGTATTGCGTAGATATAGGTATGTTATATATTTATATCAGTATATTATGCATCTTTCAAAGAGGGTGAGATCTTGCATTAGCTCTGTGTTATGTCATGCATAATATCATCTATAAAGGGAATAGGGAAGAAAATGTACTATTATTCGGGGATGTTCGGTACTATACAAGTTGTAGGTACGCATAATGTATTTTATACTAGGGCTGAAGAACAACTTGGTGTTGGTGCAGCTGCTGCTGTTGCACACTGTATTTTTTTAGTTACAAACTTAGTTTAGGGGTAACAGCAATAGCCATTTCTATCATCACGTATGAAATACATGGACAGAGGTTGTATATTTCAGGCACTCTATGTAAACAAGATATGGAATACTATCTCAACTCAATGTAGAATATCTTCTGGATTCGATCTTTGTTCACTCTTCTAATCCTATGCTGAGCTAAAATGATGCTGCCTCTCGTATTTCTTCCCTGTTTGGTCTTCGTTCCAGAAGCAGCAAAAAATATCTTGGATGGGGACTCTTGTATTGGATTCCAAGATAAGATTATCAACTGTAGTAGAACTGTGTATGTATGTAATTTTCAGTGTCGCATAATATTGGACTGCAACAACTGGAAAGCGAGTAGAGAACTAGCTACATTCCTTACAGTAATCAAGTCAAGTAGAAACTTTTATTGGTTGTACCTACAAATAGCCGCATCCTTTCCTTCAATATTAGATAAAATTGAGAACAGTTGTTTTTCCCATGTCATACACCGTTTTACTGAGGTAGACATACCTAACCGAATGTATATCTTATAAGCATCCATATTTTCTAACTGAGTGTGCATAGTCTGCAAATATGTTGCATGCATAAATTTTCAACTGTCGAGCGAGTGCATTCACAACCATTATTAATGCACGACTCATTTCTGCAGCCCATGTGCAATGTTCAATATGCAAATGTTTGATTAACTCTGACTAATGACTGAATTTTGCACCTACTCGCGTAAAAAGGGTGAGGAGAGGTTGAAGTTCTTTGCAAAAAGTCGAACGCGTAGCTGTATTTGATGAGCTAAGGATATGTCAAATTACTCCAACATGCATTAAACGAAAAAACTTATTCGTTCACATGTTCATCTGCGATTACTTGAAATGAAATGCATGAATGAAACCTACTCCACTGCGTAAATGGTGTTGTATGACTCACTAAAAATGGTGCTTGGGCTTCAATAACTCTACTCTTAGCGGTTGGGTTCAGTGGTTTATTAAATTGAACTCAATTATTGGTTGGCTCTTTATTTAAATATTTAATTGCTAACCTGCCAGTTTCACCAATCTCCGGAAAGGACTCAAACGCGCTTGGAAAATCTGGGATTACTCCGGAATCCAAACCTGAAACCAAGAAAAAATATTTGCAAATTAATTTAAACCTCAGCAGGGATTGAAAAGCATTTAAGCAGGTGGATGTGAAATGAATACATGAAATCGATAACTTAATCAATGTTTTCAATGCAATTACATTACTAGCTGATTTCAATTCTAGTAGAAAGTTATCCCGGTGTGTACAAGTACATACAAGTGTTTCCCATTTTATTTAGTAGATTGATGATGTCATAATTGCAACCTTCACGAGTATGCTTTAATTCCTTTTTTAAATACAGCAATAATAATTTTATGTTCCAATAATAAATACATAATCAAGCTCCTTTATACCAATCAGTTTTTAATACTGTCTAAATTGCAACAATTATCCACGTTGCATTTTAAACAATTTTAACCCTGTGCTATGCTAAGAAAGTAGCAGTGTTATAAATCGTGGGAATGATAGTTATATAGTCTTCAAAAACGATAAAGGTCAAGTTCACAAAATGCGCAGCTAGGTTTGCTTCGAAAATACATAGATAACTGTCATTTAAAAAAGAAAATTTCAATTGCATCAATTTCTAACCAAATCAATTAAAATACCATTGAAATACGTAACCAAAATGCAACTTGCTTGTGTGCCTTGAAACACATCACTTTGAGCCTACATATCTAGTCTAGCGCCTATTTAAACTTATAAATTTTAAATAACGTACTCAAATTGGTTTTGTGTCAAATCAATTAGTACTTTTACTGTATATTTTTTTCGCTGGTCTGGCTGGCTGTGTATTTTAATTTGATATGCGGTCCGAAAACAATTATAATGATTATGCGATGACTAGCCAATTTCTACAACTACACAACTAGCCATATGGATGGAAAACAATTAGTGTTCGTGAATAATGTAACTTGCATTAGATATTTGGTAGTACCACATACACTGGATTATAATAGTTCAAAGCAGCGTCAAAATTGAAATCATATAAAACTTGTTATATCTCATCCATTTAAAAGTGATATTCTTTCCTTTTAGCAAAGTGAAATGCAATTCTTTCTCTACCACTTGCAGTTGGAATTGAATCACGTTCAGTTATTAAAAATTTCTTATTACAAAACTTCCAACCTTTCTTAAAATGTCTGTCGCTAAATACACTTGGGATGTTTTTGACATGCATCATCAACTCTTTTGTTACGTCCCTTATCCACAGTTATTTGTTTGGGATGGGAAACAGCGAAAAATTTTCTGCACACCCCAGAAACACCTTTATCTGTGGTATTTTGCAATTTTTGTCCTGATTCTAGTCTTTGGTATACTAGCTTCTGTAATCATTCTTTTTGAACAACTTTACGGGAACCCAAAAGTAAAAGGGTTGGTAATAACACTGCAGTTAATTGTAGTGGGACTGTTTGCAATAATTAGCGGAGGAACTGGGGTTGCAGTAACTATGTATGGAGAAAGAACAGCAGAATTCTTCAACCGGCTCGTTTCACTTGAAAATTATTTATCTATAGTTTTCACCGCATCCGAATGCAATTGTAAGGAAAATCAATTTTTTAAACCGATGTATCATATTTTTGTGCTTGTTAATTTACTTAATTCTTGTCAAATCACATTTAGGCAGTGATCGTTGTCTTCAGCGTTTTCCAAACGCTTCGAAATATTTATCCGAAGAGCGAATGTTAGAGGTACTCATGAAAGCATCCGTTCTCATTGGAGCATTGTTCTCAATACCTGTATCAACAACGGGTGTATACTACAATATGGACCCATTTGGTTCCCTCTTGGAATGTTACATTCTTCCGGAACCAGAAACCCGTACACAAACGATAATAATAAGCTCCGTCATAATCAGACTAGTAGTTTCTTGGATGGCAACGGTTGAAACAGCTCGAAGCATGTCATTACTTATTTTGGTATTTCACACGGTAATTCAAATATACCTTAAAATACTCCACCAACTGAAAAAATGTTCTGGGGCTAAACGCAAGGAAATTTTGAAACACTACATTACACTCCAAATGATACATATTGATGCTGAGCCTTGTGGCAATGCACTTATTGCTATTTTAATGGGTTCTGGCGCAGGTCTTTTTACTACAGCAGTTTGGGTAACGGTCAAGGGTTGGAAACAAGTTCCACTTTTCTTGTATGTGTTTGCATTTAACTTCAGTTTCATTATCCCAGGAATAATAATGGCTCTGCTGCCTTATGCCGTCAAAATTGGGGAAAACTCGTCAGGTATTATTTCAGGGTGGAAATATGACACTTCCTTAAAATGGTATATAAACTCGTTTGACAGAAGATGCGTCACGATGAGGATCAAGGCCCTTCGATTCATCACTTTCTCCTGTGGAAACTTTTTCCATTTAAAACGGACAACGAAACGCAACTACCTACAAGCAACGGTGGATCGAGCAGTGGAGTCCTTGATGTCTATTCCAAAACCTACAAATACTCCCTTTGACTGGTTTGGGTTTTTGGAATAAATGTGGATTTTTTGTTGGCTTTAGATAATTAAAATAGTTTTGACATTCGACATTTATATAAAAGTATATATATTCATTTTTAATACAACTAACTATACTAACTATACGTATCATGATAAATAAACTGTTTCAAAGATATGAATGAAAATGATACGAAGCTGCAAATAAAACTGCAATTGCAGCTTTATAAAAATCATTGAAATTTTGTAAGTCTGTCTGACGGCTCACTAATGTAACACCTAATATCATTTTGTTTATGGTTTGTGCACGAACATGGGTTTTTTCGAAGCATTTTAATTTAAATGTGTAACTGAAGTTGACGTTATCTACTATACGCTATGCTCTCCCTGTATAGCTGTGGGTTTTTAATTGCCAAAACTACTGACTCTTGGCTTGATGCAGGTCATACAGTAATGGAATTGAAATTGGAAATGATGACGTGACTAGCATGAAAGTTAAACAGTTTACAGAATTTGTGTACGTATACACAGTACCTGTACATTGTAAGGTAGCAAACTAACGTGACGACGTAAAGTAAACAATTTTCTTGTTACAGTGAAATTTAAAAAATCATTAATCATGAGGACGAATTTATTTATGACAAATGACGAGTTCATTAGAGAATACTCTGGGTCTCAAATAAGCAATTTTCAAAAAACTAGGATAGTTCTGAACACGCAATGTTCTGTTAATATTGACATAACAAGAGTCGTTTAATTGACAGTCATGCGTTATGTCCCGATGTACTAAGCTTTCTTGTAACTAAATAAGCTACATTTGAAAAGTAAAGACTAGTCAGTCAAGAAAAAAGACGACTCATGGCTTCGAAATTTCATGTTAAACTTTTTACGTACGGATTTGATTTTATCGATTGATATTTTATATGGGATTGTCTTGGAGGGTTTAATCTTACAAAAACCTATTTCACGATTGATTTAAATGGAATATCTAAAACAAATGAGAAAATTGTAAATTGAGCACTGGGTGTATACAGTTGTTCTAACAATGCGTGAATTGTATACCTATACATGTTAAACATCCCGACTAAAGACAACAAAACCTCAGAAAATTATTTATGAATAGATTAATTTAATCTAGTTTAGTTTAGTCTAATTTCACCTAAAGCACGTGTACGAGGACAAAGTACTCTAGCCATCTTCTTCCGCGTCCCAGATAATCATCAATTTGCCTCCAATAACTCAAGGAGTTCATTGGCAGAATGTTTAACTGGCAGAGGAAACAGTTCTAATCACTCAAATCATGTCCTCATCATACATGTGGGAGTCCTTCGACTTGCATAATCTATTGTTTTCCTTTATACCTTTCCCAAAACGATTCTCTTGGGATTGCAAAAATCGAAAAATTGTTTGTGTTCCTCATCGACGACTTATCCCATGGTATTTTGCAATTTTCATTGCTATTCTGACATTTGGTTTACTAGCAGCAATTTTTCTCCTGTTAGCACAAATGCAACGCAGTGGGAATGTAAAGAAACTTGGGCTGTTGGAAACACTGGAAACCATCGTGGTTGCTTTGTTTTCGATTCTCAGTGTAGGAACTGGAGCTGCAGGATTGGTGTATGGGGAAAGGACGGCAGAATTCTTCAATAGACTTTTGTCGTTGGACAAATATATGGCTAAAGAATTTAAAGGTTAGCATATAATCCTACAATCCCTCTTTATTTGTTTCCTCTAACAAATGCTAATACTTTAAACAATAGATTTGGAAACTAAGAAAAATTCAAGATTCCTTTCTGATGAGCGTATGCTCGAGTACCTTACTAACCTATGTGTATTTGGAGGAGCCACCTGCACAATTCCAGTAGCAACCTTAGCCGTGATTGAAAATATGGAGCCATTGCCCGTATTGCTAGAATACTTCATTCTACCCTCCGCGTATCACCGAACAAGACCTACAATTGTTGCAATTTTTATGTTCAGACTAATTATGGCATGGATAGCATCAATTGAAACAGCTCGTTCATCATCCTTCATCATATTAGTTTTCAATGCCGTGACTCAAATATACCTCAAACTATTGCGACGGTTGAAACACTATTCTATCCACAAGCGGAGACGAATTTTGAAATGCTACGTTATCCTGCAAACGGTTCATGTAGATGCGGAACCTTGCGGTAATGTGATCATTGCTATACTAATGTGGTGCGGAATAGGTCTCTTCACAATATCAATCTGGATGACAATCAATTGTTGGGAGAAAGTCCCATTTTTTGTTTATAGTATGGCATTCACTTTCAGTATATTTATTCCCCTTACAATCATGTCTCTGATGCCATATGCCGTCAAAATTCATGAGAACTCTACTGCAATGATTTCAAACTGGAAAGTGGAGAGTGGTGCAAAGTGGTATTCCAATTCGTATGATAGAAAATGGGTTAGGAAAAGACTTAGAGGATTTCGTCGGATTGCATTTTCATGTGGAATCTGTTTCCAGCTGAAGCACTCAACTAAAATAACTTACCTAGAAGTTATAATAAACCAAGCTATAGACACACTAATAGCTATTCCAGCAACGACTCGCAAGTCGTTGGAGTGGTTTGACTTTTTTCATTAATTGTATTTTATATTCTGCTGTCGTCAATTAACATGGTCGATGTTGATGCGTACAACTATTTTTTTTATATAAAACTAGGTCACCAAAAATGTTGACAAGTAATATATGTATCTTATAGAAATTTTATGAAATACATTTTGTATTTCAAACGTGTGACCGGTAATGTCAAATAAATTGCAATACAATAAATCCAACATATTTTCAATTTTTTTCGAATGCCATGTAAATATTTTTCTGTTATGTTTCTGAACAGCACATTCCCAAGGTTTGATCTGCCTGAAAAATTCATTTTTGTTCGATTTTCATCTTCCTGTCAAAACTTTTGCATGCACGCACACTACTCATTTCAGTTCATACAGCAGTATGAAATCTGTTTACCTTCTGCAAATGATTGATTACATTCCCAGAAAAATGCTGGATATATCATGGCCACGTCATCTCATCCCACTTACTTCCCCTTCACCCTTCATTCATCCTACATTTTTTCTCTTTTTGACAGTTTTGTGAGATTTTAATGAGTTTTTAAAAAGCAAATTTCTCTTTTGTAAGCACACACCAGAATTTACCTAAACTTTATGCATCCCCTCATACAAAACATGTTCTTCTGTAAACCATTCTGCCTGGAGTGCAATCCCATCGCAATCCCAACCAAATGCAGGGGAAAAGTAGATTTTCCCAAATATGACGTTATACAAAGAATGCGTATGCGTAAAATTATTATGAAGGGTTGGAAAAGATGATTCTGATGTGATGCTCATCATCAATATCATGACAATGATGACTTATGCAGATGAGCTGGATAATATAATGCACAGGGAGGAAGGATTCTTTCTTAACTAAAATGTATATCCACCTCGCTAAACAGTGCATTTTTCTTTCCATTATGTAGAAAAATTTTGTCGGTAAAAACTTGGGTGCAATATGAATCCTTAAACCCATCATTCATCATATTTTTTTTGGTTTGTGTACAAATATGCTTAAGCACGTACGCAATAATATATACGCACACATTTCATTCTTCTTTACTTCTTTCCTGATTATCCCACGCCGGAAGTTTCAATATTATCTTTTGTGCTTCGTAACTGGCATCATTACTTCGGAAGTAATACATATGCATCATCATCATCAATGGAATACAAGCAATAAATCCCTTTTCTCTTTACCATAATCGATTTCAATAGGCTCGTGTGTAGAAAGTAGCAGTAGGCACAGCTCCCAGGCATAATTTTCCGAGAACGCAAAGTGAAATGGAGTTCCAATGGATTTTAACGATTTCCCCCTATAAAATAAATCCCATTAATGAAGGGATAAAAAGAAACCGGTGGTTTGGAATACGAATGAATGTATTTACACATTCTCCTCCTGATGATGATGCACACTACCCCATTTGCACTTCCGACAGAGTGTAATATACAGTCAACTTTCACATCGTTGACGCACTCTAGAAATGGCTAAACTGCAATAAAACATTAGTACACGAAGAGTAAGCAATTTCCTATTGCATTTTATTTACAACTTTTCTCCTAAATAGACTTTGCCATTGGCAATACCGGAACCATTTCAGTTGCTGGATTTCTTTGCATAAAGTTTCTCCTTTCACTACCAACCAAGAGCATTGATACGCTTCATCCACAGTCACTTGGGTAATGATGGTGACAATGGTGACAATGCAATGGTAAAGTTTTACCTTTTCGGTCAGTCCCAATACTTCACGTCTTTCTCTTCAAACAAAAGAAGGAGCAAATGGACCAATTTATCCATGTGCGAAAGAAGAATACACAGCAGCACGTATCCTGCTGTCAAGTCAGAAAAACGTGTAAATGTGTCCTACAGCACAAGAGGCGTACGTAGAACACAAGCAGAGATTTTAGTTGGCACATTCACGATAAAAAACTGGGAAAGATTTATGCTATGTAAATGCCATATATATACCGACATAACGCACACATTACGCATACAAAAACTTTTGTTTCTCTGCTCTCCCTGTGTGTACAATGTCAATGAATCTAAAGAGGAAATGCATGGACAGACAAAGACAAAAGTGAATAAAAAGGGAAAAGACCGGAAAGAGAAATGGACCGAAATTTTCCTTTTCTCTTAGTTCGCTTTCTTCTCTCTTGCTTTCCAATATACATTCCACATCCAGCAGACTAAAAGTGCGAGTTTGTTCTTGTAAGTAAAACCTGTCCACTGTTTCGGATGTTCCTCTAGACAAATGAGACGAAATGGCTATCGCAGATAGCTGAAACTAGTCCCTCCTGAAGTTTGTAAATGAGCTTCCACTAGACTTACTTTGGCTTAAAGCTGAGATGAAGAGAAGAAGAAAAAAAATGGTGAAAGTAGAAATGTAAATGGAGAAAATCTCAAATCTCTCTTCTGCTTTTGTTTCCAACAAGTATAGGGCTAGTGCCGAGTGAAATGAATGAGTTGAGTGAATTCATGCAACTTTATGTACATTTTCGTCCACCAAACAGGGTATTTAACCTGCATGCTTTCTACAAAACTCCCAAATTACTTCGTATACGCATAAATGTAGGTAGCCATATTATTCGCCTTTAAGTTTCAGCCTAGAGCAAAGAAAGTTGGTTTATTGCTCGTTCTCGTATGCCTACGTCAACTTTACACTAAAACTCTCATTTCAAGTTCATCATCAGAGCCAGCCTACTACTCCCAACGAAGAGCATATAAAGAAATGGAGAAACTTTTCACTTTGTTGTTTCTTCTCGAGGAAACCAAAGCGGTAGTCGGCATTTGTATTTGTACTGGTTGAAAATGGAGCGGAGAAATGTCAAAAGAAAAAGTAAAAGGGAAATAAAAGGGAGAAGAAAAGAGATGGTCGATTAATTTGGTGGATTGACTAGCTACCATGAACGCATAATAAAGAAAAGGCCCTTAACCTTTTTCTTTGAACGACACCAACACCATTAATTTCCTCTCACAACCAGTTTTTCTCCGGTGATGGCTACAGAAGTAAACTCCCATTCGACTCTAGAAGGATACTATTGGAATGGTTGTAAAAGGATACTGAATGTCTTTTGGTTGGCATTGGCAGCCTTTGGTCACCAGACACGAGACTAGGACTAGACCACACTTGGTGCGTAGCGCTAGCAGAGAAATCAAACGAAAAAAGATTGAGATTCATTATAGGTAATCACTTTCTTAGGTACACTCACGCGTTTCGGAAAGATGTATATAAAAATATGTATGTATACATGGCCATTATATTTTTGCGTTCTCAGCGACGAGCATTCTTTACTTCATGGGATGTCCGACTCACAAAAGAGAATAATCATGAAAATTCTAAATTGCTAAATGCTCAGTTGTTGGCCGCGTGCCATTCCCAACTAAACACAGAAAAGGAAGAAAAAAACTCGCGTTGTGCCTACTAACGAAGGAGTGAAAGAGAAAAATGCCAACTTCAAGATTATTTGGGATAACTAGCCGAATCACAATAGAATCAAGTGTCACTTGCATCATCTCAATCAGGCACAAATATTCATTGTCATTCAGGACCAGCTCTTGAAGCAACTCAGTCAAATATGAATAGCCAAACCTTTCTAAAGAAATCATTTTAAAGGTACCTGTTTCTTTTTCTTAGAAAATTCGATTCTCGTTATGGGGTCTATGAATAAGCAAGCATAAGTAGCATGATATCCAGGTTTGATTTTTGAATTCACAATTATTTGGACTGTGTCAAATTGGAAAGGTGCAGCAGAGCTATACAATAGAACGGCAAATCAATACCAATTTTGCATGCAAAGTGAATCCACATCTTACACTTCACAAGGACCTGTTTAACTTGAAAAAACTGCAATGTCTGGTTACACGTCAAGAACGCATGTGGTCAGGAGTGGGTTTGACGTGGCATCATCTAGCATGACAGAAGATGAAGTATGGTCATATGAGTCACATCACATAATATCACATCCCATCATGATAATTTGACTGGAGTCAACTGCATATATATGCGGTTCTATTGAAATAAATACTGCTGATTAGATCAAACTCTTGTTGGGATTTTGTTAAGTAGAAGTCAAGAGGAGTAGAAAGAGCTTCTTCAATGTTCACTGAACTATTCAGATAAACAAAGAAGCTGACAATTATACAAAACAATATAAGCAATCTTTATTCTACACAAGAAGACAGTAGCTTTTATATAATTAATATAGCAAAGGAACAAAAAGTGTGCTATTTTAAAAATGAATATTAAATTACAAACTGATAGTTTGAAAATGTATGGTAAGCAAGTGTACAAGAAGCACCTATAGATTTGTATAATATATTTTCTTTCAAGAATTTACATACAACCATCTTACTTTCACTACATATCATCCCAGTGACAGACAATGTCACGAAGGTTATCAATATCCCACTAAACAGACACACTTGTGCTTTTACTGCTTGCTACATACATTCACTTGACATTTCATGAACGCATGTTTAATAGAAAAGGAATGCTAGGGTTGAATGTAAGTACAACGAGAGCATGTTGTAGTATTTACGACATGATTGTGGAAACGGCTTGAATATAAAGTTCCAGCTATAAAAAAGAAGAGTGCCTCTGGTTTGGTTGCACTAGACGAATACGTGGGAGAGTGACTGTAGGAGTGTGCACGGAACCCGAAAAGAAGTCATTAATCAAATTCGAGCCTGATAAGAAAGAACGGAGGTGCAATAAGTGAAGTCAACCCTTTCATTCACAAACTAACCCAAAGGAAACCACATGCATAGGACACAACCATAAAAGAGCACTACAAAAATTCTTTACAACTGATACCAACTTCGTTTCAAATGATTTTTTTTGGATCATGTGGTCACCATTCTCAAAGAAAAATTCCGACAGTCAGAATTCCACATTCCTTCAACTGTAATCTAGTTTGCCATGTTGTGTTTTCAATTAATGCCAGTGAAATATTGATTATTTTGAGTAATCAATACAATTTATTCCACGTCAAGTACATACAAATATATATACCAAAACGTGAAAAAAATCGGGCTAGTGAAGTGGGCAGTAATAAATTTGAAAAAGGGAAAAAGTGGCAGACATCATGCAGCCCACTTGCACATCAGCCCCATTACTACTGGTCTCTCATCATCAAAAAGAACAAAACTGTCGAACGTGAAACTGAAGCTGTCAGTCTAACCTGCCACAAACATTCCTCCTTGAGCCACTTAATTCATTCCTCAAATAAAACACCATATCATCCATTATTCTTATCATATCATTATTATACCCTCACCGCCAACCAAACCACATGGACAAAAAGAATCAGGTTTTCTTTTCCGAGCCTTCACAAATAAGCTCCACTCCTTTCTTGTGTTTCATTCCTTTTTCATGAGGAGCAAACTACAGGGCTTGCACACTTGTCTGACACGTCGCTGAAAAAATAATATCACGTCGCGTCCTTTCTAAAGGAGCTCTCTTTTACTTTTTCATGAGTTTAGTCATGTATTCTGTTTCAATTATCATTTTTGTTCTTTTATTGATTCATTCAGTTGAGAAGAATGGAGAGGAGAAAAAACTGATTTGAATTTGAACAATATGAAAAGCGGCTTTTCCGCCTTGGCACAAGACACCTTGCTTAGCAGGCAGTCAGTCAATCACGAATTTTTATAGTGAGTTTTCTTTCCTTTTAGTTCCGTAACATTTGAATCATTATCGAAAATGAATTTTGATACCTGGTTCTCATCCTACCGCTTTATTTCCATATTTACACTCGTAGCCTGCCCACCTTATATTTTGTAAAAAAGATATTGATCCACAATCACGATATTCTTCCTCCGCCTCCTCCTCTCATTTATCGGCATTTTCTTTTGAACATAAAAACTTGGATTCGATAGCCATAACTGATACAGATCAAATCTGATACAAATTATTTAGGAGTTTTTCACCTTCAAAAGGAAAACAAACTTCCATATTTCAAATAATAAAGATAGTGTGCGACAAGGGAAGATAATTTGGCTGTTTTTTCATTGTTGTGGTTCCCCATTTCAATTTGAAAAGGAAAAACATTCGGCATTTGCAACACAATTCAAAGGAAAACCATATTATCAAAAGACATAAAAAATTGAAGGCAAAAGTAAAACCTAAACAAGCAAACAAATCAAAAGGGTTACAATGGAAAAACGACTAGCTTTTTTATGAAGGTCGTAATTCGTTACTGTGTGTTTTCTGCCAACTTTTTCTCTAGATACAAAGTTATGCTCATATACTTTTCAATTGATCAATTGAACCGTTCTACTCTTTCTCCATTAGGTCTCAGCCAGATACAGAAAACGCGATTTGATTAGAGCAAAAAAGTAAGCGTCATGGTGCTATATGGCTGTAGCGTGTAAGCACATAAATCTATTTTCAGTTTTGTCCGTCAATATCCGATTGTGTATCTTATAAAGTCAATAGTTTTGAAGCGCAAAGTGCAAGAGCTCAACTCGACAAGACCAGTATTTTTTAAACTCATATGCGTCGGCATTTTTCTTTTCTTTCCTTTAAAAATATTATAAAACATTCAATCCATTTTTACCCCTTCCATTTTTGTATCAACGCATCATAAATTCACTTGTTTTCTTCGGAACACTTGAGACTACTATGCTTTGCGGCTTCATTGGGAATTCTCAAAAGACGTTTCTCTTGAAGCGTGTAGATAATCATATGCGTATATTTCTGTTCAGTGTTTTCTCAAGTTTCCGTGTTTGAACTTATTGAATTTGTAATGCGGTTTTATCTATCTCCCAGCCACAAAAATGAGGGCTGAGTGTTTCTTTCAATTTCATTCAAATGTTATACAACACAAACACTAATAATAACAGGTATGTCGCACCAAACATGAGTATTGGCACTCACTTTACATTTCGCCTGTTTCATGTCTGTCACTAATTTTAGTTGATGCGTATAATTTTTTCTTCCAACGAGTTGGTTACATGATGTCAATTTTCCTTTCAATTTTTTTCTTGTTTTGACAACGAATGTTGGAAGAAAAATGCTTTTACAGCAGATATCCTTGCATGATAACAAGTTAACCACAAAATGAAAAGCATTTATATAAGAATATCAAGGTGTAGTACGGTGTGAGGATGATGATAATCGTTGTAAATGTAATAAAGTGAGACGAAAGTGAAATTATGTATGCTTGTCGGCAACCTAATATATTGTGACAAGTGAAAATGTACCCCGTGCTTTATGAACGATGTTATATGCTGGTTCTTCAGATGAGTCATATCTTTGGAAAACTAAACGTTACCGCTAGAGAGACCGATAAATATGAAAGAAAAGCGTGAAAAAAGGAGTTTGCGTAAAAGGATTTTTTTGTTGCAATGTTGTTGGACTTTTTATACATACCTGCATCGTGGCGAACATCCAGAATGGCTGTTGAGGACTGTTTATTACGATCAACTTGGGACACTGCTTCACACGTGTAGAAACCCTTGTCGAGAACTTCTAATTTGCGGATTTTCAAGGTGGAGCCTACGATTCGCACCGCGGACCGTTTTCCTTCAGCAGTTCTACGCCAACAAAAATATACAATTCGTTTAAATAATTATTTTATAACCGTAGATAGGAGATGATTTTTCTACTGGCTGTTTTGTTTGGTATACGCCAAAATGTAAGCAACAAAAAAGCTCAAAATGCTCTTACTTTCTTCGCGTATGTTTAATTTTGAAACGATCTCCCTTCAACTGATTCTGCACCCCATTCTTGTACCACTTTATTTCTTTTGGTGCTGGAATCCCCTCCGCCTCACACTCAAACCGAATGTTTTGGCCAGCATCTCTAGTCACATTTGCTAGTTTCTTGATGAGACGAATGAAATTGAAGTTTTTGGGATGACTCCCGTTAGCCCCATTGTTGTCCTCATGTTCGTGACGGTGACCATTCCCAGAAGATGATTGCGATGGAGAGGATGACGATGATGGCTTACCATTATAACTCCTCAAGATTCCTCCCTCCTTCCCCACTCCTCCGCCACTATTTCCTCTGAAAAGAAAAAGAAATAAAAATGAAATGGGTAAATAGAATACAGTATACCGTTTAACAATTGCTTTTGCAAAAGGAAAATATTTTTTCATGTGGTGTGGTGTTCCATGTGGTTGTTGAAAGCATCCCACAAAATCTTTTTCTCATACTTATACGAATATAAATGCATTTCCTTCCTTTATACCTTTTAGATTTTTTCAGTGCAAAAAAACGTACAAAACCCATCTATTTTTGTCTACTTCAAGAGACAAGAGCGGATACATGAGATAAGTTAAGGAACCCTTTAGCCTTTCATGGATATTTCATTCTCCTTCTTTTCCAAAAAAAGAAACTTCCATTTTTTAACGAATCATAGTGTACATCATCTTCGTCTTCTTAGAACTAAACTTGGATAGAAAGAGAGTGCATATAAAGCTTTATACGTACAAAAGTCGCACTTGTCATCATAAAGATGAACCGGAAGATATGACTGTCCATATCTCACAAAGTTTCTTTTTTACGATCTACAAGAACAACATCATGACACGTTGAGTATATTTTACGAACCGAACACCAAACCAACGACAATCTCTGTTCTAATACAATTTATTTCTCGCCTTGTCCTCATCACCATTTTAGTTTGGAGAAAGAAGCAAGCTTTTTGCTAAATTGCATAAAATAACTCGTATTTCAAAAAACTGGGAGGTGTACCAACAACCTATTTAGTTATATAACCAAGTTGTAGGTCTAGTCTAATGATAAAGTATGATTTATAAACTTGTCTCTTCCTCATCTTCATACCTTGTTTGAACAAACTTTTTACACGGGTGGTAGTGGTTGGTTGGTAGTGTTTGTATGTATTTTTTCTTTACAACGACACATCTCTCAAGGGAATACAGGGTGGTCCTTTAAGCTTTAACACTTTAAGCTACCTACTCTTTTTTTAACGGAAACCATTCAAGAATTTAGTACGCAAGAAAATATTTTTATGATGTTAGTTACATCCGCGGTAATACATGCGGTGTATATCTCTATTTACTAAAAATAGGATTAGTTCATAACACTAAATTATCACAACCACAGACTTTTTATGGAGCTTCACAACACTGCTGGTTATCATGCATCAACTACAAACTTCTGATAGACATCTTTATGCGTGATGACATGACGGTGGTGAAGGTCTTCCTTTTCCAGTATATAAATTATCACTGCTTAAATATCTATCTGCATAAATTTCTACCAAAAAGGCTTGTAAAACTGTCGTTGCTGGAAAACTGGCACAAGACTTGGTTGGGTACAAGTGTATGATGATGTAAATCGTGACAGCCTTGAATTTATTCATAAAAATGGGATGAAAGACGACTGGAGCTAGTGGATGAAAAAAAACTACCAAAAACAAGGCAAATAACCGTGTAATTTAGTGTGTAAAACGAGGCAAGCGAAAAGTAAATAGTCTTCATGCAACCAAAAACCAAGCCAAGATAAAAATGTTCTTGTAGTTACGTAACACAAAGTTTATGAACATGGTTATCTACACGTTCACAAAACTATCATGCCACCATCACCGAAAAACTTCCTGGATGGAAGCCGAAATGGGTGAAAAAAAAGGAGTATGAGTCTTGTTTCAAATGAAAAATTGCCTACTAGCCTAGTGTTTGAAGGTGCGTAAGCTAAACGCATAAAGCGAAACCGAGTTCGGAGTTTGCTTAAGTATTCCATGTTTGTAAGACATTTCCCAGTTTTTGGAAAGGAGTACAAACTTAGTAAATCGCTTTCATTTTAGTTTAGAAAACCTTGTATTTATCCATAATTTACATAAAATGAAGAAAAGGAAAACGGTTATTATAACGAGGTGTGGAACAATTTTTGCTCTTGCTTTAAAAACACGGAAATGGCTTTTTGTCTCAAAGAGCTGGAAGTTGGAGCCATCGTCGTCATCACATATAATTTTCATGTAGTGCTTTTCCATGCTTCTGCATTCCAAATTCTAAACGACTCAAATTTGGCGTACCAAGAAAGTTGCTGGGTACTTGGTACACATTTATACATTAATCAGGAAAAATAATATGCAAATGTATGCAAAGTTGCTCCCAGTTTTGCGTTCGTTTCTATAAACTCTACAAGCTTTTTGTTACTAATGTTTTCTCTTCGTTTTCTAAGCACGCATAGGGCTACCACATCATTTTGGTGTCTTGAATGTTATGTTAACGAAAAAGAAAATCTTAAACAAATACTGCTTGTAATTCTACAACTGCACTTCATTTGCAGCTGACTGACTGATAGTGACGAAGAGAAGGATGATAACATCATTCATCAACTTGCACCATGCACCTTTCACATCATCTTCGTATCAGTTTGGTGGTGTATGGTTGAGATGAAGTGAAGATGATATATCTGCCAGAAATGCCGGAAAACGAGAAAATAAATTCCAATGTGATTCATCATCATCATCATCATTTTTAGCACTCGTTTTTTGCTCAATTAAATCTCAACCAGTTGATTTTTTCTCATGATATGCGTAAACCAAAAAACCCTTCCGCGTCTTCAAAGACGGAAAAATATTGAAAAACTCTTCCAGAAGAAACATTCAGTAGTACCATCTTCACCCCCAGCATATTTTTCTTTAGGCTTATGAAGCCCCATAGCTAGTGGCAAATAACTGAAAAAATTTGCTTTTTTGCGGCCTTTTCTCCCGATATTAATAATGCTGCTGCTTTCGTGCTACTATACAAGAAAATAAAAATTCTTGTGGCCATGGCCGGTGTGGTTAAGTTTGTGCGGGTGCACTGGAAACTTAAATGTACATCATACTTCTTCTGATTACAGCTTTGGCACTCCCCTTGAATAAAAACGGAGTTGGATGATGGATGATTTATTAAGACAGCCCTACAAGGGCAGGAGTGCGGACGCGATGGAGAAATTTTTTGTTGGAAATATTCCTGTACCTTTTTTTACTTGTTTCATTCAAACCAAAATTATATGCTCAACTCTTTTTGTGTGCATTATACATTGGGACTCCCCTCAAATCAGCAATATCTTTCAGTGGTAGCGGTGGCGGTGGTTGTGTGGAGCAGCGGTGTGTTTTTCCTCATGTTCAACAATCTACAATGATGATGTAATCGAATGTAATGTGCAATATGTAATAGACTCTGTGATATTAAGGCATGCCGCCCTGAATGATCTGGTGGTTGCTTTTTGCTCAAGAAAATCCATACCACTTCCCATCGCCTTCATATCATACATACACACAGCTCCCGCCTGTCCATCGTATCGCTTCATACGCACTTTATTGTTAGAAAGAGAAAAGAAAGTTGTGCATTCGGCAAGTTTCTTTTTCTCTCTATCAACGAGATGAAGTTGGAGAGAAAGGGTTGGTGTGTATGCTCATATTATTGTGATTGCTACTTCATGTAGTTTTTGTCGTTGCTTAACTGCTCCCCATCGCATCACATTCATTTTTCATGACAGAAGAAGGAAAAAATGTGTATCTAAAATATCTTTGACTGTTCTCGGAGCTGGAACGTCAACAAAATATCATCTCAATTTTGGGGATAATCATAAGTACACATCTCTCAATCGCATCGATGGATACTTTCGATAAGCAAACAGGAATTGTTTTGACCTCTCACAAAGTTGATGAGAAATATATAAGCTTTCACTCTTCTAACAAGAGGAAGTAGGGATAAGAAACATTGTAGATTAAATAGGTTGCTTCATGATGCCAAACTTGACAAACATTTTCAGGATTGAAATAATATTTGTTCAAAACCAAATATTTTTTTATATTTCAAACAAAACTATAAAATACATAATATATTATAACAAAGTAGTGCACAAAATGTCACTTTTTTGCATTATTGAAAATTTGTGTAGCTGCCGGATCTTATTACATTCAAATGTTTCCTTGTCTCCTTCCAAATGTATTTATGCTTACTCTAGACAGTAAAATTGCTTATATTATGCAAATCAACAAGGAAAGGGGATGCTTTGTACTGTTTTTAGCACAAAAATGGAGCAAAGAGACAGAAATGAGATGTGTTTGTAGACAAATAAGTTCTTAGGTCATGCAGCTTATCTTTCCCCAAAAAAATCCGCTTCAAGATAGTGAAAGCAATAGCGAGAGAATTTTCATAAGAATTACATCATCATCAGCATCACACACGTCTCTCTTCGGGTTCAGTTACATTGAACCGAGAAGAAAACAATACAAAATCTATTTTTGTATCAGGTTGAGTTGAGATCATCAAGAGTAAGACCCAATCGGGGGAGAAAGCTCTCACGATCATTTCATTCTTGATGTGATGACTATGGAAGATTTCTGCAATCCACACTTTAACAAGCAAACTTTTTCTTCCAGTTTCACTTCCTATCAGCAACATCATCATCATCATTTTATCTACTGGAGCACAAACTCCCTTCCAAGAAAAAAACTCTGTTAAAATTCTATGGAGCAGCACAGGCTAATTCATCAGTTCACGTGTAGTTTTTCTCAGCTAGTAAAAAAAGTAATTTATCTTTTGATACATTGCAAACAAAGTAGGCATGAAGTAAACCCACAAAGGCAGGATCCACCCTTTAGAAAAATGACAAGTAAGCAAAAAAAATATTTGAAGTGAAAAGAAAATATCGGACAAAAAAAAGTTGTATTGCGAAAGCAGTCTCAGCATAAAAATATATATTCCCATGTATTTACAACCATGAACCTTTCTTCTTCGTCAGTTTAGTGTATAATAATATACATTTCTTTCAGTTCAGTTTCTCAAGAATTTACTCAAGCGCGATAAATTTTCAGAATTTCTTATTTCTTTCCCCAGCTTAAAGAAAAACTAATACACACGACGAATTCGGATGAAAATATTCATTCAAGAAGAATATATCTTGGTGGTGGTGGTGGTTGCAGTAGAGAAAAAATATATATTCGAGGGTGGCGGTGGTTTGGCCTGGTTGTTAAGCTTAGAAGATAAACTTAAGTGAAACCACTTGAAAAAGGACACGGCTTTCCCTTCAAGAAAGAAGCGATACATAATACACAATTTTTGTTGCTTTTCCCTTTTAGATTTGAGATATATTACGTATTTCATCGCATAGCATGCAATATGGGAATGTTGAATGTGCGTGTGAGAGTGTGTCTATATGTCTGTGTATTCAGTTTACTGATGTGTCGGCGGGGAAGAGGAGGAAAAAGAAAAATGAATGGAATTCATGAGATCGATTGGTCCGTTGGTTTTGGTTCGGTCACATGGAAAGAGAGCCCAGAGAAAAAAATTATATATTATTTCTTAGGGCGAAGCAGGAAAAAAAGATAGATCGTTTTTCCGTCTTCCCTTTTACACATGTACCTCCTTCATTTCATGTCTTAAGTAATGCTTTGTCAAGAAAAGGTTGTGAAGCTTTCCCTTTTCATCAAACATATAAATATGTATAGTTAAAGCATGTGCTTGGCATTTTTGCTCCCTGTCTCGATCTACTACTTATTCCAATTCTGGACAAGTTGAATGAATTGGAAATGAAAGAGAAGTCGGAAGTAACCAAGAAAAGCATTAACATTTGGTCATGAACACAAAATGTAATGATGATGATGATGATCATCATGCTGATGGAGACGGGACTGTTGGTGAATACGACATGGCAAAAATGATGCCAAAATACTGGCATTAGTTTTGTCTGAATCAAGCAATTCATGTGTCATTTTCTGTGTACTTTTGGAATCAATGCGGGAGTTTGGTGCCGATAAAACTCGTTTTGACTCACTCTTGATATCTAAGATTCAACTGATTCGACGAAAATGATATTGAAAGGAAAGCCAAAACGTAGAAAAATGTTGAAAGAAAACTGAAAGAGTCGAAACGGAAGCAAGGACCCTGTTCAGTCAAACCGGAGCCAAGAAAATGAAGATGATCGTCAGCATACCGAATGTATGTATCTATCTTCTTGATATATATGATGATTACTACGAAAGAAAGCATTACACTTGGTTCATACACATGAACAAAATGCCCAGAGATGATATTGAGTCACTTATCTGATGACGAAACTCGAGTTTCTGAAAAGGGAAGGAGAAAGTAAATGTATATGACATCGCATCGCAAAGATTGTATGATCTGAAATATTCTTTGAGACAGAGTCCATAAGAAACTCGTACATGGTGCGGTGCGATTATGATGACAACGATAAAGAGGAAGACAATGAGATGATGTTGCTGGAGAGAGTGCAATTTTTAAGACTTTCTCAAAAACTTTCTGCTCGTAGAATAATACTGGAATTTTGTGATGTTCAAATACAAAGCGATGTTAAAGTTGAAAGTACATTTTGGGAACTTCTTTCTCCCTCAATTTTGTTCCCACACAATTGATCTTGAACTTTTCCTTGAGAAAATTGCATCGAGTTCAATGATTCTTTAGATATTTTCAGAAAGTTTTCAACAGACTACCAACCGGATATGGAGCTTTGCTCTTGACTTGAAAGATGAGTTATGATTGAATGGGAATATCCTGATGCACATGCACGAACTATGTGGGTGTCCTTGAAGGAATATAAATGGAATGCACCAAAATGACATAATTCAGAATAAACCATTCCAACCCATGTTATTATAACAAAATCGTACCTTGGAAATCCAGCATTTGCCGATGTGGTGTCGTTATGAAAATGGATGATGCCGCTTCCTCCTCCTGATGAACTGTCTCCACCAGTTCCACCGCCGCTTATACCATGATGGTTGATGTGCGAGCCATCTCCACTGCTGCCGCCACGTTCTCGATTGTTATTGTTATTGGCGTGATCGGTCTCAATGTCTTCTTCCTCTTCCTCCCCTTCGTCCTCGTCTTCCTCATCTTCATAATCCTCCTCTGGAGGCTCATATTCGTCGATGCTGGAGGGAAGCGTTTTAGACCCAGGACCCATGTGTAGCTCGCTTGTCCACACTGAAAAGGTGCAAAAAAGACGGATTATAAGCAATGTTTTGCAAAAACCTGACTGAGCTGCTTTCAACTGCATTTGGATTATGGAAAATATGCAAATTAACATTGAAAGCAATTCTTCCTTCGTGTTCATATTTTTTATTCAACCACAAAAACTTGGTATACATCACATCGCTTTATAATGTCTTCATCAAACAAAACCCCCATAAAATATGAGTTTCATGCCAATGTGGTAAGAAGCGTAACAAAACTGGGAAGGCAGTGCAGTAGTCGTGGCTGAATTTAACAGGCCCATACAAAATTATAATCCCCGTTTGATTACATTTCATATTTTCATTAAAATGTAAATGAGCCGTGAAAGAGAAAAATGAGGCGAGGGCTGGCTTGGCTAAACAAAAAGTATGATTGTGCCATAATCATATTGTACAATGCACTGCAGTGACTGACTGGTTATGTTTATGAGCTTAGAAACCCCTTCAGAATTAAGCCTGTGCACGCTACTGTTGGTGTTTCTGCTGGGACTTGCATGCAATGCAATGACGCAGCTGTGATATAACACATTTAGGATCTAAGCTTTATAGAGAATAAAGATAGAAAAGCTCATAAAAGATTTTATGCGGCTACCTAATATGCATCTGCACTCACGCATGTTACGTCCCATTGCATGTTTCACTTGTTTCTTATCACACGTGCGTATATTTGCTTAACATACTTTTGATACTCATCTAATTCATCGGATTAAAGTATTAGTCAATCAGTCAGTACCCAACTATTTATATGGGTCAGAACGTAGGCCATATAGAATTATTAATTTTTAAGTAATCACTCATTACCACTTTGACTGCTTCCTGTTCCCCACAATAGAATACTGCAAGCTGCACTGCATGCAATAATGTACTTAAAATGTGCGTGTATGCTTTTAATACGTATTTAAGAATACTCAGCTGCAAATCGGCTTTCAATGTCGTGCATATACTAACTAACCATGTGAAATGAATTGGAAACTGGATATTTCATTACAATCACTAATGAAGTCTATTCACACCTTCTATTTCCGACTACGAGTTAGAAACAATCCAAATAGTTTTTGGATTGTATTGTACGACATTTTGAAGATTTCCTCAACATACATATATATTCCATTGCAGTAGGTGAATTGGATTGAATGATTTCGAAGCTAGTGACTGAACAAATATACTATGTCGTTGGTTTTCAAATTCACAATTTATTTATCCATTTTCCCTATTAAGGTTAACCTTATCAGTGCTGAGTTTATGCTTACCTTAAGATGATAAGCTTTTGTATCTATGATATTGCATTGACTACCATGTCACCAATACAACCGACTCCCAGATGTTTCAAGAAAATTACAGGCATTTTTTTCGTATTAAATATTTTTGAAACACCACTGTGACGTATTTCGGGAGTCAGGGGATACTTCCAATGACATCGAGTGACGTAATTTGGGATCCTGCGGCATAGAAACAGGATTGTGGTGTAGCTTTGGGAGCCTTGTATTTTTAAAATGCAAACACCACAGTGACGTTGCGCTTGCAAACACAACTCAGATACACCAATAATTTATGGCTGAAGAGGTTAAAAGAGAATTTTATTCGACATGTTGAATTGTGAGAAGCATCCAGCAGTCGTCCATTTCTCACTTTTCTCCACTTTGCTTCATTATAAATTGATGAAGCTCACTTGTCATAATGTGCCTTCGTCATTTTGTCACTTACAAAACTACATAAATAAAATATGCCTGCAAGTGACGACTCAATTATCACCGCCATCACCACTACACCACACCACTGACATTTACTTAAATGGTTGACATCAAGTTAAAAATGAACGAGAACCATTTCTACCAAGCAAGCTATATACACATATATCTGACTAAAACATTCATCTTATCCACCATTTCATTTCTCTGGGTGATTTCGAAAGATGTCAATTTTATAAAGAAGCTTAGCCCTCATGTTTGAGTAAACAAAGTAGGCAAAAGCCAAGTCAAAGCCAAACTACAAATGTCTTTCGCTGTACTTACAAAGTAAAAGCCAAGAGCTTACATTCAAATGAATGCATATGCACGCCCAAGTAGGTAGGAATGTATGCATATTATCCGAAACACATATATATTTGAGAGACAGAACTTGTTTGACTGACTAAAGGGGAGATTATTTTCCCCTACTTTACTTTGTGCGTTCGTCACTCGTTCTGTTGACTGACTTTGGGTTTGATGAGAGCCCATATATGAAAGTGTTGTGCTCATTCTCTTGTATTTGTATTTGAAACGGGCTTTTGATGAGGATGAAAGAATATATTATGTTATGCACATGATGCGATGCGATGATGAGCCCTTCAGTCATGAATCATTTCCTAAACAAGTTCCTCAATTCTCACTTGTCTATACACTCAAGTGATGGAGGGCTAACAAGCAAAAGCAGTCAACTTTTTATATTTTTGTGTTAACCATTCATATCCACACTTAACATTGGTTTGGTTAGGTTGCTTGTCATAAACTGACTGATTGTGGTCTAGTGTGGCTTGGAATGATGGAGAAAACTTTCCCTTAAATTCTCATAAATTGATATCCTTTCAGCCGTGTCAACTTTTATGGTTCACAAAAATAAAACGAGTGTAGCTACCGGAAAGGCCAATATCAAAAGTGAAACCGTCACTTCTCAAACAAACTTTTACCCTGAAAACTTTTCCTTTCTCCGCTTCCTCTCAAAATGTTGTATGCAATCGGTTGAAGAGTTACTGTAGCGTGTGGTATAGGAAACTAGCATGAGTTGCATTCTAATGTGAAATGCTAATCCAGAAATCATTTGTGTGCGAGCGGAACGCATAACGAAACATATATACACATATCATAATACACAAGTCTGGGTGGAACTTTCCTCCTGTGAAACTTGAGCTTGACTAAGCATGCAATGATGCAATAAGCTTCTTTCCTTGACTTTTATGCACACGAGTTCCTCGTCCTCTTTTGATTCTCAAGATAAATCAACCATTTTTGGCAATTGACAATTGACAGGAGAGAGTGAGTCAAATAGTTACGGCTTGTTGTGTAACATAATATAATATACATGGTTGTGTTGTGGTGTGACATGTGAAGGCGTGATTCACTTCACTCACACAAATAACAGCAAATAATGGTCGTACAAGAAAACTTGCGTCAGGATTACGAAATACAAAGTGTAATTTAGGGTATTTCCAGTAACGCTCTTGTTCACAAGTGACGAGAGAACTTTTTCCCCAGTCAGTAAATAAATATACATTTGTGGTATAGGAACATTTGCGCAATAACAATTTAGTGATATTGTGTATCATTTAAGTTTATCCTAACTGGAACTGGAAGGATGCACGTTGAATACACAACAACAACTTTGTTCAAATCTAAATATCTGTTTCTGTTTGCACGCCCAGATCCGCTCTGCTCTCTTCATCGTATTTGGAATGGGAAACAACTTGTTTGACGGAATCGCTTTCCTTGACACGCGTGCACAATGTCAAAATAGACGAATTTATAGAAAGAAAAACTCCTGAAAACTTCAAAGACCTTTTCCCCCTCCTTGACTCAATTCAATTCAAATAGCATCTTGTTTACCCCAAAACGCTACACACCTTTTAGCAGCAGAATATTCAAGAAAAGAGGATTTCCAGCCAAACTGCTGTGGTGGTAAGCTCAAGAAGAGGAAGTAAATGATGTGAAAATCTCAAGTGATTTCGGTGTTGCCGGAGGAGAAGGGAGAAAATGAAATAAGATTTGCATAGTTTGTTGCGCCAAGAAAAAAACCAAAAGGTGTACACAGTTCAGTTGGTTGTATTTACTGTATTCAAAATATTTTTCCGGAATCAGTTGGCAAGAGGAAGTAGAAAGAAATACGATAAGCAAAAACACTTAACCATAAGTAAGAGTACAACCATGTGCATTGAGATAGATGGTATGTCTATGTCAGTCGAAGCACTCAACCAGAAAACCGTATCATCAAGGTGTTTTTCTTTGTGGATAAAAAGCACGTGCCGTGTCAAATTCTTGTGTAGTTGCCCTCACATTATGGTGCACATTGTATCCCACCAAACCAAAACTACTTTATATAAATTACCTTGTGGATTTTCCTTCATGGACAAAAAAAAACTCTGGTAGAATGGTACATGGTGGTCTAGAATTCTTGGTTAAATTGTGAGAAATTCTGTACGAGCAAAATACTCATATCGTCGCTGTTAAAAGTGGCTGACTTACTGGGACGCGACTGTCTGATTATATTTTCGACTGATACAACTGCGTTTAACATCTACTAATTTGGGACAAACTGAGCTTCATTAAATTCTCTAGAAAATTCTGCGCATTTTGAGTCAATGAGTCATTCTAATGAAAAACGATCCAATCTTTTGTTGTGATCAGAATCTGTGGTTTCTTTATGAAATAGAGTCCATTCCAACATATTAAGTCTTAAATTATTCCTAACCAAATAATTTAAATTATCCAATATTAAGGTATGTTGTGTTTTTCGCATGTAAAATCATGTTATGCAGATAGCCGTTTCAAAAAGTCATTCTGTTGTATCACCCAACTTTTCAGATTCCCAGTCGAAATATGCGCAGATGTCCCAGTTCAGCCACTTTTGCAGTTGTCCCACAGTATGCTTAGTAGTATTATTAGTCGATGCGATGTCTAGTTACAAAATGCGTACAAGAGATTTTCGTGTAGATCCGCAATCGAAATCCTCCAAGAAAAATATTTCACCATTTTTCAACCTGTTCCCCACAATGAGCATTTCCCAGAGTTTCCCTTTTTCTCAACGCACCACATCACCGGAAGGAATGTATTTCATTGAGAAGAATTGATTTTCTTGGCTATTGAACATTGCACTTGTTTCCTTTGTCGTACCTTCTACTACCTAACTATAAAGGACAAGTAGTAACGGTACGATACCGATACGATAACAGTAAGTATTCATGCTATTGTGCGTCCAATAAAAAATGGGATCTTGCTCCCGGCTCAGAGTCTAAGTCGTGTGCATATCCTGGAGCAAAAAAGCTTAGGAGTGTACGTGTGCAACTGAGGAAATAATGACTGACATTATTGAGCCTTCACGTATGTTAGCAAGCTAATATAAGCTCGTAACCTTTTGAATGAGTACCGTATTTTCTCCCAACTCGTTAAACTTGAAGAGAACAGAAAGCAAATCGGAGATATATTTTCCGGTGCATGATCGAATTTGCTAAGACTGCGTGGAGTGAATGGCGTGGCCATGTAAAAATGTTTATTTTTTGTGTGGAAAAGGTATTTCCATTTCCACTGAAAAAAATGAGTAAATTGACAAGAAAAATATCACAGCTTGTTCTGACAACGTGTTTATGTTGGGAGCACAAGAATGACTTTTGAACTATATGAATGACTTTTCCTATCTGACAATTGGTTTGACTTTGACTCGACTCATCTAATATGACGGTGAAGAAAAGTGGAAAGCTGCAGGAAATGTACTAAACATACATACATGCTTGTCTTGGAAGAATCCCTAGCTTTCACAAGGAAGAAATTGTAATGAGGCGTAATAAATGGGAACAGATGTGGATGGATTTAAGAAGCTCTTCTTTGGAAAATGGTTGCCCATCATGATATGAACATGAAGAAAAATATTATGTGTGATGTGATATCAAGATTATCGTAAATGTATTTGCTATAGAATAGAAGTACTTACATGAATCAAAATCCGTGCTCATGACCCCGTAGTGATCAACCACTTTGTCACCTTTCACTGACAACGAGATCATCAATAAATGCTAATGAATTGGATGAAAACTGGTTTCAACATTATTTCCTCCTTTTCGGTGTTCCTTTCTTCCAACTAATTGCGGTGCTATTCCGGTCTGGTTTAAAATAGCATGGCTGGCTTTACACAAGCAAAAATTAGTTCTCCAGTTGTTCAAAGAGTTTGTGCGTAAACTGGCAGACTGGTTGAAATGCTGGACTCTAGTCTAAGCCCAGTGGGATGACTTCCTGCTAGCTCCGCTCTGAAAAGCACTAGAGAAACAAACCGGAAACTATTTTCAGTAATATTCTTCAAGTGTTCATATAAAGAGTCACACATTGCATTATATAATTTATAATTTATCACGAGTTGACTTCCGCGAATTTTATTTTCATGGGCTCCTCTCAAGTGTAATATTTTCCGTTGAAAACAAGTTCATTCAACAAGCATTAGAAGTAGATGCATACATCTCCATGAACAATTTGGATTTGGAAAACGGAAGAGTTCTATGAGTTCACAATCCTGACTACTCGACTTGGCAAAAGTTTTCCAAATGGAAAACAAACATCATTAAAAAGCATTATTACCTACTTAATTTTCTCTTTATGTTACTCTCCATCAAGAATCTCTCGAATGTGATGATAATATACACACATGTGCTAATGCTAACAAAACTCTGCTTTTCACTCCCAACAGTACTCCACTCCTCGTGGGCTCAGCCAACCGAATAATAATGTGCATACTCATTTTTTTGATTTTGACTTTATTTATTGTGTTAATTTGTATCAACCAAAAATCTGGCTGTTCTCCCTACATATAACACAGTATTCATAATAGATTAAAGTATTTCCACATTATTTAGACAGGTCATAAAAGGATAGTCCGAATTGCTACCATAATAAATGAACGGTTTCACAAAATAAGGGGCTTAGTAATACTAACTACGCCCCTATTCCATGAAACCATTCAGTTGTTATATAATATAATTCATGTACAATAATATAGATAAATTGAGCTCTTTGATCTAACAAATAATTCATAACATCATTGGCAAAAGATTCTTTGCTAAGATCATCATCAAAAATAATTACACTTTTTTGAACAAGTTTGTTCCATTCATTTATAGTGAACCATTTTACAGAATTAGTATAGAGCACTGCATTATGGGTACAAACTTTTAAGCTAGGATTACTTTTTGAACCATGATAACTATACTCTAAACCAATTCTCAAATATACCTGTTCGTCTGTACCTATACACAAATTTTAGCGCTTTGTAGCGCTTTCTTTCATTAATAGTAAGCAGGCCTAACTTTTTATAAAGGTTTGAGATATCTGAATTCTCATATAAAGAAATTTTCTTACGTTTACTCAAACCATTATAGTAAAAAGAAAACACAAATCTGTTTACCTTATTTTGTAACTTTTCTATTTCAGTAACACTCTGCACACACCATGTGATAAGACCGTAATCTATAATAGATATTACAAACGCTGACAAGTAGTTTTTAATACATTTTCTGACATATTACGTCTTAAACTATACATTCTTTTCAGTGCTGCATTCATTTTACATTCGACATATTTATAGTGAGATTTAAACTTAAGATCACTTGAAATTAATACCCAAGGTACTTGAATGAGTCTACCACCTCAATTTCACTACCATAAACTTTCGGTTTGTAGGGGTTTATAGTGCATTTTTCCTTTGCGACATGATCTGTGCCCTTGTAAAAATACATGCACTTTGTCTTCTCAGTATTAATGATCATATCATTTTGCTTACACCAAAGTTCTAGCCCTTCTATTGCTTCTTGAAGTTGACGTACTCCCTCTGAAAAATTTGTGCAATCTACGTATAAGACTAAATCATCTGCAAACAATAAATAAGGAATCAATAACAGATTACCAATATCGTTGATAAATAACGAAAAAAGCAATGGTCCTAACGAAGAGCCAGGTAGGCAGCCATTGTCTAACTTAAAATACTTGGAGACATGGTCCCCATTTACTATTCTGAACTCCCTGTTGGTAAAAAAGTCTAAAAGTAATCGTACCAGATAGGGAGGAAGCATAAAATTTTTCATTAACTTTATGATAAGCGTTGATCGATTTACACTATCGAACGCCTTTCTAAAATCGATGAAGAGGGCAACTGCTTTCCCATTTCTTTTGTCTAACATTGTATGTATATCTTGGGTAAAAGTATAAATTGCAGTTTCACAGGACTTTCCCTTAGTGAATCCATGTTGAAATGGGTTGAGTAATTGAATACACCTCGCTAAAATTCTATCATAGAGAAATCTTTCGAAGAGTTTTGTTGTACAGTCTACACTAAAAATTGCTCTGTAGGACGAAGCGTGTGAAGTTAACCCTTTACCTTTGTATAATGGATAACAATTTGACTTTTTCATGTAATCGGGTATACTGCATAGGTTAATAATTTGTGTAAAGAGTAAAATAAGTGGAACACACAAATTATCCGAAAAAGTTTTATAGATATATTTGGGTATACACTGATTGTCAGGTCGCACTTCTTTACCTGAGAAATCGCTTTACATATTTCCTCTTTTGTGACTGGCGGAATTTCATACTCAGTCTCGAAATTTATATAATCGGTTTCGTAGTCGCTAACTGCTGACAGTAATTCTTGCACATTTGTGCTCGATTGCTTTATAATATATTCATTAGCTATCAGCTCTGAGATTCTATCTTTGGACTTCGTGGGTTTATTAGTAGTATCTAACAAAGTATTAATTGGAAGATTTGGCTTTTTCCTAAAGTTTGTCAGCTTGTTGAACAAATTCCAGATACTACACGAGTCTGACATCTTGGAAAACTGGTTTCGGAAGTATTCATTCTTTGCTGATCTCAAAATATTATTAACGCAGTTTCTAACCTTTCGATATTGGATTTGGATAGAAATATTAATGTAATAACTGGCATTAAACCTTAAACGTCTCTCTCCCTGATTTTTTTGAGGATTTCGTTCGAAAACCAAGGCTGAATCTTGGCTTTGACTACTCGACGCTTCACAGGGGCATGTTTATCAATGAATGCCATTACCTGCTTAACAAAGACTGTGAAATTAATATTAATACTAGCATTGGATAGAAGTTTTTTCCAATCAATCTTATTCAAATCATCAATAAATTCCTCTGGAATTATCCTTCTCAACGCGCGTCCTGATATAACTTCGGACTGACATGTGACTTTTGAATTCTTGAGATAAACATATGTCATTAAGTGATCCGACCACAGTTTAGATTACCTGATTGGAACTTGTTTCCCTGTTTACATAAATGTGGTCTAGCAAAGTTATGGTTGTTCTACTTTCCCATAACGCATTTCTAACTGTTGAAGTGGTTGTCCTGATTTCAGAAATGACAAGTGAGTCTCTGGTTACTTGGAAAGAAAACACTCATTATGGCAGCTGACAAAAATGGCATTAAGCGCAAAGAAAATAGACCTCATACTTGACACCTACGCTACGTTAACAAAATGTCCTGAGATGATGATAACTGTTTTTATATTTACTTTTGGATTGGGGGTAAGTACACGCTACGCTACGAAACCTGCTTGAAATCCTGCGCTTTTGGGAGTAGGAGAAAGTATGATAAAGTATCTCTTCTTTAATCTTTCCACTGCCACTTCACACCAAAACTTTTCACGTGAAAAGAGTTTTTCTTGACATTTGATAATCCTTATCCTTATATATAGGCGAAAGTTCTGCCTAAAATGATATGTTTATGTAGCATATGTAGTATGTCAGGTCACCGACCACTAGTAGAAGCAATTAAAGTCAGTTAAAACTGTATAGTAAGTATAGTACGTTATTCCCATGATGTTTGTTTAGTTAAATTGTCGGTGAACGAAAACAGTTCATTTGCAATAAACTTGTGAGGTTAGAGTTGGAGATATATTTCATTGATATTTATTGACGACTCGAGTAGTTGTTTTATACTACTTTTTACTTTATGAAATTCTGGAAATTGGCGATTGCTATGATGTTTGATTGTGCTGTTCTTATGAAATCTAGTTTCAATCGTGAAAAAATTTATACAAACAATCGATTGGCAGATTAGCGAGAGATATCAGAAAGGTTAAAAGGTATAGAGCTACCGTTTTATACACAACTGTGCAGACGCTCTCTCAAATTCACGTATAGGCATAAATAAATTTTCACAATCGTGCATAAATGATTCTAATCTGTTAAATTATCAAAAACAGCCATTTGTTTACTTGAACTGTTCGGATTTCTGATGCAATCCCAACATCATTATTTCCATAATTGTTTGTCAGACGATTCTGAATTGTTGACGGATTACGATGAACTCAATCACATTCGTTGTCGAAACCGCTCAGTTGTTATTGCGTCTGCCTAGCTAATGATGTATTGTAAAAAATTGTTTTATAGCTAACTCCTATTGAGTCCCATTCGTTTTTTCTGAGTATGTTTTCCAAAACTGATTCTAATCTTGTTCGCTGTAGTTGTCTACCGGATACTGTATACTTCTGTTTTCGAATAGAGTTGAGGGGTTTAGGTATTATTAAAGAACCTAGTTGCGGAGGTACAAATATTCAAATATGGATATTCCGTACAACCTCTAATGATAAGTGAATCACTTTAACAGTTTTTGAATAGTAGGTTCATGGTTCATCAAATCAGTTGTCGCGAATTTTCTGATGAATATGATTCTATAGCCATAATCAAGCGTTCATGTGTGCATGAATGATCAATAGACATATTCAAAGTGCAAAAGCAATCCTTTGACATTTCAAACCACGTTTACATCTCTGTTTGCATACTATATAAAGTATGCTTATTTTTTCAATTTGCAACGAAAAACAGTTCTTTAACATAAAGTATTATGGTCATACATTTAATTATCGCCGCATTAAATATTCAAACTACACTAAGCTGATTGAGTGAACTACGCTAATCCCAATTGAGTAAAGTAAGCAACTCTTCTGCAAACTCGTAAACGCCTCTTCAAATAAAATCGACATTCAGAAAGATCAGTTTTCTACAACTCAGTAGTAGATACAATGATGCAAGCCAAAAGCATGTATACTGAGGATAACAATTAAGAGCTATTAAAGATTTTTACATTTTTATTGTTGTGCCACTGCATCAAATCGATATTCTACTTTGCCATGAATATAAGCCAAAATTAATCCGTTTTGAATTTAAAAGTTCTCATTATCCGTTTGGAGTACTTGAAATTGTGAATTTCGGACTGAAGACGAAGGTAGACACGCCGAGAAAGTTAAAGTCACAGTAAAATTGGGCGCAGTCAAAGAAAACGAGCTATTTTTTCATAACAGACAGCACAGAACGCAGTCAGATTCCATTCCAACCGTATTGTTTAGAATAATTCGGTAAAAGGATTCCATTCACGTTTTGTAATGTGCAATATCATTATTGAGAAAGCTGACTGGCATTATTGTTCCGTAGCGGTAAAAGATGTTTTCGACTTTCGGAAGTATAGCGTGCTTTTTCGAGTTATATTAAGCATCGGTATCCCCTTGTGCCTCATACTACTTGCGCCAGCAGCCTGCTAAAAGGTAGCTAGCTACTCATCGTGTTCTCTGCTGTTTTTCTTTTTCATGCTCGCCAAAATTCTGCTTTTTGTATGAAATGGGGAGCTCTTTTTTTGGAAAACGCCAGTATCTTTGTGCCTCTCGTCGCTTACGCAGGCACAAGTCCAGTTCATTGTGATGTCCCAGCTCGTTATATGATCGTCTTTTTCACGCTCTCACTTACATAGTTTCATGTGTATCTATATATCTAGTATATAATGCATAAATGAAAATTTAAAGAGTGGTACTCTCTTGCCTTTTCATGGTTTCCCCGTTTCGTACTCCATTGAGAAATGAAAGCAAGTTGAGGCAGACTCTTTTCATGCGGTGAAAGGATGAGTACGTTTTTTGTTTTCCCTGTAAGTAAACTTCATGAAGCAAAAATGTTTCAGTGTGCAGTAAAAGTAAGATAGAGAAAGTAAACGTGTTTTGTTGGTAAAAGAGTGGATAAGCCTATATACCTTGACTCGTGTTTGGATTCTCACAGGAGATCTATGTATTGGAGAAGTTTTTACATGTTGGAAGCGCGTGACTGCATTTCGGTAAATTTCTGATTACAAGGTTCAGTGATTGTGATTGAGTGCCGCGAGTGAACTCATTGGCCCGAGTGAAAGCGTGCTCATTCACTTGTGGACATCATATTATGGTATGTAGAAAAACTAAAATTTGAGAAACCTTAATAATTGCCTTAAACCTCACGCATGTGGGTTCTGGGTGCATTAGAAAAGAGCATAAAGTACTTTTCTTTGTTTAGTTCTCATGAGTTTCTGTGATTTTCTAATAAATACGAAACCCGAAAGCGTTTATTAAATTTTTTTATTTTAACATAAATCACGTTTTTGGATGTGTTTGTTTTTAAAAACATGATTTCTACCACAGCAATACGAATCAGTAATCAAAATCTGTCATTGGACATTCAACGTTGGAATGGGATGGAATGAGAGTGTCAATGTGGATGCTTTACGTAGTAGTAGTATGGAAGCATGTATGAACTCCCTTGATATTCAACCAAGCCTCGATCATTTTCAGACCCCAAACCGACGACTCGTCTTTGACGCTCTAGTTCCCACATCACATTCCGTTGTCTGTACTTCATATTGCACAATAAGAAGGCGCCTTCGCATCAACATGCAAGTTAATGAGATCATTATGCAAATCCGTTGGAGAGCTGCGGCTCAAAAACAATATTTGGCACGGTAAAGATAAAGAGAAAGCAACAGCGAGTGTGTATACTTGGTGAAAGGATGCAATTTCATTTTCAATGTTCTAGACAACCAAAACCCTGTGGTGTTGTAGGACGAGTTTTTCTAAAATATCTCTCGACGCAACGTCATATAAATACTCTTATTTCAAGATAAACTGATGTTTATTATCATATCATCATTACTCAAACAGCATTAGCATAAGGACTAAGGACTCATGAATATTTTAGATTATATCTTGCATATTCCACATTGTGCAACAGTGGGATGTTTACAGGATTGTATGGAAGCATGTCAAAACATCTTGTTTTCATTTTATTCTTTGGTTGGAAAACAAGCCAGATACATACAGATTTACTAAAGTATATATTAACAATTGGATTGGAGAACTTTTTACCAAAATGACGTCCTGTTATCTTATATACATTGCACAAAAGGATTTCTCAGTCTCAGTCTGCAATTTTCAAGCTTGAATGGAATAAGTTCGAAGATACAAAAAACATGATTTGTTCGTTGAAAAAGTTCATACAAAACCTAATGATACAACACTTGAAAATTATACTTGAAGCTCAACAATTTGTAGTCTCAGCAATGATTTTTTGAGATTGGCCCAAATAAAAACTGTTTCTGGGATTGGTGTAAATCTGTAATTCAATTTCAGTCGACAGTATTTGTATATGTACCAGGAAAATCAATTCACTAAAAACACAAAACTTCTCGAACTGGAAGATACGATTTTCTCATAACGGAGCAAAAAATAGGACTTGAGATTTGCACATCAGTAGAGTGCTTATTCCATTGAAATTCGTGTTTGCAGTGCTTTTTTCTTGTTATATGTGGATTCTTTCCAATGATTGCATTTTGTCAGGATTTTTATAAAACAGCAGGATGGCGTAAGCAGTGTAATTAAAGAGATTGGGAATGTCTTGGTAAATGGGATTTTATATGGAAAGAAGTAATATGAAAACACTCTAGTTTCCCTTTGATAAAATAGCCGCTACGCGCTGTCTACTTTCTCTTTCGTTTTGAAGGACTGAGCCTCAAAATAGCACCCAGTTTGATAACTCTGTTGTTGCCGGTTGTCCATCATTTGAACGCATTGGCACAACAGGAACTGCAGACACACGATGGTTATTCGAGTACAGCACAATAAATGCGAGAGGAATATTGCGAAATCATAAAAATGCATGTTGCCGAAAAAAAAAATCTTGATATAATATATAAAGAACTTTCATCTTTTCAACAGACAGACAACAAAACAAATACTTTGCTTTGCGGATTCTTTGAAAAGTCATAAAGAAGCATAGCAGTGATATTACGAATCAAAGTATTCAAAGTATAAAAATATTGTTGAACCAAGCCAATTTTAATTTAGAGTCTTTTTTTCATTTTGTAGTGCTGCCATTTCACAACTGTGTGGAATTAAAAGCACACTTCAGCTTAGGTTGTTCGCTTTTTAATCTTCTGAGTATAGTAAATTGTGCTTGCTTGCAAAAGTTCAGAGCAGAATTTCTGAGCCACAGACTAAAGAAAACCATAATAGGTCTTTTTTAGTCTTACAAAATTTGAATGCGTCAACCTACTTTCAGTATTTATGGCCCATTTTGTCATAAAGCAGGATTATTTCTTGAGATATTAAATGAAATGAAGAACCGAGCCGCTAACTGAGCTTGAACATCCAACAGTGAATGTCATGAATGTCCTTAGTGAGTAATATTCACAACTTTGTGTACATCTTCAGTTCATTTATGAGGTATTCTCACATTTCATCTAAATACTGCATCTTTTGTTCTACTGTGACTCCATGCGGCCATGATTCAGTTAATTTTAGAAGTAGACAAGAATAAGCGTATGAATGAACAATGCGAATATTTATGCTTCATTTTAGAGCAAGGAAGCATGCAATAAACTTATGGCAATTCCCATTCCATTTCCTGTGAGGTAGAGAAGATTGCATGGGTAAATATTCAAGTCTCCCTTGGGTGGCAGGCGGATTATGATGTGAAGTGTGTGTTACAAACCAAGATTCAGCGCTTCCCTTTAGCGTCCCCGGCAAACTTTACCATTGTGTTGTTGATTAATGCAAACAAGCGTAATTTTCTCGTCTACTACTTCCAGAGGGAACATCAGAATTATACACAGGGTATTTCGAAGAAGTATATGGCATACTGAATTTTAAATGCCAGTAGCCATCTCCACGAGATACTCATGCAGTGATCTGGACGATAAATTAAATTGTCGCTTGCCTAGCTATGGCGTGCAGATTAGATACTGTAGTTCTTCAGCTCTACTAAACTGGAACTGAATCCCGATTCGGAAAGAAATGAATTTCGTTAGAAACTGGTTTCAATCTGCTACTCTAAATCTAAACGCAATTACGGAGAATAAGATGTAAAATGAGCTTAGTGAGTACTAATTAGGTACCTTGGGAGACATTACTTTAGCACATGTAGCACAGCACATTTTGTCTTTGAATCCCATTTTGATGTTTAAGAAATGACGTGCACATCACGTGTCGTTCAACCCACCACCGAAAAGACATGTCTCTCAGCCATGAACCCAACAAAAACAAGTAGATCTCATTACTTGTGCAATTTCGCAAGCATAAATAAATCTGCTTATTCTCAAAATAGTGGCGTTCACCAACACGACACTTTGATTCGGCTCATTTCCTACGACATTTTGTCAGGTATATGGCTGGATAGTGTAAGCTCTGAATACATACGGAAGGTGAAATACAGTTGTGACATGAAATCAGAAGAAACGGCAGAGGAGAAAGTCTGTTATTTATGATATGAATCAAGTCAGTCGTATGTCATCTTGTCACATTGTTTCCCTCTACAATTTGTCTTCGCATACAACAGAAAAAGAACATCTTAGGTTAGATGGGGGGAGATTACGTAATCCCGTAGATTTCTATTTCTAAGATTTTCCATTGCCGACTTTACATTAACTATGAAATAGCAGCATACCAGGATTCCAGCAGCCAATGTTACATCAGTTGAAATTGTGGAATTTCTGAGGGAAAAGCTTTCTTCTTACTTCCCTTTCATCCTACAGACTTCCCTGCACGACTGCTTGTCTATTATGTTATTGCAACACATCTGATCCGAACTAGGCTAGCAAATTTAAGAATAAAAATGTAGAAATGAAAAACGCAAAGGAAAGTAAATTTTTTTTTTTACTTTCGACATGGAATGTAAAGGCTTGTGCAAATTGTTCTTGCAAGTAACGGTACATGTCAGTCTGCATTCTGCTGTGTGTATGCATTTTTGCGTTTTCACTTTGCAAATTCAAAGACAAATGTTGACGATGAACGCTGACACTTTTTGGGTGATAAATGAAATGGACGTGGAGTGGAACTTTCACAGAAATTATCGAGTTTCATATCAAAGCATTGTTGAGATAATTCTAGGATTGGCCAACAAAAGTTTGATACTTGGAATGAAAAATCTGGAACGCCAAAATGGGATTTTCCAAGGTTGGAGAAAGTGGCGAGAACAAATTCCTTATAAAACATTGCTAAACCTACGCACGTAGTCGAGAAAGCTGAACTAAATCATTCAAGAAATTGACTCCCCTTGACATAAACCATCAAAGTTTATAAGTTGACTCAAGCACTCAGCATGAGTTGCGTTCAAACGCTTTAAAATATGCAAGAGGCAACACAAAAGGATGTTGCATCGATTCGAAGACGGCTACAATGAGCGCAAAAGTGATTTGCTGTTACGATCTAATAAACCGACGGCAACTGATGTAGAATAAGAGTGTATACAACGCGTGGTGGCGCTTCGCCTGTTTGCCTATTGAGTGAAACAGTATACAAAAAAAGGAGTTTCTTTCAAACAACAAAGCATGTGTTTTTATCTTTTTGACTAACAATACAGCTCGCATGCTTTCTCCGTAGGGAGCTCCAGTTTTGTTTCAGAAATGGAAGCAGACTTATAAGCTAACGTGATGATCATTGTAAAGGTCTTCCGTAGATTCTATCCGTAATCTATTTCACTTCGTGACTTGCCTGTAAACAAAAGTGAAAAGGCTTCCGGAACGTCTTATTGTGCATCTTACTCCCATTGTTATATGAAACCCATGGGAGCTAACCCGTATGGATTGTGGATAAACTCAGTTCTCATTCGCCATATTTCATTCCACTTTTTGGCTCTCAGCAATCCCCCAGCGTGTTTCTCGCCGGGAGACAACCGGAAATAAATATATCCTCTAGAAAATTCATTTGCGTTTGTGGGTTCATTTTCACTTCAAAATACAACGGAATTTTGCCAGCTTGCACTATAATTCCATGTCGGGATTTCATTTATTTCTATCTAGCAGCAGTTATGTTTCAACAGGCTTTTTCTACATTTAAATTTATATTATACATCATACATACAACTTTAATGGAACTTTTTGTATGTTTGTACAACAGTTTAAAAGTACATGTAAATAGCTGGTGTATTTGTAGCAATGTTTCGAATTGCACATGATATGATAGTATGAATTGGACCTGCATTCTTTATTATTAATGTCATTTCAGATTGGCTACTGTGGAAGAGACTGGGAAGGCACTAACATTACTCAATCATTACTAAGGCATCGTATTGGACAGTTAGTGCTGAAAATATTTTATTGGTAAGTTAAACATTTAAAAAATCTTACATTACAGCCTAAGAAAATACATGTGTTGTGATTTCATTAGTTGATATACGGCTCGTTTCTCGCTTCGCAGTTTGATACAGATTATACGACTAATAAATAGTATAAAATTAAAAATCTCATTTCTTTATTCCTCAAAGATGAACCAAAGGGAATCAAGGAGTTAGTACAAAATTAAAACGCTTTGTATACTGCTCATAAACATGAAGCTCATGAAACGGAGTTTATGCCTGGAATATGTGTATACAGTGTTTTATATAAGCAGCAGGGATTCTTGTATCGTGTAACTAATCTTTGGAAAAAATCCCATGGGATGGAAGTTAACTTCCCGGCCTAAGAACTTAGGAAGGGCTAATAATAAGCTACACTAGCTATGTTCGGTCCATTTTTCAAATCTGACAAAATTCAAGTTCTACGGACTTGCTATATATATTTATATACTTTTGGTGGTAAAACAAAGTCGAACTAGAAAAGTCCATTCGTTTTTTCAGTTATCAGCTTCGTGTATAACATATTGAACGATGTCCGACAAATCACGACTAAATTGGGGCTTTCATGTCGCCTATACTACTTGTACTGTACCATTACTACAGTAAAATGCACTAAATTCATTTCTCTCAGCAAAAGCATACACACGATTAAGTATTAAAACACTCACAAATGGAAACCCAAGTATCATAAATATGAGTTATTTGCACTGATAATTAGAAGAATTCATGCAGCCATACTGGCAAAAACAATTAACACTGACAGTTTCAAATAATACAGAATTAAAGTACGACAATACAAATCAAAATTGAACCATCTACTTTACGACAAGAATACAGCAGAATAAAAGTATAGTATAATATACATAGTATATAGAATAAGAGTATATTTGATTTGGGTAAGTTCGGTGCAGCAGACGTTCAATTTTTGCCTTGTCTTATTAGTTGCTTGTGATTTTTGGGAATCTTTTGACATGCAGCATGAAGCAACCGAAACAAATCTTTTCTCCAATGAAATTCTTTTGGTACACCTTACTTAACTTGTTGGGTTTATTTGTAGGCTCATATTTTCCCCCTTGTTTTCGTCCTTTTTATGTACTTCCTTTTTCAGCGGAAACTTCTTAAACTAGCTGAAAGCATTTTTTACCTAAATGGGTTATGCATCGTCCGTTTCTCGCAGAGTACATGTTTTATTGAATGAAGTTTACTTAGGTGTATTTAAAATTCTAGTGTGACAAGTGCTATCACTGCCACATTTTTATGACGCAATAAAAATCCATTATGTTGACACAGTGAAATAGCAATGAAAGTAGTTCTAAACTCATGGGAATCCGTTTCTTACATTTTTATGTTGTTACACCCTACAAGACCAAAATGCAAGTAACATAAGTCTTGAATAAATGGCCAGTACATAAAAACAGAACAAACAGAAATACGACTCTTCTAAAATAAATCTAGCTTTCACTCTTACTATTATGAATGTTTAACGTTCAAATAACATTGTTGTAATATTAAAACTTGTACTTCAGAAACATAACATGTACTAAATGTAATAATTTGAATTACCGTATTGCGAATCGAGTTGAAGTTCGGAACAAAAAATACAAATGATTATAAAAGGAAGTTTACTACAGATGCGAATAATTAAGGTTGAATACTGGATTGCTGTTGAAATGACGGAGTCTCTATGCAAATTTTTTTTACCACACTTAGGTTTCAGGAAAATGGAGAAAACTAATTTACACTAAAAGGAGGAAAAGAAACATTGTCGGGCAAAAAAAACTTTACCAAGACGGATGCCCAAAGGGCTCGGAAACTTTTTCTGTTTTTAACATTACCAAAAGTTTCACAACATATCCTCTCTCTCTCTCTCTCTGCCACACGACAGAACAAAACCGAAAATTGATGGAGATAACATGGTAATGAAGCAAAGCTTGTGAGTATACAGAGAAACTTAAGAGAAGTCGAAGAAACAGCAAGATAATGTGAATATCTAGAATAGATATTTAGTCTGTCGTATACAGACGATGGGTGGTGCCAAAAAGTTAACATTTTTTTGTAAAAAAGTCAACCGAAAAGTTGAGAAGACAAAGTACATGATAGTGAGCCCCAAGTGAGAAAGTGCGAGTGTTCTTTGTCTCTTCAATTATTACGCATAAAGGAGTTTCCACCAATCTGTGTGGTGGCAGTTTTTTGTAGCACCTTCCTATGTTGACTTCCTTGTTTGGGAAAAGTTTGTTCGTCTCGTGGTTGGCTGGGTTTTCGGTTTGCTGTTTGTGGTTCCGTTTTGTTACGTAACGGATTACCGCTTCCTTTATCTAGTTAGCCAGACTTTTAGCAAGGAAGTGAAAGTATGTTGTAATGATATATAGTCCTAAAATAAAATAATTATAATACACATGCTACATTCTATTGAAACGAAATCCGACAGATATTTTGTGGTTCTAGGGTATTTTGTTTGGGTCGGGTAACTCTCTTGTGCACGAAACATTAACGAGAGAAGCATTTTTCCAAAAAATGCAAGCAATACTAAAGTCGTTGCGCTCCAGGCATTTTGTTTTATAACAACATAGCAAATGGGGAAAATCTGAGAGTGAAAGTATATGCGGCCATAAAAATGATTAAAGGGAACACGAAGAATAGTATTTCAGCTATTTCAGCAACATTCTATTACATGATCTCCCCCGGCCAACACACAACACTACCACCACAGCCTCCTTGTATGTTTACTGTTCATATTACGGACGTAGTGTCACCAGCTTTTATTACGCTTACCACTTTTTACTAAAATCAAGCGGTTGCATAAAAATGAAAATATGGAGTAGTTGAGATACACATGACCCAAGGTGGTACAATGTGTTTAATTAAGAGCACATTGAATTTCGTAGGAAGCAAACACATAATTTTGGATGGTTTGAAAACTCTGACATTTTTAGGTGTTCCCGTCATGACTCATACACGTGTGGATAGTTTTGACGTAACAAATAGTAATCTAAATATTATGTGGGAATAATATGATATATTTGACATTAATTTACTTCATTGTATACAATGGCTTGTAATTATCAAAATGAATTTCAAGTAAAAAATATTTGAATAGAAATGGAAACCTGCGGCAAGGGTTTCTTGAAGACATCGAATCCCGGTTTTAGTATAAATTAAGGATCCCAAGAAAGCTAATGATAAATTAACATTACCCATGAGGACTAGACCGACTGTGAATGGCACGGTGGTCTGCTAACTTTGTTTCACACGGAAAGTAATTAAAACTTGACATTTTGCTTTGATAGGGGGCTTCCTGAAAATAAATTATAAAGAGAACTGGGACTGACTCTTCACTAATTACTTTACAGACACATGAAACATGTTTCGGAACACCTGAAGACAGAATGAATTAAATAAGAACAAACAAAAGGTACTTCAATCATGTTCATAGTGTTGTTTGCTGCCATTGTTTTCTTGAAATAAAAGTTTGCCACATATTTTATATAACACAGTTGGAACAAACTCATCGAAGTGATTAATGTTAATTTCTTCATGATGATGGTTATCCATCCATTAAAGTTCTTTCTGACCAAGTTGGCCAAGCATACAAAATGATGAACAAGGCAAGCTAAACGTACATATTTGTGAACAAAATGCTGTACACACTTAACAGTAGTGCTCGTTTTTAAATCCTTTATGCTCTAATTTATTACTGACCGGTGAGATCATAAATGTTTACGATAAACGTTGCTTTGATAATGGGTCTTGGCTTCATTCATAATTTGTTTACTAGCTCTTAAGCAAGTTCTTTTTTTGGTTGGGCTAAACAAAAGGTCAAAAAACAGTACCCGAAACAGATACAGTATTAAATATATGTACCTACATAAATACTATCTGATGCTATATTTAGTTGACTAGATCATTAGCAAGACTGACTCTGGAGTTCGAAGTTTGATCTCGGAATAAATGTCGTAATCCCCACCAAATATATTGGAAATTGTAATAAGCATGGAATATAAATCTTTTGGCAATATGAGATTCCATTTGAAAAGTTGATGGGTTGCAAACAATTGCTAGTTTCAGCTTCTGTCTATGATCTTAGTAGTTAGTAGTCTGCTTAATTTAATGTAAAACATACATTCGCCTTTACGTATGGCGCACCAAGTTATAAGTAAAAGCTTTTTCGCATTTGTTACACTTCAACCTAACACATTGCATAAGCTTGAATAGATATTAAAATTACCATATATAGGCACCATGCAAATATTCAATAACATCCAGCACCAAATTAATTTGTTTTTTAATGACAATTCAAGATTACGCATTCATTATTATATTTATGAACATGAAATTCTGTAGAGGGTTTGCTCGAATTCCTTTAGTTGGCATTGATAAAGAAGTTTAAAAACTCAATGGATGTTTGCTCATAAATCAATGTATATAACACAAGTTCCTGCTTTCACTTACATTACTTCTGCATCAAATATTCAATTTCTGCTTAAGAGAATGTTGTGCGTTTGTAATTTCAATTTGCAATCTTATCTTCTATCATTTCAAATGATACCGGGAACCAACACAATAGCCTGATTGAAGTCGAAATATGTTTCCAAGAAGTATTCATGCAGAGATCAAACCTGAATTTTTATACAAACGAAAGTTTTCTAGAAAATGGCTTAGCTGGATATTAGTAATGTATAGTGGGGTTTAAACGTGAACAACATTATGTCTTAAATTATCTGAAGAATTTCCTCGGATATTGAAAAATGTAGTACTCTTCTACAGAAAGTCAGTTCGTCATTTAAATACATATTACAAATAGGCTGATTTATATTGAAAGTATAATAATAAATCAAACGATATTCCCGTGCTCCGTTGTGAATTTACATACATTCAAAGCATGCCTTTTCAAATTCATCTGAACTGTTATGTTGGATTCCATCAAAATCAAACTTGCCTTGGTTGAATCCATGAGATCTTGTACTAGAAAACGAAGTCACTCTATAGTGTTAGCATTCAGTCTCTCAGCATCTCTCAGCAGTGCAGTGCGAGGACCAAACCGTGAGTTACTTTCTTTCTCGGAACGAATACAATTAGTTGCTTTCTTCCTGGTAACTCATGGGGTAAACTGGTACTTCTACTTCTTTTTTTTATTCAGACAGTCCTTTAGTCAATAATCTACCGAATTTTTGTAATATCAGATAGCTTTTATGGATATCGACAGGGGTAGCAGGCAGTATTGGACTGTATTGAAAGTAGGGAAGGCCGGCGTTTGACTGATATCAGTGTCGAAAGTACCGAGGCTGTCAGTTCCGAATGATTGAGTGAACATTGTGTGGGATGTTGTGCAACAAAAACAGAGTAGTGGTATACAGTATATCTTGTATATTTTTTAGACTATGTCAACATTACATTGTGAAATGTGTTAAGTGTGCGGTTGATAGTTGATGTCGTTTCTTAGCAGGCTGGCCTGCAAAAACTTTATAAGCAATGGGTTTATCTTTCATGCTGTTATATATCCGTCACAACTTCAAAAATCTCGCCGAATCTTGACTATACAAATAAACCCGACAATCCGAGATGTAGCGATGCAAGCAGATGTAATCTTAAAAAACGTTTCATAAATGAAATCCTCAATGGACTAGCTTTCGAATGATATTCTAAGTGTGTCCAATGGCATGACTTTTGACCTCTGTTTCGAAAGTTCCGATTTCAATTTTGCAGTGCATGCATAACATCAGCTATATTGGTCATTTGAAAATTATCAAACGCCTAATCGCTGATTTGAATTTGCTGCATATTCATCATCAGTAGAGCAATACCTTTCGAATGATGTATCATAAGCTAATATGTGACGCTTATCAATTTAGTTGCGCTTATCATTTGGCCCTGTTCCCGTGACCCAGATAACCCATCTACGAACCATCCTCCGCTTTGACCTTATCTATCGAAGTGACAGAATTTCAAAAGTCAAACGGTTCGAAGTTATCGTGTTGACAGACAGACTCTTCTTAATATGTACCTAAAGGTACATAATTTCACAACTAAAAATCCACTAGATGTGTTGTTCAAGCATCTTAGTTCAACACCGAGATGTAATATGTGATCTCCAAACATCGATATTAGGTAAGAGACTATTTCTTTGTGAGTAATCACGTTATTCATGTCGTTTCCTCAACTGACTGCGGGCTGAAAATGTAGTCTTGCTGAGTCATGATGTCATGAGTAGTGTTTAAATTGACAGACAGCGTCTTAAAACAATAAGTTTGTCCAAGATTGCAAAATGTTTGCTTGGCATTAGAAATATTCCCCATCATAGAGGTAGGTAGAGGTAGAAGGATAAATCTGCTGTAAGAAATTGATAAAAAACTGACATTTTTTTGTAAACATGTGTTCCTTCCATACAATGAAACGTGCAATTTTGTCATCGGTTCTAGAGATTTTTCCATTACAGATTGATCACAGTTTAGCTATACATATAACCCTGCAAACAAACTTGAGAGGAAAACTGCAACTTTCGTCTACTGGAGAAAGTTGTGCAACAGAAAATCGCAAGTTGATCAAAGTTTTCTTCGGGCCAAGAACAAAAATAAACATTAACCATGTTGACTTGGTCTTTTGAATTTATGAAAGTCTGGAGTGGAGTATCGCCACTTAAAATAAGATGTTACGGTTACCACTCTTACTCCATTGACCTAACTGAGGAAAAGAATGAAAACAATAATTATTCAATGATGATAATTATAAAGGGGGTCAAGGAAGTTGGTTCTTGCAATCGCTTGTGGAATCCTTTTAAGCCCTTACATAGATTGGAAAAGGATCCATCAGAAAATGGGTTACGAAAACAACTATGAAGGTTTTTCCAATATTTAAACGGGTTGCACTTGAGTCTGTGTGACGTAAATAAGTTGTTATCTATCGCAATTTATACATGTGCTGAGTGAAACAACTTTAGTTTAGGTTAATTAATGCAGCCCGTTTATAACATTATTTACTTGCAAAACATGTATAAGTGAAACTTTGGCAAAACTATACTACTATATGTCATAATTTGTGAAATATTTTTAGATACTTGAGTAAAACTATATACAATACAATATAATTGACTGCACTGATCACTAAAATCACTTTCTCTGAAGATGAAAAACTAATGTTAAAAGAAATGTTTAAGCTATCAAAATTAGCTATAAAAACATTGAACGACTTGTTAGCAAACTAGCACACAGCGGGGAAAGTGCAAAATAGAACTATCTTTAGAAAATGTCGGTCACATCCTGTAATCTCATTATTTCTAAAAGGAGAACACACTGTTTAAGACGTTTTTCTAATCAGAAAATACGGAGACCTTGACAAGCTAAAAGTCAAGTCGAAAGAAGATAGAAGTAGGGTGTTGGGTGAGTGCTGTATATATTGAAGCCATAATTTTGTATTAAGTTATGAAAACTTTCTTGTGACACTTATTGAAAAAACATTCATCCAATTTGTTTTACTTCCGCCATCACAAGTACTAAACTCTTGTAGTTTCCTACGTGGCTAAAGTTATATTTGTTGCTCTATTGACTTTTTTACTTTGTACATTATATAAGGTATGATTTTATTATGTTTTTAGATAGGTATTTTAAGTGAATGCAAAGAACATCTCATATTCGTCGTAGCTTGAAGCCCCAAACTTCAAAAGACTCTTTGTTATGTTCGGTAAACAAATGATCCGGTTTGATTTAGAATGTTGCAAACAAAAAGTATCAACAAACAAAACTGTTTTCCACAACTTAACATGTCGAAGTAAATTATTACCATTGTATCAGTGAGCTCCAAATGAAAACATGATTTAAGCACCACCATATGAAATGAATTCATGAACCACCATAAATATATTTATGTTCTCTAAAAACAACAGACTATGCTTGGCGGTTAGTTTTCACCGAGAAATATTCATCTTATTATGGTTCATGGTACACTTTTTATGTTTACCATCATTTTGTATGTTCTAAAGAAGTGGCATATTGTACTTATCAAGAATTACGTAAAAGCTTGATCCTGATGTAATTCTGATCCATTTAACCAGCTTTTGTTAACATCAAAAAGCGAAATTTCTTTGGTCTTTTTAAGAACATTTTGAAAGCTGGTAATATAAGAACATTTTGTTAAATGCTGGTAAAAGTCACGTTTAAAATATGTATCTCAAAAGTACAAAGTTTTAAACTTGCTTCAAAAATTTTACTGTTAGAATTAGTAGGCTCTAGCAGATTTACTTGTAGCAACTCTTCCAAAGAAATAGTTTTTCTGCAGACTTTCTTAAATAATTGCTTCGCGAAGTTAAAAAAACATTTTTACTAATAAGTATAGCAGTTCCTTTTCATATTCATTTCAATTTTAAAATTTAAAACTGGTCACCCAACCATGCCACCGTATTTCTGCTCCAATCTGGAAGCTGTCTTGAGATAATACTTGAAAATGTTTCGCAACTACAGATGACAGATATAGTAACTGTAATTTGGAATATGATAACGTCACATACATTGGGCGTTGGGACGAGTAGGGAATTTATTTTCTAAAACTTGCAAAACTCTAGAGGTTTTGTAGTAATTCCTGGCAACTATTTATGGTACCATCATCAGTAAATGCACCCACAATGCTGTCCATATGATTGATCGACATTCGATTCAGAGATAATATAGGGACACAAGTACATCAGTCGTGTCGAAGCTGACATGAAATTTCCGAGGAGTTGCAGAAGGCATGCTGAATTTATAGGGGGCTCGTATAATATGTAGAGAAACACATCAATTGGCAATATCAAGCAAAATAGATCATGTCATCGTAAGATGCTACATCGACCATCTACACAAGTGGATAAAAGAAGTAATCAATCTTCTGGTTTTTCTGAAAGTTGAGAATAATCAGTCAATCTCCCACGTTGTAAGTTTGGACTATGTAAACGTAAACCCTAAAAAAAATTGTGTGTTAGAAACGAAAGTTGAAGGGATAAAAGGTCAAATCCATCCAACACAGTAAAATAGTTAGTAAAATAGCTGGAAATTTGAAATGGAGTAGAAGAAAGTTGGTAGTATTACTTGACAGGACTTCAGTTTCAGTCAGTCTTACAGTTTATAAGTCTCATTTTTATGCATCTAATCATACTAATCATCTGGTACAGAGAAGTTATTCATAATTTGTAAATTCAACACCACGTGAATATTTAACATTCACTACCCATGACCTTCTTTCACAAAATATAAGTACACCGTTCTCCGATCACCTTTCTCCATGAAAAAAACTATAGAGGAGCTCATAGTCTACTTTCCATAGTTCTATTGGTACGTAGCAGGCGGTCTCTCAAGTAATGTAACATGCTTTACGAAAAGCAAATTATAAACTGAAAATTTTGCTAGTCTCCCAAGGGCTCCTAGGCTAGGCAGTTAATAAAAGACTTCGTGTCGCAATACAATTTTGCATCGATACACTTACAACGAATATTTTGGTGCTTATTACCACATTTATATCATAAATAAAGTCACAGACAAGCGCAAGTGCCAGCCCGTATAACCCACTCTCTTCCCCAATGCTTAAATTTTCTTTTTATTGTAAACGATGTAAAGCGATCCCACGCTCTGCTGAAGTAAGCGATGCTGAAACCGAATAGGAAAGGCCACACTCAAATGGATAACATGTAGAATTGCGTATTTAAGATGTAGATGGATAACTGTATCTAATTCTGGCTTCCGATAAAGTGTTTTCCCAGAAGACGTGAAAAAGGACGGTAACAAGAATTGCCTACCTACCTACAACTTTGTATGTAACTCCGTAAAAGAATGTACCTGTATAAATGTGTACATACATACAATATACATTAAGGTGACTGCCTACTTTATGGAATTGCATTTCTCAAGGGTGAAGGGGTTTCCCAACAGATCATGAGATAAACCTGGTAGAGCACATAAAATTAAGACGTAATCCTTATTTATTGCATTTTCTTTGAGCCTCTTGATGCAACGCAACCTGTAACACAGGATACCTGTATAATAGTAATAGAACTGGAAGAAATTGCTGTACGGCAGTGTCTACAGTTCGTAATTGGATTTTTGGTGATCTTAAGGGATACCTCACCTGAGCACTTGACGTAATCAATATATATATGCTGGTTTCCAGGAAAAACGAAAATAAGTTAACAAAAACGATTTAGCGGCAGACTAACCACGGTAAAAAAGGGATATCTACCCGTCCGTAGAATTAAGCTGTGAGATAAAGCATTTGGTGCACAGCGGAAGAAACAATGCTTTACCATATAGTATCGTCTAATGAACACAATCAGTCACGTCGTTACTTTATCAAATGAGCTTAAAACTTAAAACAGACAAGTAATTTATAGATTCGCTGTAATTCCCAACGATAGTTGTTTTTTGTTCAATTTCATTTGTTCATTTTATGTCAAAGTAGACCACACTTCTTAGAGTTAGTACAAATATGATCCAAAGCCACTCTACTCTTTCTATATACCAGACCGCAAATCCAAATGAGACAACAAAAGTTAGAAATACGTAAGTGATATGATATGCATGAAGAATTTGTATTTCATAAAACTACATTTTACAGTGATCGGCAAAAAAGGTTACTTATGCATGCTGATGTTTTGTCTGCAAGATAGATTACATGAGCCCGCGAAGAAAAACTACCGTTTCGGTTTTGTAGTCACTTCAGCCACCCTTTCAAACGATTTAGGTGTAGAATATTCCAAAAAACGTTTTTATGATGTCTTTCTGACAGTATGCTCCCGAAAGGAAAACAGCGCAGCTGGTAATGTAATTTGATTAGAATTCTATTCATGCCTGCCTCCATTTCATTTCATTCACTTGAGAGTGAAAGTCAATATTATATATTGGTTGAGTCTACTGAATACAAAGTTCGGATTCTAATATGTATTATTACGTAACATTACTCCAAGATGGGACAAGTTCTGGAGCAGTCCAATACCTTAAGTATTTTGGGTACTCAGTATTGATGTGCCATTAACCATGTATAGATGTATTAGGATTCTCTTCGTCATTCAATGTAGACCAGATGATGAGTACCATCCAAATAAAGGCAATATGAAGGTGGATTATCTGGCCCAAATTAGACCAGAGGGCCGAGATTGACAAAAATTCTAGACCATCTGACAGAAAGGTGTTTCTCTTCGATTGAGGTTGCTCTATTTGGTAGTTCGGTTTGGCATTCTCAAACATACGATACGATATTTGTCTACGAACTGCGTGGGAAAGTAGTAAGTTGTTACGTACAGTTTCCCTTGCATTGCGAATACAATACATTATATCTGCGAAAGGAACGTGTGAGGTGATACCGTATATTGTTTTTCACGTTCACATTCCGTAAATCTGAAACCTTTCAGATGGAATGGAAAGGGAAAATGTAAAGAAATTTATGGTTGCTTAATGGATTGAGTGTAATTTCATCCCTCATTTTGAATTGTTCTCTTGTGAGTTTCTAAGCGGCTGGTTCCGAGAAATTCAATCAACGTGGACAACATAACATATACGGACAGACAAAAACACATTTCAGTTTGCAACACGGAATGTTCCCATTTTATGGCCTCTTTCATTTAATCTATTGAACTACATAAATCTTAGACATGATCGTATGAGCCATGAGTAGTGGTAGCAGCTGTCCAAATAATGAGGATGAGTATTTACTCCGTTCTATGTTTGCTGAAACAATTGCCAAGTTTTACTAGAAATTGCTCTGAGATTATACTAGTTTATAGCTAGTTAAAATCATTCCATTAATGGTTCAGTTATGTGCATTGCCACTTTCTCAAATGGTCAATGAAAGTCTTGAAGGGTAAATACACAAGACAGACATAAATATACACACTTTCGGTTTTTTTGTATATGTTGTTTAATGCAATACTGAAATTAAATATAGATATACATAATGTATGTTGTGTTATTACATTCTGCGCAGTAAAGCGAGAAAAAAAAAAAATGAACTGGGCGTGCATAGTTTATTTATTATATTATAATACATATCATTATGACGTTTATTAACTGCTGATGGTTTATTGTTCTGTTGAATCTGTCTGTCGATCCCTCGTGCAGGACAGGATAAAAGTTTTGAACGACCTAAGATGATTTTACATCAATCGCTAGCTTTGATCCGAAGTTACGAGGTTTATTACTTTGTATTGTATTACTTGGCTTTATACACGAGGGTATTGAAGTAATGACAACCCCTGAACCTTCATTACGCTTCGAAATCAACAGAAAAACATTTATTTCCTTTAACTTCAATCGGATACATCATCAAATGTTCATGCCAATCAAGAAAATCTCGTGTTTGTAAATGAGCTCTGCCTATTTAGTACTCGTGGAGTCGAAAGCTGTATAACTTTGTATAAACCCTTTGCAAATAAAGTTATTGTTAGAGTTGTCTCCATAATATCCATTTCGAAATTCGCTCAGACAGGAAAACCACATCTAATGCAATTTCTATAACATCCCTTTGATGGTATCAAAATTGAAACTTCTCTCAAGTTCATTCTCATGTTACATACATCCAATGTGTGGTGTGTTATACATGACACGTCTAAACGATGAACACGAAAATGAACTTTTACTCCAGTATATACTGCAATGATAAACGTCTTGCTGAGCAGTAAGATACGTGCTCATACAATGAAATCGAACGATCTAGGTTCTAAGATGTGGCACATATAAATAGACCCTAAAACGCAAAAAGCCAAACGGAAACGTTTTTAAACTTTCTTTTTACTTTCACTTTGCAGTAAATATCTTTAGACACCCTTCTCAACAAATTTTACTCTCGTTTCCATCACTTATACATTACATTATTTGAAGGCGGTTACTTATAGAACACACATTGATGCATTATACCATAAGGTTGCTTGTCGATTGTCAGCGAAGGCAAAGTGTGAAAGTGGTAAATGGGGACAATTTTTTATGCGGGTTACAAAGACTGGATAAATGCAAATGGAAGATGGTTTAGGATATTAGAAAGCTAGACCCTGACAACGTTTGACAAGTTTAATGGAGACGCGTTCTGCTGTCATCAATCTTTAGTATCATCATGTAAAATGCTCTCACTAGACCTCACAAGATGGATCTTATCCCCCATGAGAGTTTTGAAAATATTGAGCTAGTTGTTGAGAGTCGGAATTGTTAAACGATTTGAAGAAACACTCTTAAGTGACATGGGGCAATGTAATACCTTCATCCGTTGCCTTTGGGCAAATATGGAAAAGTTACTGTCTTAGATCTGTCATGCGAGTGAGCAAAATTGCACAAATGGATAACGGAAATTAAGGACATTTTAATCCTCCCTTAAGTGCTCATAAAATGTCACTGGTGATTTTATTCATGGTTCAGACAGAGTACAAACACCATCAACGTAAAATCTTTTATGGCACGCCTTTGTGTAAACGGTTGATATGTGGTTGTCTGAACTTGACTATAAATTTTTGGCATATCACGTACCGCATCCATCGTTTTCACTTACCGTGTAGACACACACCATCATTTTGTGAAGCAGCTGTCGCCAAGTTCTGGGGAAAGCCAAGTTTGACATGGTAAAACATAACAAAACGTAAACCATGTAGAGTGCTGGAGAAGCTCTAAAAGATAAACATAAAAGTTTTTTCAAACAATTGCAATATGGAACACAAATGGAAAATGTGTTAGAGAAAAGAAAATGCTAATAAAAGTGTGCTCCATCACTCGAGTCCTGTCTTGATGGAACCTTCAGGAAGCCATGCACGCCAAGTAGGGTACGAAAAGTTTTTTTTTGTATTTCGGGAATTTAACGTGAGGCAAAACAAGATGGATGAAAATACCGTGTTGGAAGTACCATGATGCAGATAATCGTTGCAACCCTATATTCTTGTGACTGGAATAAAAAATGAAGGTGTTCTATTTCTGGTAGTTTCTACGTGTATAGTCCTATCGAATTCCACTGCCTTCTTTAATAACATATTGGCGGCATAAATACGACATGCATTATACTTTTAACTTGGCTTCACACCCTTCTCACATGCTCTTATAAAAATATAAATTGTCATTCAGATTTCGCATATCATTCTTTGGTATTTACCATCAAAGCTACACTTCCTTGAATACTTAAATTGGACAACTCGTTTTGACTCAGTCGTGTAAAAATCTTGCAAAATGGGATAAAAACGTTATTTTCTACAAGAAATAAACTACAAAAGGTCACACCCATTAAATATTTAATCAACGATCTGCAACCTTCTTCAAAGTATGCCAAACTCAGAAACGAAATTTTCTCAAAACGTTTACGAAGAATATTAGGATAAAAGTAAAGAGGAGAACAACGGAAAATGTATTTTTCTCTGATGACACTATTTTTAGCCAACATAACAGTTATTTCATGCAAACATCTTCGAAAATTGGAAAAGAAATAGTGTATGCTTCTCCATTTTAGCCAACATTCGATGACAGACTGTCCACGAATCTTGAAACTAAATACTTCTAACAGGTCTGGTGCTTAATTGGTATACGAAACTAAGATTTGCATCTATGGAACGTTATCACCGAATCAATGATTCTGTTATTGGAAGTACTTTATATATTTTATATTCAAAGGAGAGATATGTACAGATTTTTGTAAATCACAGGTAAATCAATAACTGTTAATTCAGTAGAACTACGTCTAGAAAAAGCATTCTTAGAGACGCTTTGATAAATTCATAATTTAATACACTTCTGAATTATGGAAGTATCGAGTGACAAAAATTAATGGACTTTGTAAAACAGTAAATGACGAGAGATGTCATACAAATACATGAAAATTGGCAATACAATTTGTGTCAGTTCAGCTTTTCTATAAAAAATTTCGGCTGCAATTAATGTATTTCATCAGCTAGTTAATCCAAATTCTACAAACACACACTGCGGATTCCCGTCTCAAAAAAACTTAAAACTTGCCAGAGTCGCTTGCTTTTTATAAATATGAAATCAGTTAATTTAAGAGAGACTTTGGACTCTTTGGACTAAAAGATTAAATGATTTTAAGCGAGCGCTACGTGAAGGAAAAACTATACAAGCAAAAGTAAGTTTAGCAAAAACGGAGTAGTCCAGAAGAAAGTTTTTTGCATTGTTTAAAAAGTTTTGTTCTCCATTGTCTTAATGGTGGAGACAAAAGGATACTTAAGTGAATACAAACTCTAAATAGCGTAAAACAGTCTTAAGATGATAACCCTGCTGTTTTACGACACCGGCAATAACAGAAAGTCAAAGTAGTCAAACAAAAGCCTAAGCGGCAAGATGACACATGATACTAAAGAAAGCAGAAACACCGCCTATCAAACAGATGTAACTTAATGTGAATAGTTTTTGTTTCCCTCTTTAAGTTCCACGTATCCGTCCAAATGTCAATTGGGCTTCCATGTTATTAACGTTTCAGGTGATGGTAGTATCTGATCCTATACGTCTGACCACTTTTGGTCCTTAGGATTTACACTTTATTTGACCTGTCTATAATCCTCCTAACTTGTCGGAAGAATGTGATAGCACTAGAAAGTATCCATCCTTTAATCTTTTCACCGCCACTTCACATCAAAAAATTTTCACGGCTAAAGTGTTTCGCTTGACTTTTGATTGAGAGAAAGTTCCGTCACATCTAGTGGGTATCTTTATAGCACGTCAGCAATCAGCAGTAAAATACTTTGTCGGTTAACGTTTTGCCGCATGTATCTGTCTGTTGTGACTTGTAAGCCATTGTCTAAGGAAACTTGTAGGAGATTCGTAAATGTTTACGTTGTAATAGTTCCGAATCTAAGGAGTATACAGTTGTGAGTGGGTAGACCCAATAGTGAGAGCACACCTATGAAATGGAGAAGAAAAGCAGATTTTACTTATTGAGAAATTTTTTTAAAACAAAAAAAACTCATCATTATGCATCTCAGTCAACATACGAAGAAGAGTTCGGAAGTTTGATTCCAATTTACTTTCATTTCTATTCACAGGGCTCAGTTAGACTTTAACATTGTTTTCACGTGAAAGTATAGACGTGGCGGAAACGAAGCTTGTCAAAAATATGCGGCTCTCGTTCTTTTCAGAAACTCGACCCTCACGCTCATGTTACTCTGAAATGTCAAGCCATGAATAAATTATCACCATCATGCATACATGCATATTGTGAATCCTATCTTTTCAATTATCGGCCAGAAGCCAGCCGCATGTTGTTTTCAACTTTAAAGCGGACGCCTGGATCTGATTCCACCAGAAGCCATTCATTCCTTGGAATTTATTATTCGAACGAGATGGTTCTCAATTTCAGACGACTTTGTTTGTGGGCTACGTTTCGTTACGATGCAATGAATCACATACGATGTCGGAAGAGCTCCATTGTTACAATACGAAACCGTAGCATAAAAATGGGAATCATGATGGAATTATAATGTAATCCTGATTTATGACTAAGACACTTCCATTTCTTTCCTTTTGCGAGGTAGAAAGTTTTCTCTAAAAAAAACTTTTGGTCGCTGTCATTGGAAGACCCTTTTTCAGAATCGGGCTTAAGGATTTTTTCAAAGGTATTTTACAGAGAATGCAACTTACGGTCAGTCAAGTATACAACAACCAGTTGTTTGCGAAAATAATGGCAATCTTTTCCATTAAATGTTATTTTAGAAACAGAAAAGAAGCGGAGGTTTTTGTAAGAGAATCCAAATAAATTAGTACAGTAAATAGTCTCTTCAATTACTCACTACTTGAGTAAAAAGGTGAAATCTGATTCGGTATACATAGACACAAAGATAGATGAATAAAATGCGAGGGCTCTTTTATAACCTATACGTGCTCGTAAAAGTACACCTTCTGCCATAGACACACGCACAATTGTTCTGTGGGTGAATTACCTAAAAATATAAGGCTACCATCAGTACGTATATAACAAACACAATCGTCTTCGCCAATGATTGTCCTATCGGAGATTCCTTCATTTATTTTCAACGTATCCCCTTCTCATTCTCTGCTTTCACTTCCAATTCTTAACGAAAAAATACTTCTCGCGCGTGATGCATTAGGGTTGCGCGTTTGATTACAACAGGATTATTCCAACTGCGCTAAGCAGTTGAAGCACGTTCAGCAAACTCTTTATCTTTGTCCACGTTTAGCTCTTAAATTTCAGCACAAGATCTCTTAAGACCTGCAACAACATGAAATCCCACTTTAATTCCGGGAATGTGGGCAACTCGTCTTCAAAACCGTAATAGTAGAGATGTGCATTAAAACCCACACCCCACCTAGAGACAGAATCACATTGTGGTAAATAAAGCACACTAGTAGTTTAGCTGCAATAGTGGACAAATGAAAAATGAGTATTTTCTAAGACCAAAACGTTTGAATTGGTACATGCTATTGTATCACATCGACATTGATTCTTTTGCCTAAACTACCAGTTTCTAATCTATTATGATGATGCAATTAAATATTCATAGTAGTGTCCATTCCTGAGTGGTGTCATAAAAACCAAAATAAAACTTTACGCTCACAGTCATAAAGTGCACAACTTCTGTTAGTCAAGTCGTATTCCATCTGTACACGTACAAGTAGAAGACAGGTATTGCATTGTATAGAATAATTTTGTTAGACAATTCCATTCACGGTTTGTGATGTACCGTATTATTTAGACAGCCGACTCGTATTGTTTTTCAGTACGCGTATTCCGAATGTGTATGAACATCTCATAACTTAGATCACTGGTGGAAAGAGATGCTTTCTAGAGAATGCGTTATATTGAGCGCTCAGTACTTGGAATCCCCTTGTGTCTCATCCTAGCATGAGCACTAGCGCCAGCTTGCTAAAAGGTACTTCTCATTGTAAATACATTCTCTCCCGTTTTCACAAACTTTTCTTCTCCAGGCTCGCCAAAACTCCGCTCCTTGAATAGAATGGGTATCCCTTTTGTAGAACACGTCAGTATCTTTGTGCCTCTCGTTGCTCACACAGGCACAAGTCAAGTTCATTGTGATACAACAACCCAACTTGTTATATGATTGTCCTTTTTCGGTTTATGAGTATAGTATATAATGCATAAATGAAAATTTAAACAGTTGTATCCGTCTCTCTTTTTTTACCGTGTCATAGTTTTCCTTTCCCGTATACTCCACTGGGGAAAGAAAGCAGTCTTTTACCAAAGTGTCTTTACAACATGTGGTGAAAGTAGAAAAGGATCAGTGAGTTTTTTTGTTTTCCCGTGCCGACCAAACTCCATTAAACAAAAATGTTCCAAGTTAGAGGAAAAACGAGTGTTTGTTATAGTGAAAGAAAGCACACGGGTACAGAGCTTGACTCTTGTTTGGATTCTCACAGGAAATCTCTTGAGTACACGGTGGAAGCGGGTGACTGCATTTTGGTAAATTTCTGATTACAAGGTTCAGTGATTGTGATTGAGTGCCGCAAGTGAAACGCAGTGGGTCGGGTGAATGAGTATTCGTTCACAAAGCTTGTACACAGTTTAGTATGCATGGAAGAAACAAATCAGGTACTTTAATTATCTTAAAAGCACATGGACGGGGTACTTTCAGTGAGTATTTTTGTACTCTTTTGTTGTTTTCGCCTTTTCCTTATATTCGTCTGTATTTAAGACAGCTTATTTGGAGCAGTTTTGTAATTATATTCCGTATGCTTTTTACAGGTATTACTTTTTTGGAGTAACGAAGTAGGTAATAAGTAATTGTATATTGTAATCAAAGACAGTAAAGTAATCAATAGCAAATTGAAAGCCCAAATTTATGCGTGAATGCATTATGCATGTGCTAATATGTATACTATGTATGTAGCTGTGGTTGTGGTGTTGTGTTTCCCTGTCATTTCCTAACGAGCGGTATCAGTCAAGAACCGCCTATGACGCTCTAGTAACCACATCACAGCCCATATTCTGCACCGCACAATAACGAGACGAGTGTTCAAGTCAACATAAGATAATGAGGTCATTATGCAAATTGGTTCGAAAGTCGAAGCTCGAACATTGTGTTGGCAATGTAAAGATAAGGAGAAAGCAACAGAGAGTCTACAATTTTAATTTAGATCTGCTTACTAGTGTCTTTTCAAGCCAAACTCATCATTATGAAGCCATTGAAGGAAAATAATTTTTATACCTTTCTCTGGCGACTGCTTTACAATGAAATATGCAGTCAACATGTATTTCTTAGCATATATGTATGCACCTTTCGCTCTCTACTATATTCCACAGAATAAAAACGTTACTGATCTGCAGAAGCAATAAAGGAAGTTTGCTAAATTTTCAAATTCTCTAAATGTTTACGTTACTAATTGACTTCAGGCACCCAAGACGTTTCTTTGTACACACATTAGGATGTAATACTTCAATAAATTTCAACACAGAACTCGCACATAGCCGATAGCAAAAAATTGCAACTAGCAGAAATAATACATCAGTTCAATAAGGTGTTGCTTCGAGCATGTTTTAATACGATGCAGTATATAAGCAAACCACTTAACCAGGCATCTGTTTTCTGTAAATATTGTGCTTTCATGTTAAGACTCTGTGAAGTATTACCAAGAATTTCAAGTCAAGCCATCTTCGATTTTTGCTGATGGGGTTTTTGAAACGCGTACGTTTTCACTTTTCCAATAATAGATTGTAATAGAACTAAGTAGTTTGATTTGAACCAGCCTATTTTTTCCTACAATGTAACAGAAATCGATTGCCGGAATGCTGGAAGCATAAAACGGAGACTCCCTTTTCCGAGAAAAATAGGATAGCTATGAGAAAAAACGACGGGTTATTTTTAGACGATGACAATCATTTCCAGTGTATATTGCACTACAAAGTCATTGTTACTTTAGATCTTGAAGCTGGAAGGATGATTTTCTCATTAGGAACAACAAAATAAAAACAGATTTTCAGCTAAGAAGTGGCTAATTCTATTGACATTCTGGTTTCAAGATTCTACTTTCTCGTTTCTGGACCCTTTCCAATGATTGCATTTGTCAGGATTTTTTTCAAATAATAGAATGGCTTAAGTAAAGTAATTAACGAGAGTGGGAATGTCTTGAGTGGGCTTTCTAATGGAAAAGAAATAGCACTGTTTCGTTCTTTTCTCATTCTTTTTGCCAAAACAGCCGTTGTCTACTTTCTCCTTTGTCTTTCGATTTGCGCGACTGAGCCACAAACCAACATTTGCTCTGATAACTTGCTGGCTAGTTCTCCGTCCTTTGAACTCAAAGCAAATGATGAACTGATGCAGCTACTAGTTATATATAAGCACGGTACAATGAGTGGGTTAGGAATATGATGAAATCATTAAATGTAGGTTGTTGAGAGAACCATTTGAGAAAATCCATCTTGATATGGCAAAGAAAACTTCATATTTGCGCCAAGTTGAACAACGAAATGACATTGGTTTAAGCATTTTTTGAAATTGTATAACATTAGTGAGATGAATTCCCAGTTAGGGAAAATATCTTCTGTTGATCTAAATTATGTAGTTTTTGGTGCGAATCCACCCTTTGTCAGTTTTTCTGCCAGCTTTTAATTAATTGTTTATGTTGGGCAATGATGCAAAATGTTCTTCGTGGGGAAGTGAAGTTGATATCATGAAATATATACTCAGTAATTTGCTTTGGTCGCTGTATAGTGGACTAGCGAACAGAAATATGCCTTTGAAAGACGCTCAACATCATACGTTTTTTTGTTGATTGCTCTTTTTATACATCGCATCAATTGCACTTTGATCATTTCCTCATTTTCCCTGTCTGTCCGGTTTTATCTTTAAATTGGTTTGAGCGTCCACTTTCAAAGTACTTTCACCACAACTCACCACAGGAAAGTCATTTTACTATCTGCTTTACTTGAAACTGGAAATCGGGTTTTGTTTTGCTTCAAATTTATTTTCGATTCCTATTTTGCTGCAGCCCATCCAGACACTCAGTTTCAGAAGTCCGCATAAACCAATCATGCACAATGACCACAGCTCAGTTACAGTAATAATGATAGCCTTCACCACCAAATATCCTGCATGTCCACTGTGCATTCGGTTTTAATCCTGATTTGATGATCGAATATCCATGATGATACGATGCACAAACATTTTCTCTTCTGATAGTCTTAGTAAGCGAACTGTATTCTGGCTTGTAAATAACAGTCTGATGCAAAAAAAAGGTGAAAAATATATTTCGGAAAAGTCTTGTTGTATTTGTACAAAAAGTATTTGTTGAAACGTGGAATGAAATGAAAGACTGCAAGAAATGAAACATCCTGTCGGTGGTATTTGAAAAAGGGTATAAAGATAAATAGATAATAATTAAATGCCTCACCACATTTTCAGGCAGTGCGAAATATAATTCTGTTACGATTTCTTGAAGGGTCGAAAGCGAGCTGTTGCAATTGTATTGCAATACAAAAAGTTTAAATTTCATGAGAAGCATTTTATTCATTTTCTTACTAATACTGGGACACCCTCATCACTAAATCTTCTTAAACTGACATGCAACTGTATGACATTTTGATTCCGCTCATTTACTTTGACATTTTGTCAGATAAATGTTTCAAGAAAGAGTAAACTATGAGATCCATAAGATTCAGACAACATACGGCTGCGGCATGGAATCTAAGGTAGAAAGTCTGCTATTTATGATATGAATCCAGTCAGTCATATGTCATCTTGTCACATTGTTTCCCTCTGCGTTTGTCTTCATACACGACGAAAAAAGAACAACTTTGATGAAAATGCTGGTGATGCTGTGGAAGAAGATTTCCATTCCTTGGATGTTCCATTTTCATCTCTACATTATCTATGAAACAGCCGAATACCAGGATCTCAGCCAATGTAACAAACTTAATGTTACATCTGTTGAAGGTGGAATTTCTAAAAGAAAGGATTTCTTCTTTTACTTTGTCCTTATTAGTCCATTGTTTCCGATTTTTCTTCCTTGCTCGACAGTGTGCGTATGCTAAATGTTAACACGCCACTTTACAAAGTGAAGATCTGAAGTACGCAAACAGATTTAAGGGTAAAATGTGTGGCAAGAAAAGTAAAGATGTTTTTGTGCCTTCGACATGGCATGCAAATGTTGTTTAAAATATTCATGTAAGTAACGCTATCGCAAACGGCTCGCTATTCTGTGTTGCTGAGAACTGCCATTTTATACTACTATGCACACAAGACAAATTGCTGATAATTTTTTGATATTTGTATGATAAACGAAGGTCACATTGGGTGTTTCGAGAGGAGGGGCTTTGGCAAAATATTCGTTTTTGATAGTTCAATACGGTAGCAGGTATAACGTTAGGACTGTACGGTAGAAGATTGAATAATGGATTGCATTTTACGCGAAAAATCTGGAGCACTGACAAAGAGGTTTGATAGTTAGGCTGGAAAGTAGCGAGTATGAGTTCTTACCAAGCACATTGAAGAGAAAGCTGAGCCAGCCGAACTAAATCATTCAAGAAATTGACTCCCCTTGACATAAACGATCAAAGTTTATAAGTTGACTTGACTCGAGCACTCAGCATGATTTACGTTCAAGTGATTTAAAATATACAGGAGGCAGATACAAAAGGATGTTGCATCGATGGAAAGGCGGTTACAGCTAGAGCAAAAGTATTTGCTGTTACGATTTAATAAACCTTTGGCAATAACTGATGTACAAGAGGAACGTATAAATGGAAGCTGTAGCGGAAAGCGCTTTGTCTGACAGCATAACCTATACTGGAAGAACGAAAATGGGTTTCTTTCAAGCATCAATATTATAGTTGTATTTTCTTGAGTAACAATAATTCAGCTTGCTTGCTTTCTCCATTGAGAGCTCCAGTTTTGTTTCAGAAATGTAAGAAGACGCATAAACTAACGTGATGATCATTGCAAAGATTTTCCGTATATTCTATTTCACTCCGTGACTTGCCTGTAAACAAAAGTGAAAAGGCTTTCAAAACATCTTACTCCCATTGTTATATTAAACCGGTGGGAGCTAACCCGTATGGATTGTGGATGAACTCAGTTTTCATTCGCCACATTTCATTCCGCTTTTTGGCTTTCGGCAAGAAACATGCCGGGAGACATCCGGATATGATTGATCCTCTACAAAATTCATATGAGCTGCTGGAAATTTTACTACAAAATTTTGTAGAATTTTGCCAGCCACAGTCTACAGACTACTGCAGTTTCTTTTAAGTTCAACCTGCAGTGAAGCTTATATAATAATGCAGCCAGTATTACGAGCTCTAATTATTCAATCAATAAAATATGAAAGTGTCAATTAATAAGCTAAGAATTTCCTTGGTTTGATTGTGATTTCAGGTGAAATGCAGTATTTGACGAGAAATGCAATTTACAATATTTTGCAATAGGAATCGATTCCCGAAGTCTTTAAAACGGGAAGCTGGTGGCTGGTAAGTTAAACAATTCTTATAATATACTTGAGTTTTTGTTACTAGTAGTAAGTAGAGTGATGAACAACTAATTTATTCTCTGAGTCTTTCAAGCCTACTATTCAGCATTAGATTGTGTACGATTCTCCTTTTGTAATCATTCTACGCGTCTATTATGCACAACTGGAACATTTGTATTTATTGTAGTTTCGTATTTTTGCTCGTTTCCGTTCATCTGAAGTATTTTCTGTTCTGTTTTTGTATGTCCTGCTAAAATGAAAACATCTTTGAATACTACACAAAACACTTTACTTGAATAGGTTATGCAACTTCCTTTTCTCTCACAGTACGTTGACTACTATGAATATGCTCGTCGGACGATTTTAAATGTTGGAGTGAAAATTGTTATCACCCGCACGCATCTTGATGTCACAATAAAAATACATCATGATGACACCTAAAACAGCCGTAAAAAGAGCTTGAAACTCATGGTAATGACACATAAGAATTCGTTTTTCATCCAGCATATCGTTGTTTCGGAGCACTAAAATGTGAGAAATGAAAGTCTTGGATAAATAAACTACAAAACAAACTGGCATGAAAACAGCCGAGGGTCCATTTCTTGTAAAATGGAGTTACAATAATGCAAGCATTGTATTTCCCTTTCAAATACTTCAAATCCAAAGCTCCCACATTCTAATTTTTTTAAAGAAGAGTTTTCAGTTTGGAAGTTCATGGTGTGCTAATAGAAGTCTGAGCCGCTATGATAATGACCCCCAGAAATTAGAGATACTAACCAAAACGAAGTATAAATGATAACGCATAATGGAGTCCTTTAGCTCTGTTCAGTAGCAAAACTCTTTCAAGTTTTACTTTTACCACGCTGAGGCTGATACAGAAAAATGAGAAGTAATAATTTATGCAAAAAGAAGGAAGTGAAACATTGTCAACAAAAAAAGTTTAAGAGGACGAAATGCCTAGGGGGATTTCAAACTTTTCTGTTGTATCTTCAGCATTAGCCAAAGTTTCCTAGCGGTTCCCATTCCTAAGTCATACGAAATTGATGTAGATAGCATGGTACTAAAGAAAAATTTGTGGTTGTATGCGAGAACTTGAAGGAAACCGATGAGACCGCAAGATAATGTGAATATCTAGAGTTATCACATCATCTACAGTGCCAAAAAGGTACAATTTTTAGGAGGAAAGTCAACTGAGATGTTGGAAAGACATAATAGGTAGTACATTATAGCCCCAAGTGCGAAAGTGCGAGCGTCTTTCTCTCCAATTATATGTCATAAAGAAGTTTGTACAGTAGTGTAACCAATTCCTTCCTATTGTGACTTCCTTGTTTGGGAAATTAAAGGAAAAATAAAAGTTTGTACGCTTCGCGGTTGGATGGGTTTTCGGGTTTGTTATTCTATTGGTATATATCAGTAAGGTGCTTTTTCGTTATCCAGTCGGATAGAGTTGTTTGAGCTAAGCAATGAAAGAATTCCTTAATGATGTGTAAGCTATCGTAAAATAATAATTATACCCAGCGCATTCAATTGGATTGACTCTGTGGTTCCATATACAGTAACAACATAAAGTAGTTTTATATTGCGGTTGCCGCTATGAATTAATAAACACTCTTCGAAATTCCTTTTGAAAATGCAAGCTCATCAAATCAAATGGCGTTGCTTCAGGCATCTCGCGTTGTGGCAAAATATGCAGTTCATCATCTAAATAATGGCAAACAATCTTAGGAGAAAGTATATATATGCAGTCATAAAAATGATAAATAAAATGGGATAAGGAAGGGTGGCATTTCAGCTATTTTAATGCCCCAAAGCCAGACCAGAAAATTACCTCCATTTATGCTTACTTTCATGGGCACAGCTTACCATTTTGTTATTAATACAATCTGGCAGTTACATAAAAATGAAAATATGGAGCAGTTAAGGTATACCCAAAGGTATCATGTGCTTAATTTAGAGCACAGTGAAAATCTGGTAGAAATAGTAAGAGAAAAGCCATTATGTATGCTCCGAAAGGTCTAAATTCGCCATCATTATGAGCCATTCACGTGCTGACATGTTTGATAGACCCAAGTATTGATGTATCTGTAACCAGTCCACTATCAAGTGTCTTCAATCCAATCCAGCAGTTCCATCAAGTACTAGTTCTAGAGCAGTTTCATCAATTACCTTTCTTACATGATGGATGGTGGAAGGAGAAACATGACACGATATGTAGCTATTAAACCAGGCATGGGGAACATGAAAACATAATGCTGTTTTTTTATATTTCGTCTTCTTTGTTCTGTTTCAATATTATCGCGTTACAACAATATGCATGCACAAAGATCTGTTCAAGGGCAACTTCATACCTGCTACATATATAATGACCATTATATATGTAGTTGTGATTGATATAAGCTTTAATATTATATGGATCATGTAGGAATAGTTTATTTGAATGAAAACCTTCACTTCACAAACCACAGAAGGATTCTAGAAAGGTAGGAAAGGAAACCTGTTAACAAAAGAAAGAACACAAAGAAAGCTGATGTTAACATTATCATGATGAGAACAATGACTGGCACGACGGTCTGCCGGGTCTGCTCAGTTTTTTGCTTCACACGAAAAGTAATTAAAACCTGACATTTGAAAGAGAACTGTGTGCGAATTAAATATAAAGGGGACTGGGACTGGCACTTCACTACAACTAATTACTTCATGGACACGAGCAAGAATAGCATGAAAAGTTGTTTCGAAACACCTGAAGATGTAAAATGAATGAAATGAAAACAAAAGAAGGGGATTTGATCTCGCGAGACTGTATTGTTTGTCTTGATTTTGCTTTAGAGACAAAACTACATAATGTTGTTGATACTGCAACAGCAGTTGGACAAACGTGGTTAATGTTAATTTGCTGTGAGGATGAAAATAGTCTATTCAAACTCTTCGTGTTGGTATGTAATCAGACGTTGAATTGACCATTAAAGAACAACGGATATGTCAAGCTCCCTTTCTTCCTTTGTTCGGTATATATGTGAAAATGTGAGATACTTTCCATTTCGGGATAAACATGAATGATGAATAAAGCCGACCACACCGCACTCAGGTAGAAACGTGGAAATGAGACGAGGTCTATTCAATTTTTCACTGAAATGTTGCCCTGCATGTTATCCGACATTTTCCTTGTGGATGACTATTTTATGTACGTGTTGTGCTTACTAAGGAACAGAAAGTAAAAATGCCTGTAGATAAAAACGTAAGCGTTGTGTATGTATGTATGTATTATATCAAAATAGGAGAAGTCAATATAAGAAAATGTTTCATTAGGAAGCTAGAAAGGATGCCTTTATAAAAAATATAAACATGATATCAAACTTCTGATTTATAGCCGACAAAAGAGATCATAAACATGCTGTACGAGAAGTAATCATACTTTGTATGGTCAATGGTCATGCAACGGGGTGGTGGTGCTATCTTCATTCATCGAAACAAGTTATATATTTGGATTTCGTAAGGATGAGAATACTACTCGTATGTGGTGTACTACTCTGTAACTAAAACGTTTAAGGTGGATTGAATTTTATACTTTTGCATGGGAGTAAAATGTTGCGTAACTGATACATTTTGTGCCAACTAATTCATCATATCATAAAACAAAATTGTGACTGAATATTATTGTTCACTCCCAACGGGCGTCACTTGGTGGCTCAGTCATAATTATTCAACCCATCAATTTACTTTACCTTCCGAAATTCTCGGCAAAACCCTTTCTTCGTTTCTGTCACAAAGTCTGTATTCGTGATCTTTCGTTTTTAGGCGTTTAGCGGAATTTGAGGTTTGAGCTTGGGGGATAAAAGTGAATACATGCATTGCTAACTTTCATTTTCAACAGCATGAAGTCCTCTCAGAACCATAATGAATATTTATGGCTGTTTGCATAAAATACAGTGTTTACTTTTACGCTAACCTCAAACGTTTTTGCTACATCAAATGTACAGCCCAAAAAATATATTATATTCACTGCTGTAAGACAAGCATAACCTGGATTATAAGTAACGATAAGCTGAAGTTAGGAATGATTGAGTCTTATGCAAAAACAGTCATCTTTTTTATCTTTTTAATCTAACATGCCTTTGCACACCTCATCATCAATGATCAACATACAGCGTTTGGATAAGTAATCACAGTGTTAATGTTGGTATGCAAAAAACAGATTCACCACTTTCACATGTGAATATACCAAAAACGTTGTGTTAGGTACAACTTCCAAATCTAATTTAATTGTTTTTTAATAATGTAAAGTCTGTTCAATTCAAGCGAGTCAAAAATTCGATTCAATTTATTCATCACAGCATTAAATTTTCACAGTTCAATCTTCCGTTACCGGTTCGCTTCAGTTCCATTCATCCAGTAATCAATTTTCCATCACTGATTAAAAAGCTCAAGAGATGTTGTTTATTTGTTCATAAATAAATACATTACACATCACTGCTTTCACTGACATTCAAATAACTTTGGAATCAAATATTGAAAATCAACTTCAAATGCAACTGTGCTATGATGTGATTTTTTTGTAATTTCAATTTGCAATCCGAATGATTTCTAGAAGCAGTAAATAACCTGATTGAACCAGAACTGGTGAATGGGATTTCCAAGAAGTACATACTTCTAGTACTATAGATAAGTTTGGAAAATTTGTATACAAGTTGTTGGGAGTTCGATATTAAAACGCAAACAGTATGTCGAAGATAAAATTTTCAAATAAAATCCTCACAAATTGCAAAATAAATACGACAGCAGAGATCTATCTGTAGATGGAAATTGTAGAGAAAGTCAGTTCGTCATTTAAATACATATTACAAATAGACTGATTTGTATTGAAGCCATAATAATAAATCAAACGAGGTCACATGCGTTCAATTGTGAATTTACATTCACAGCAAGCCTTTTAGTCACATCAATCGGAACTTTTCGATGTTAGATTTTATCATAACAGAGTTGTGTTAGAAGAACCCATGAGATCTTGTTCCAGAAAAAGACGGAGCTCTCCACCGCTAGCATTCAGTCTCCCAGCAGAGCTGTGCCAGAAGAGCAACCTCGGAAGGATAATATTTTTTCTCGGAACGAATAGACTTGTCTGCTTTCTTCCCAGTGAGTCATGGGGGAATTTGGAACTCCATGAATACTTTTACTTTCTCTCTTATCCTGATACTTCATTTTTTCATTCTTTGAATGAAATCCTTTGAGATAAGTTTCTACCGAAATGTAATACACAGTTTGTATAAGTATCGACTTGGGGAAAGCCTAGCTTGAATTTATATTAAAAGTAGTGAAAGCCATCTTTTGACTGATTTTTTATGTCAAAAGCACCGGTGCCTTCATGTCACAATGATTGAGTGAACATTGTGTGGGATGTTGTGCAAACAGAGCAACAAAAGTGACCGTATAAAGTAAGCAGTATCTACTTGCTTTGTGAGTGTGCCAACATTGTGAAATGTGATTGCGGTGAGGTTGATAGTTGACATAGCTGTTAGCGGAAAGTCCCGCAACAAATATCTACATAGCAGCAAAGCTAACTCGGTTAAATGGGTGGATTGCGAAAATTTTGTTGGATCTAGACTGAGCGACAACAAGGTTTTATCAAAATGCCTGCTGGCATTATTTCTTCACTCTGAACATTACTTAAATACAGCCAACATGTTTTAGAGTCTTCTGATCACGTAGAGTAGAATTATTCGCAGTGTTGACCACAGTTTTGATTGGTAAGGGACTGTTTGTTCTAGATAGCACGGCGTACTTTGCATCAACTGAGTTGCTTAAACAAAACCGAAATTCAGTTGGTCAACTAAATTATATGAAAATATTTTTGCTGTCGGCTGTAAGCCTACGTGTCGTATCGAGCTGCCAGAAAATCAAAAGTTGAGCCATGACACTAAACTAACGAAATCTAGTTGTTGTAACCAGATACCAACACACAATGTAACTGACTACCCGGAAGTTTGAGTTTTATTTGCGCTAAAAATATATCTATTTGCATATGAACATAACAACTGTACTGTCAGTGTTGAACCACACATTATATATATCAGCAACTGCCGCTGCAGCAACGTCTTTTAATGTTATACCTAAACCTCCACAAACAAAGGTTTGAAAGTATTTGAAACAGGGTACCCACGAGAATAAAAAGTTATTTTTTGTAAAATATTTATATTCATAAAGAAAGCAATAACTTCACGAATGACTTGAACAGAAGTACCAGTTAAGCTTTCTAAATGACTGAGGATTACGATGAGGATATGTAGGTATATTCATTTCGCAATGGTGAATGAATAAGCATTATCTAATGATTAAAAAAGTATCCAGCTTGCTTTGCTACAATTGCCGGTGATCCCATCGCGTCTCATTGAGCTCTTAATAACACTTACGTCAAATCTGTCTCTAAGCTATCATTAGAAACTTCAGGAATGTCGGTCAAAAAACCTAAAATCTTTCCAAAACTGGCACGAAAATTTTATCCCTTTTGTGTGTGGAAGGGAAAGGAGTGTCTGCAGATATCATATACGTTTTGTATAATTAGCGTATTAATTCTGTTTTCGGCAAACGTTCACATCTTACAAAGAAATGACAAGCCACATATAATGTGTCACCATCACCATAATGAATATGAATGAGAACGTGCACTTACATATACCATACCATACCCAATTAATCCCCATATATATATCATACAGGAGTAGAAAGAAGAGGAATAGAAAAGTAATTTTACGCTGTAAAGATAACTAATTCGGGTTTAATGAGCGTTTTTGATGTTCCACTACGGATGTTGTTTTCCGTTCCTAGAACTTATGCTGACATCAACTTTCTTGGAATTTTTCCTTCATCTCATTATTTCGTTCTAATTAATTGCAGAAGATGCGAAAGTACAGTCCAATTAGGCAGCGAGTGAAAGGAAGGAAAAGGTGTCAATTCAATTAGCGCATCCTCGTTTCAGCAGAAAAAAGGTTTCATACCATTATTTCTACTAACCAGAATGCTTAGAAGTGTGAAGTAGGTTTCAATGAAAAATAGCTGTCATTTGTCTCTTTCGATGACAGTAAAACTAACCTGACTTTTACACAAAGAATGTAATGAAATGGAATGAGGAAGAAAAGCAGTCTAAAGCTAAAGAAAAAACTTTTTCTTATAGCAAGATATTCACTGTAAATGATAGAGAAAGTTGCACACGTCCTGTTACAAGAAGAGATGCAGCCACTTTATTGTTGGCACACCACTTGTTTGTCCGTCTGCTAGACTTTTTAGTAGTCGCAGTATTAGATTCTTGATAATACATTATATTTAACATTTTCAAAGTGCAGTCTAGTTCCATATTGGTTACATCAAGCCTTCGCCTACTCTTATATTCATGGGTGCCACGTAACTCTCTTGAACTACTACTACTAAAAGTACAGGTTGTGTTACGTTTTTAAACATGGTTGCAGGAAAATGCCATGTTAATCGTATAAGGAATAAAATTACCAAAATGTCAAAAGTCGAAGCACCATAAAGTACAGATGGGAGTACTTTATGTGCACAAATTTTATTTTTTCATTTACGCTGAGAGTTGAGTTATTAAACGAGTTACCTAAAAGGAATTTTGCTTTACTCACAATTTGCAGGGACATAATATAACGTAAAGACATACTCAGGTAGACAAAATTTTCGAATTTCCTGACCTAAAGCATACCATTCTTCCAAAATGCTTGTTAATAATAATTCCTTTCTTCGCAGAAAGTTTCCTTCGAGTTTGTAAGTTACCAATCAGTTAGGAAAACGTACCGTTGTGTTAAATATATAGGTATATGTATGTAAATAATAAATGTAGCATTGTGATAAAAACTTACATTAACTATTCACCTAAGCACATTCTTAAACTTGATAAATAACAATCTAATCCTATTACTGAGTAACTTAATCAAACTCGCAAATTTAAAATGAGAAGAAAAAAAGTTTGGTAAATGCATTGCTAGCAGCAGCTAAATAATGTATGGAAATAACTTGTTATTTTCTACATGTACAACGAAACTAGAAATATGAACTACCATTATTATTACAGCGGGTTAATATAATAAAGTATCGAAGCATGTATGATATAAGAAATATTAAAAATTGTGCCAGGTTTTCGCACGCAAAAAGTTTATTTGAAGCTTACAGAATCTTGAATCGATTACATTTAGTCTTCTCATTATTAGAAAATGTACTTACAAGAAACGAAAAAGTTTTCCACTTTGTATTTCTTTCGTAATCCAGCAGATTCTTGTCAGCCTAACCACCAACTCACCAACCAGCAGTTTCAAAATCTGTTCTAAAAATTCCCAAACTTGTGTCGTGACCAACTTGGAATGAACAGCCTGAAGAGGAAGAGGAGGCAAAGAAACTATATAAGAGACTAAATCTTTTTTAATCTTTGTAAAAGCAACAATGCAATCTTCTTCTTCTCGATTACATACCTCTACTGTAAGAAATCGATGAAAAAGTGGACATTCCTTTGTAAACACGTGTATGCTCAGTGCTTTCGATAGAAAGTGCAAAAGTGAAGTTTTGTCATCAATCCTATAGATTTTTTTCCATGCACCAGTCCAGTGTATAACTACGTGGGTGAGTCGATATATCTTTCGAGACTCTAACGATCTCCGTTCTTTACATTGGTCGGTGATCACATTTTAGTCCTTCTCCCCATCTCTGTTTTCACCAGCTACACATCATCATGAACAGAAACTAGAAAGAAGGAACTCTCTTGGAGAAAGTTTTGTAATGGGAAATTGCAAAACGAATCAAGTTTCTTTTTTGGACCGAGAACAAGATTAACAATAAATATGACGGTGTTGACTTGGCCTTTTGGAATTTATGACAAAGAGTCTGGAATGTCGCCACTGAGAAAAGAAATTACGGTTACTGCTACAGAAAAATTCATGCCTTAGCTCCCGCTCCATCTCGACTGACTGAGGAGCAAAAAACTTTCTTGCTCAGACTGATCCCATGATGATGATCATGATGATGATGATGAAGGGGGTCAAAGAAATAATGTCTAGCACTCGCTTTTCGAATCATTAGTTGCCCTCAAGTAGAATTGGAAGCGGATGGGAAAGATGAGCGTAAAATCCATCAGAATCGTGCTTACGAAACAATGACGAAAATGCCATTTCGATTTGCTCGTCGTGTGAGGAATCTTGAGATCAAGACGTACTGCCCAACCAAAAAGAAACATGACTTGGGTCGAGATTCCAAAGGTGGTCGTGGCACAAACCAACAAATCTGCCCTTCCTGTGTTCTTCCCATCGTGGTTGCCTTCATATTTGCATTCACCGTGATACAGGTTTGCCTTTACCACAATCCGATTTTGAGATTGGGATCAAAGTACAAATTTTCTGGTCGACAATATAATATTATACTTATACATGCTCGCGTGTTTGATACTTTTCCCATCACTTTCCCCCAGTTGATCGTGATACATCGCACTATAGTAGCATACAAAAACCGGAGCTTGGCATTTGAAGAGGTGTATGGTCCTTCACACAACGACTCCAAATCCCAAGGAGATCTTTTAGCCTTCTCTAAAAAGTTTGACTCTGCCTGGGCAAACTCTTCTCGTATGGTCGAATGGAAGCCGAATGGTGCAAGCTATCCTTATCGGATACCTGGAGGACCGCATCCCCCGCCTATCAATCATATTTGGCAAATTGCGTGCCCTGAAGTGCCCACCAAGTTGAGTACGTACTTCAAAGCAAAAAAAAATTAAATTGCCCTTCTCGCACTCAAATGAATGCTTACATGAGATCTTTATTCATGACTTTTGGTTTTTGCACTTGAAAGATGGGAACATTACAATAAATATGAAGAAGGAAGTTGCACTCGACGAGCTTGCTAGAAACAACTCACATGTACTTCCAGGTGGCACGTGGTCACCTGAAAACTGCAAAGCGAGGTTTCACATTGCTCTCATCATCCCATACCGCTATAGGTACGTATTGTTTTTGTGAATTATGTTTTTTGCAAAAAATATTTCGAATGGTCGGAACTCGCTCTCCGCTAAAATTAATAAAACAATCCTCACTTCACAGATGGAACCACTTGAAATTATTGCTCAGTGTCCTTCACCCAATGCTCAGAAGGCAACAAATGTCTTACCAAATATTTGTCGCAGAACAGGTAAAACTCTAAACCTCACATGCTGTTATGATTTATTGAGTTTAGATTTATCTGCTACATATACTGAATTGAAGCAATGCTTGAAAATATGCAATGTAACTTTCCAGTATGGCAACTATACGTTTAACAAGGGAGCGCTGATGAATGCAGCATTTTTACTCGCAATGAACTACAGCCGTTCCTTTGACTGTGTGATATTTCATGATGTGGACCTACTTCCAGAAACTGATAGAAACATTTACGGATGTGCCAATAGCCCTACTCACCTCTCTGTATCTATTGATGCCTACGGCTACAGGTGAGTCTCTCATTGCCCCAAAATACTTTTAATACATTCTCATTAGTTGCACTGTAGATGTGAATGCATGTAGTATAAATCAAAATGCTTCAATCAAGCTGACAAAAATATGTTGAATGAATATCAATCTTTAATACACCATGAGAAAAAAATGTCAAATACAATATCACAATATTCAACTATGCAGGCTTAAGTGTCAATGTCTACTCCGATAAAATACCGGAATAAGTGAGACTAGTGCAATGATTGCAAGAATAATGAGTGAAGTATACGAACTACTGGCTGACGAAGAAGTCATTGCATTCAAGGTACTTCCTGCCTGTATCACCAACAACGAGGGTGGCGCCACTCCAATAAACGTTCCAAGCCAAAAGATGGACAACGGGACTCCAATAATCGGCGATGCAATGTTAATAAACCAATTTGGGAGTATGGGCGTGATTCTCAAAAAAATGATAAAGTTGAGCAGGTTATCCCTTTGCTCTTCCACCTTTTCCGTCCACTGTTGAATCCTTTCTGGAAAATTTGCTCTGATAATCCGCCTTCCCACCAGTAATGACAACATGTAGCAGCCGGAGGCTCCAGTGGCACACGCCAGACAAACCACGGGCAGGGCCACCCAGGCTGGAAACAGGAAACCGTATATGAGTGTTAGAAGAATGGCACCAGGAATCATAAACGTTTGGAGGAAGACGTAGAGCAATGTCAGTCCCATCAAAACTATCCAGTAGTGGTTTTCCTTATAATGATTCAGAACAGTAGCGAGGGCCTTGGCTTCGTTGATATTGAATGGGATTTTGACATGCTGCCGCTCCTCTTTGCGCATCTCGGGGAAGGATTCGTATAGCCCGAAAAGGAGCAAGAGGTAGCAAAGAAATATTCCAAGGAGGATGACCCAAGGGTGTTCATCTAGAACTCCGTTTACTTCTGTGAGCTGACGAGACAACACCTCCGTTTCGGGTCTATGATGATCTTCTGGGGGTGGTGTTGGTGGTGGCGGTTGTGAGTTTTTTTTCACTTCCGGGTTGTCGACCTCGGTTTGCTACGGTTGCGGACGCGGAAGATTGAAGTGGTAGGGCGGAAGCAGTTGTTGTGGGTTCCCTTTTTCTTTCACGAAGTTCGCTTGCACTCATGATGATGGTCGCTTTCACTATTTTTGATCAGAATCAACTCAAATCCAAAATTATTCTTGTTTCGCTAGCCTCAAACTTTTGCTGTTTAGAATAAACGGCGTGGACATTAAACCAGCTTGAGTTTCAAGTACAAATTCAAAGACCACCCACGTAGCCACTCGCTCACGTTTCGTTTCAAATATCTCTAGTTTTGTATCACATTGGAAACTAACAGTATTGTTTGTGGTTGATTGGCAGGTTACCCTACTCCAAGCTTGTTGGTGGCGTTTTTGCCATCTCGGTGAGTCACTTTATCCAAGTGAATGGCTACTCAAACCTGTATTGGGGCTGGGGAGCTGAGGATGACGATATGTATAAGAGGTACATATATTGTATTATAGATCTCCACTTTTCAATAGACTACCAAAGATGATGATGATGAAGGATGTAAGTTTGATTATGTTTACTTTTTTTTCTTCTTCTCCAGACTGATTGCAAACCAGCTGCCACTCAATCGACCACGACCTGACTTGGCGAAATACAAGATGCTCCAACATGGTCGTCGTGTCCCTAACCAATTTATCAATCCCCTAATCCGCACCGCCCGTCACCGCTTTCCCCAAGATGGATTGACCACTTGTCATTTCCGCCTGGTGTCTCAAGGGCGTCAAGCCCTTTTCACACATTTCCTAGTGGACGTGGGCCAACCATCCTATTCCGTTCTTGAACCACACATCCATTTGGAATCCATGATTCCTCCATCCTCATCTATCCACAGTCATAGTAGTAGTCCTCCACCAGCATCAAAAACTCCTTTCAAGTCATCTTCTTCTTCTGTTGTCACAATTCATCACCAACATGCTCATCCTCATTCTCGGGAGCAGTCAAGAGATAATCGAAAACGGGAGCAGAAGATGAGAAACGGTGAGCATGGTAGTTCAAGTATTTCATCATCATCACACCATCAGCAACATCAAGTGTTTCCTCAACCACCACCGACCTCCTTTCCACAGTCAACAAATACAAGAGGAGAAAACAGACAAGAGCTTTTCATGCTGAGTGGGATCGCGAGGGATAATCAAGATGAGGATGAAGAACGTGATGCTGGTGCTAGTCGTGGCAGAAACGGAAACAAAGGCGACACCGTAAAGAAGCCAAGTAACACTTTCATCCTCAGAATAAATGAAAAGGAAAGAGAGGATCGCAATCGCAACCCAAATCCCCATTTATCATCGTCACCATCAGCATCATCAGCGGCTGCTTACTCAGCTCTGCGTGGAAACGGGTGGTCGAAGAAAACTCCAAGTGGGAGCGGCAGCAACCCTCTTGTTGACATTGCACTGGATCCGGATGTTCCTGTCGAGGATTATGATCATTCTGATGAAGAGGATATGTAATGATGATGATGATGATGTGGATTAATCATTGGCTACATTTACATTCATATTTACTTACCCCCCACAACTTCTATAGTTAGGCTAGCTTTTTCCTTATTGTGCTCCACATTTTTATGTATTTTCTAGTAAAATACAAAAGTTATATATGGGCCTAAAGTATATTTTCGATTAAACCAAAGTGAGAGGTAACCAAAGGATTTTACCTCCCACTTTTTGCCAACAACATTATGTAAGCTTTGAGGCTTAACTAGAGCATCAGAAGTGTGATGTTAATGTGAATTATAACGTGCATTCCTATTTAGAACCTATTTATGTTTATACACTCAAAATATATTTGTTCAAGGTGACAAACACGGTGACGCTAGACTTTGGAGACTCTAAATTTAGGGAAATTAAATAAAAAAGCGTCAGTATAATATACATTTGAAATTATGACGATCATGCATGGATTGGATTTTTGGATCATCGAATTACAATTTTTGAGGAGATTATTGAACCAAAGAAATTATACATGGATAACTGTGTACTGGTAATCTATATAAGTTAGTATATTATGATAACTAAGCCTACGTATGATCTACCAGAAAGATTAATGACAAGACATAAATACAGGTAGACAGACACATGTATAGCATAGCTATTAAACGATCATCTTCACTGAAAATGGACTTAGGTTAAATTAAAGACGTAAGACGCACTTTACAATACTGTACTATTCATATATCATATTTATATTTCCATTCTGCTTTTTAATCAATTGTCAATAAAACTAGTACTTGTAGTACAACAGGAAATGCCACTTATTACGTTTTATTTCCATAAATTCTTTTTGTCTATGTTACGAGTCCATCTTGACTGGGATCATTGATCTCTTGTAAACGAAGTTGCCGTGAACAAAGGATGATGGCAATGTTTTGTATATAATATTGAGAAAAACTCAAAAGCAAGGACAAACTGCGCATTGATATCGTATTGCTGTGTATCGTGATAGTTGTTCTTTTTAAAACTGTGGTTAAAGTTGACTCTGGAATTCTGAAACCATATGTCGCAGCCCAAAAATGAATCAGTTGATATGAAACCAACTTGTGACTGCGAGTGTAAGGTCAGTAATGAACTATTCCGTACATTGTAACATTGTCGTAAATCTGTCGTTGACAGATCTTCCAGAAATGGATATCCCTAGATTCAACAACGTCACTGCGTACTGCTCTGAGTCTGTTCTTGACTTTGGGAATGCCAGAAAGAAACTGACAATTGAGAGAGTGGCTGAAACTGCCATACCTCAGCCCTGTAATCTTTCCTTTTTAATATGTGACGATCTACCGTGAGTTCAAAATCATTTTATTTTGGAAAGAGGGTTTCTCCACTTGTCGGATGAAACCAGTAAGGATCTAGCTGGACTGTTTGGCATCATTAAGTGAAGGAAATGGGTAAAATGGGAAAACATTTTCCACGCTATGTGGAGATCATGAATGAAGCTGCGTTTCAAAGTGGCTATGAAAATGTAAAACAGTTTTATGTCCGGGATTACAAATCAGATCCAGAGCTTCTGAATGAGAAAGCACAAGAAATTATGCAGAGGATTCAGCCATTATATGAGCATGAGTAAATACATGCATGCATGCTCGCTGTTGTGCTAGAGAGTTTTATAGAAATCGGATCAGACGGGCCCATTCCAGTTCACCTTTTAGTGTTTGCACAAATACGGCATAACATTTATGATATCTGCGTCCCTTTCCCGTAGTTGCCAAAAATTGATGTCACAGATGAAATGGCTAGGCGAGGATACATCCAAGCTGCCGATAACGGCAGTTTTGAAAACCTGGAATTCCGAATGTGTACTGAGGCAAGTTTTCACACCACATAAGTATAGCATTACCACACAACAAAATTCATAAAATGGGATCTATAAATGGAACTAGGTCGGCATGTTTGACATTTGACGGGCACAAAGTAGGATATTCACTATAATATTCTCGTATGCTGACAGGTACATGACACTTGCCAATGGTGCAAATTCGGGTTAAATGCTACTAAGAGCTAAAAACATGCTTTCATAATACTCCAGCCAGGGGCATTGTGAGAAAGTGCTTCTTTCTCAGATCCCGTCAAGGTTTTCATGAGGCAAACGGATAATATGGAATGTTTTAGCTAGTGAGGTGGCCCCCAGAAGATTATAAGTGTCATTGGTAGAAATTACGACATCATTTCCAAGGCGTGAAGCTCCACTCCTTGGAAGCCCACTCATTTTTACCCAAATTTCACATCTCCAACAAAATCTAATATATCACCAATTTTATTGCGCGAATCTTAGCCTTCCAATGCTCCAATTCAAGCATTTTTGGTACAACTGTGATATTTGTGGGAATAAGAGGCTGGAGAGTGCTTCTCGGAAATGCTCCAGCTAAGCAAGTCCGTTCCTTGGGAGGACACACTAGAAATTCTAACTAGAACTAGGAAGCCTAATGCGGATCTCCTATGCTACTTTATTACAAGCCGTTTTATGACTAGTTGGCAGAGGCAAATGGGAAACATAATGAGACAAATAGATGGCAAAATGAAAAATGGGATGGTTTTCGGAACAACTTTTGTGGTCCCTTATTTGAAAAGGAAACACACTTCTTATCTCGGAGAGCTTTCAAAATCAAATTAAACCTAGCTATTAGTAGTTGCAGCAATAAAAAATGTACAATGCACCTGCTACATCAGAATAGCCACAAATATCATGACATCATGTGTCTGTAAAATACATCGTAAAACAAAATTGGCGTATGCAACTGTACATGTTACATTAATAAAGCCAATACAATAGACTCAAACAGTACAAGCAGTTATACAGGGAAATAAATATCTATCCATAAAATATAAATTGGTTCTTGCAGCTTTGTACTAATGTTCCTGTAAATTTGCAGCCCATGGTGTCACAACATGTTTTTAAAATGGTGCTAACAAACTTGTCCGTACACGTAAATGCCATAATTTTATTACTGCTTTCCGTAAAGTTTACTGGTTCAGAGTTGGATACACAATTCCGCATAAATTATTATCTTGAGCCTTTTGTACATCCAATAACCAAAAAGTTGACCATTTTAGACAAGCCATATCCTACACCATTGAAGCCAGAGCAAGTAAAACCGTTTCGAACTTTAGGCAACCATTTTAATGTGTCAGTGAATTTCAGCCTGACCGAATCCGATGCTTTGAAATTCCTCAATGAAGTTGAACCCATTTACAGAAATATGTGTACAATGCACGAGACAGCAGGATGGGAGTTTGCCATTGACATGTCAGAAGAAAACAGCCTAAAAGCAGAGAAAGCAAAATCGCAAACCATCCCAATAGCCAGCGCACAATGGAAACAACAGGCAGTATTTCCTTGGGAAACCTACAAAAATCAAACGATCCGTCGCATTTTCAAAAAATTGGGTGAATCTGCTCACAGCTCCGCTTTGCCAGTAAAAACTCAACAAGAACTAGATTCAATAATAGAAAAAATGGGTGAGCTCTTCTCATCTGCAACTGTGTGCCCATACAACAAAAAAGATGGGTGTGATTTGGGACTCATGACAGACATTGTTCCAATCTTGGGGAAAGCAAGGGACTACGAAGAAGGAAAATACTATTGGACAGCATGGCACGATGCCGTGAAAGGAGTTGGGGAATATTATCCTCGCTACGTGGAAATTGTTAACGAGAGGGCTCGCTTAAACGGCTTCAAAAATGCGATGGACGATAACTTGTCCCTTTATGAAACGAATTTTCTCCATTTGAAAGTTCACGAGTTGTTGGGTAGAATTTATCCTCTTTATGAGCAATTGCATGCGTATGCACGCCGCAAGCTCCGCGAATTTTATAGAGATCATCAAGATGAAATTTCTGAAGATGGGCCTATTCCAATTCACGTGACTGGTGATATGTATGCACAGAGGTGGCACGAAATTTATGATATCCTTGTGCCTTACCCGGAGCTACCTAATATTGATGTTAGTGATGAAATGCAAAATTTAGGATACACTCCTAGAAAAATGTATGAAGATGCAGAGGAGTTTTTTCAAAGTATTGGATTTCCTCCGTTGAGGAAGGAGTTTTGGGAGCTGTCCATTTTTGAAAAGGTCCCAGGCAAGATAATGAATTGCCACCCTTCAGCTAGAGAATTTTGTGATAGAAAATCGTTTAGAATCTTAATGTGCACTCAGGTATACAAATATTAAATTAGCACCGATTCGAGATGCAGTGTATCCCAGTGACTGACTTAAATATTTGGTGTGCTGTTCAAATTTCAGGTTACGATGTTCGATTACGCCATTATCCATCATGAAGTTGGACACATTTATCATTTTAGTCAATATAGTGATAGACATGTGATGCTGCTTGAAGGTGCCAATCAAGGTAACAAGCTAAACAAGCTACCACTATCATTAAATCAACCTTGATTATCCTGTAGGTGACTAGTGATATCCTTGTTCTTAGGTTTTGATGAAGCAATAGGGGATACAATAGCATTTAGCGTAAAATCGCCGAAACATTTGATGAAGAAAGGGCTGCTTAAAAACTTCACGGATGATGAGCCTAACCGAGTGAAAAATTTGATGCAGCATGCTCTCACTTTCGTAATGGACATTCCCTGGATGATTGCGTTGGAACAGTGGAGGTGGGATGTTTGGTCAGGTCAGGTTGAACCACGGGATTACAACTGTCATTGGTGGAAATTGAGACAACATTTTCAAGGTACAAAAAGTTATCCATCGTTCAAGGTGGTTAGAATGTAATTCTTCATAAACATGATAAACTTTAGGCGTTAAACCATCAAGTTCCAGAAAAACATCAGATTTTGATCCTGCCTCCAAACACCACATAGCCAACAATGTACAATATATTAACTACTTTATTGCACGAATTTTAACGTTCCAATTCCATGAGGCACTTTGCATCACAGCTAAACAATATGACCCGGAAGACCCTTTGAAACCTCTTTATAACTGTGATATTTACGGGAGCAAGGAAGCTGGTAAACAGTTCTCAGATATGCTTCGAATCGGTTCCTCTGTGCCTTGGCAAGATGCACTAGAGATTGTAACGGGAACAAGGAACTTGGACCCAGAACCTTTGCTTAATTACTACAAGCCCTTGTATAATTGGCTTGTAAAGGAAAACAGCAAACATGGGGAGATTATCGGCTGGAAAAATCAAGATGAGAATGCCCATCAGCCATTTTGCCATCATGAAACCTGAGCATTGCAATGCTGCAAATAACCGCGTTGCATTGCATTCGGTTATTTGCAAAATGTTTAATATTTAAAATAAAAACATATTTGTTTGTGCATTTGCAAATGTTTTAATATTAAAACAATATTATGGTGATGATAAATCAAAAGATTGTTGATTGTATGTGCCTCAAGTAAGAAATTACTTATTTTAGCTTGCTGATTTCCCATAATTCATTTCACAACATAATCAGTAAAAATTGTCTTCATGCAAGAACTATACATGCTCTTCATTTTTCGCTGGGTATAAACTTACGTCATTCATTGAATAATACTCGCATAAGATAAATTAATTCCAAATGTTCATTAAAATTTAGTATTATGAAATAAAGTAATTGATAATTAAACTTAATATATCGTCTGCAGGAAAACAAAAATCTTTAAGTGTAAATTCGTTTTTAACATGTAGGATTGAATGACTGAAAGTATTAACAGCTTACTTGACAAACTATTTGATTATGCTTCAATTTGTCCCAGCATATCATAGTCACCTACATGGGTTTCTCACCTTGCCTTGTACCGTGTTTGATGCTTGCATTTTAATTGCATGTATTACAAAGAAACATTAAATTAGTTTTTAACAGAGGAGTGGAACATTCTACTAGTATTTATTCTTTTTTCATAGCATTCCAAATGCATAAATCTTCTTAAACAAGCATATATTAGCTTTGTGCAAGCAGGGTATTGGTGTGGTAAGTAAGCTTTATCTTTGCTACAAAATGGGCAAACACCATTTGTTAGTAGTTTTGGTTTACTCTGCACTAGCAAATGTCAGTGGTGATGTGGAAAATCAACCAGTTAATTTTTATTTGGAGCCGTATCTTCACCCAATTACAAAGCAATGGAAAAAGCTCGAGAAGCCCTATCCTTCACCAAGAAAACTGAGTCATGTTAAGCCATTCCGATTAATGGGTGAACATATAAATATCTCCATTGATCTCAGTCTTACAGAGACTGAAGCCCTAACATTTCTCCAAGACATTGATCACGAGTCTAGGGAACTCAGCTTTAAGAAAAGTTCTGCTTCATGGGAGCAAGACCTTGACATGGCTTCAGAAGAAAAGGCGAAACTAAATAGCGAGCTAATAGGAAAACGCATAGCTTACAACAAGGAATTATGGAAAAGAGCTGCAATTTACCCCTGGGAAACATTTAGAAATCGAACAATCCGACGCGTTTTTAAAAGCCTTCTAGGTGGAGGTAATGATGCACTTCCAGACAAAACGCAGCAGGAACTTAATGAAATCGGGGGTAGAATGTCAAAAATCTACTCAACCGCCACTGTTTGTCCTTACAACAAAGATGGGGTCAAACCCAATGAGGAGGAGTGTACGTTGACGCAGTCCGACGTAGAGTCCAAACTGGCCGAGGCTGAAGACTATAAGGAGGCAAAATACTACTGGAAAGTGTGGCATGATGCTGTCAAAGATATTGGAAAGGATTATCCTCGCTTTGTTGAAATTCTTAACGAAGCAGCCATCCTCAACGACTACCCTGATGCTCAAGAGTATTACATGGCGCAGTACGAAACGGATTTTCTGAACTTGAGAGCGCATGAGATAATGGGTAGAGTTTATCCACTATATGAACAATTACATGCTTATGCTCGTCGCAAACTTCGGACTCATTACAAGGATCATGAAGGTGACATCTCCGAGGATGGACCGATTCCAATCCACGTCTTTAAAAACTTGTATGCGCAAAAGTGGCTACGGATTTATGATATTCTTGTACCATATCCGGAACTGCCGAAAATTGACATTGGAGCTGAAATGGAGAGACAGGGATATACTCCCAAGAAAATGTTTGAAGATGCTGATGACTTTTACCAAAGCATTGGATTCGAAAAGCTGAGGAAGGAGTTTTGGGAGACATCAGTAATTGAAAGGGATCCAGAGAAACAAATGGCTTGTCATGCAACAGCTTGGGATATGAGTGACAGGAAGTCATTTCGAATCCGAATGTGCACAAAAGTACATCCGTAACTATTTATATTTAAAATATTTATTAAAATTGACCATAATAGAATAATTAATTGAACTTAGGTCGAGATGAGTGATTACATTACTATTTTTCATGAACTTGGACATGTTCACTATTATATGCAGTATGCTAATCGTCACACTCAACTTGCCGAAGGGGCCAATCCAGGTAACAATTTCGTATCTACTAAACTTGCAGGTGGAAATTATACAATGTTTCATATCCTATTTATAGGTTTTCACGAGGCAATAGGGGATACAATCGCATTTTCGATTAACTCTGTCAGTTATCTACAGAAGGTATTATTCCCTACAGTTGAGTCGGGATTAGTATTAAACTATTTTATTCCAAATTAAAACTTTTTAACTTCAAGATGGGGTTGTTGAGTAAGGAGTACAAAAATGTGGGAAAGCACGCCATAAATCAGTTGCTTCTCCATTCTCTCAGCTTTTTTGTGGATACCCCTTGGGTTCTATCTTTGGAACAATGGAGGTGGGATGTGTTGGCAGGGAAGATAAAGCCAAAAGACTACAACTGTCATTGGTGGAAGCTAAGACACCATTTTCAAGGTAATTTGGAATGTATTGGTGTTGATAATAATATCATTAATACGGATTCATTATCTTTAATATCGTATGTATAGGCGTCACTCCATCAACTTCCAGAAAACCATCAGATTTCGACCCTGCTTCCAAGTATCATATCCCTAACGATGCGCAATATATTAACTACTTTGTTGCAAAAATCTTAACCTTTCAATTTCACGAAGCGTTGTGCATTGCTGCAAAACAATATGACCCTGATGACCCCAGCAAACCCCTTCATGATTGTAGCATATATGGTAGCAAAGAAGCTGGCAAACAGTTTGCAGATATGTTGCGGATTGGGTCCTCCGTTCCTTGGCAGGATGCGCTCGAGATTGTAACTGGTGTTAGGGATTTGAATGCGGAACCCATTCTAAACTACTACAAACCTTTGTATGATTGGTTGGTGAAGGAAAATGCTAAATATAATGAGACGGTGGGGTGGCAGAACCTCCACCCAGATGTGGACTACCCATTTTGCGAGAAAGAAGATTAAAAACATATTATAAAAATTGTATACATTGCTTTTATTGGGGGTTTGGTAATAATTTACAAGCTAAAATAATAAATTGTATTACAAGTCTATTTTCTTCCTTGTTGGGCTAAATAGTTTAGGGTTTCTTCAACTGTTGTACCGGGTGGCATTTGAAACAAGGTTATGTTTTCAGGTGGAGGCTGGCAATCTTCTCCCTTTCGAACTCTTGTTTTGATAGTGGGTTTACCTCGATATTTCTCCAGGCTTTCACGTGGAATTCTGAGAAAATCATTCATGAATAAAATTACAGCTCAAAATTTTCGACTACATATTTTAAAAAGTTTGAGAGAAATAGTATCTTACGCCTTCCAAAAGTCCTTATAACTAAGTCGATACAGAGGATCTAGATCTCTAAACGCACAGGGGTTCATGCACCGCTGTCCTGTTGATTTAGGTGGTGGCATTACTGCTGCTTTCTTCCCACCTTGTTCCACATAGCTAGCCCTGTATAATGAAATTCCTTTGGGTATGTCAATTGTGCGACAATGTTCTTCATTCACCTGGTCAACCATTTCTGGTGTCCAAAACTTGAAATCCCTGTGGTACATTGATCTATCATCAAATTGGCCGCATGGACATTGCTTCGTCTATGAATTATTTGAAATGAAAAGTTACAACTTAAAATAGCACAAGTAAATTAAAGTTTAAGAAGGTTAAGGTCTTACGTAAGGTTTGAGAGGATGACCGTAAGGAGGTGGAAACCGAGGCCTACACTTATCAGCCCCCGGTGGGCATTTATATGGCCCTATTATTAAAACCATGTAGTTCATTGCTTCCACTTATCTATTAAAAATGTGTAAAAATGAAAGATTCACTATACCCCAGAGTATTCCATTGGGGTTTCCAGAATCCGTCTTTGCTCCCTTATATTGATCGGGGGAGTATGCAGGGTAAGACAATCGATTGATTGTGGTGTCATTAAATGGCAGAATGGGCTCTGTGTATCCTCTAGAAGGTCCAAACCACTTGTTAGGTGCACACCTCTTCTTCGCAAAGTAATCTGCTTTATACGTTGTCTCATCCCGGAACGGTGCACAAGGGTCAGTTTGCAAATTATTTTGATACTTGATTGGACAAGTTCTCACTATTGGCCATGGATCTTGGTCCCGCATCTCAACAGGAACTCGTTGATCTACCTCCGGATCACAGCAAGTGTACCACATGTTGTTCATGCTTGAAAATGGGATGGCATCAGGACTCTTGATTTTCTTGTTATCTGGTGGTGGGAAGCAATGGGGCTTGTAAAAATGTTTGTAAGTTGTACAAGTTTCAAGAGGAGATTCTGGTGGCATCCAAATGTCATTTTCAATCCATTCTGGGTAACATGGCCGATCCCCACATTTTAACACGTATTGGGAACACGTCTCCGCTGACCCGTCCATTCGACCTGGACCACATTTCAGGGTTGCTTGATTGATTATTGGTTGGCGAACCTTTTGACATTTTCGTGTGAACTCAGACTTGACTTCAGTGTCATCCTTGAAGCTATCATTTAAAATGAGGAGACATGAACAACGTCAGATCAAAAACATATTTACTGTCAATTTTACTTTGTAACACAACAAAATTTTGCTTCATTAATAGTAACAATATGGCATTGAACTGTATTTGTATGGGTTATACTCTTGGCAAAACTGGTCCATGGACCACATGCCACGCTTTATAGCCGCTGCCAACACAGGTCCATTTTGAACAGGATCTTTATGTTCATAATCTAGTCTGTATGAGGTTGCACCTTTAAAGAAAGATAAATTGCAACGTTTATTTATGGGGCTTAAAAGCGATTATATTAGAATTGGCTTGCATAGTTTAGCAACTTACTTTCCAAAGGGCATTCACAAGGATCATATGGATGCGGTCTATACCTCCTTGGTGGACAAGGGGTGGGTTTGGGTGGAAAGAAATGCTTATACGTGGTGCAGTCCTCCATTGGTGGACACGGAAAATTACCCTTACATACATAGTCGATTTGCGGTGCTTCAGGAAATGTGTCCAGGCAGGGACATTCTGCTTTACAACAATCGTCCTAATAAAACAGTGTACTTAATTACTTTGTACTTGACACTTGACTATTTGAAATGTGTACAAAATATAATGCTTCCAACATATAATTATACCACGTTATTATGCGACCACGGATATTGATACGTCTTATTGTGTGTCGTTAACCCGCTGTCGTATAATTCCGGAATGCAAATGTCATTTAAATTCGTCACAGCTTTGTTTAGCATCCCTTTTGGGTCTGTTAACTGAGATAAGACATCCTTCTTCTCCATCCCGCACGGTAGCACCAATGGACATAGGGGCTTATCGCTGCACGGTCTTGAGCAAGCATTTTGAGCGAGAGCCTTCCACCGATCTCGAAAGTACCCTGTGTACTTATCAGTTGTACAGTTTGGATCGTAAGTGGGTAATCTCGGGTACCTGCTATAGCATGCGGGAGCTCGGAAGCAGCTTTGCTTCCTGTTCATTAAGTACGGTTCAAATGCCATATTGGTATGAAGGATGAATGGTGACGAGTTGAATTGAAAAGATAGATATGAAATAAAAAGGTCATACATAGCTGCGCAAACTATTTCAGGTTTTGTCATTATGTCTTGAAGAATGTGCATGAATGCATTATGTTATAGCAATAGCAACGCAATAAGAGATCTTAGCTTTTAGCCAATAAACCATTTACGGGTTGCAGGAGCTGCTGCTACACTAGTGTCAAGATTTTTATTACTTTGGGTCATTTCTATACTACGTACGTTGGTAAAACATCCGGTTTTCAATATGTCAATGAATACCCCTCTTAAGTAAAGCTTGATTAAGGAAACGTGCACTTTTCGCTTTAATTTCCACCCTACCAGGAACTTTGGAATCTACAAAATCATCATCTGCATCGGATTCCTCTGATTGATGCGGTGTTCCAACACGAATGAGCCTGTTTGGAAGGAATAGTGGCTTCACGTAGAAACTGTAATTTCTTTCTGGTTCCTTGTTCTTGAACAAGTCTAAAAGCTCGCCATTGCTAGATATAAGCTTTCTAAGTTTCACAATCACGATTTTCATTTGGGTCATCATGTCATCCCGCGGATATTGCGCACGACCTTTCCGCCTTTCCATATTGAGGTGATCGAGAATGGCGAGGATACCGAGGCGAAGTTCGAGATTTATACTGCCCACCTTGTCCAGCTTTCTTATGACGTCTTGTTGTCTTGTTACTGCATCAGATATAGATTTTTCGTATTCTTTGTGGAATGAGTTGTAGCTAGAACATTTTAGAAGAAGTTTTTAGTAGTTTCCGTTTTGCTAGTATGTTTTTAATTTTGGTAAATTTGTAATAATTATTACTCCTCCAGTTGGGTGATCCCGGTGTATCGGAAGTAGTAAAGGATTAGATTAAGTTGAGCTCGTTGCTTTATATATAGGTCCCTTAGCTTCTCCTTTGAATCTAACTCGTCTTTTAAACGCATGCCAATCTTAGATACAGTTTTCAGTCGAATTGGGATATGTGTCAAGTCTGGAACTCTCATAGTCTCCACGAGTCTTCTAGCTCTGCCCTGAAATTCTTCCACTTCAGTCCGCTTCGCTCTTAACAATTCTGAAACTTCGGATAAATTAGCACCAGGAACTGACACAGAGGCTCTCATTTCTTTAGGTTTCTTTGCTGGGGCATGCTGATTCTCTTCCAAGATTCTTTCAACAGCCTTTTTCATCTTTGACATTTGAATTCGTCTTCTCTTCCGGTTTTCAGAGGCTTCCTTTTCCGTCAGAGTAAGGTTTTTGTAAGCTTCATTTCTAAACTAAAACAGGATATGAAACAGTTAACTAGACGAGATAATTCCACGAGCACATTACGGATTTGAAAGATGAAACGGAAACTGTGCAAATTTTACTTACGTAAATGGCGTCATCCAACATTGTTTCCAAACTGCTTAATTCATTCTTTAGTGTTCGAAGTCCCATTTCCATATTCTTTAAAATTGAGGTGTACTTTCCCCGTTCAGCCAGTAGATGAAACTTAATTTCATGGTATTTTGAATGAAGAATAAATGCTGTTTCCCTTTTAACTGAAAATTAGATTACAAGTTCAGTACATACAACCAGAATAATATTCAGTTTATTCAAAAAAAAATTTATTTGTGCACTTTTACCTTTTTGTGATTCAATTAGACATTCCAAACGACTGAAATTAGCTTGAGCTTCCACCTCCCATGGAAGCGTTCCAGGTCTTGGCCATTTCTCAATGGTTATCACCATCTGCTCAGATTCCTCCAACCTCTTCCGCTTATCCTTCAACTTGTCCAACAAACTATTGAGAAGCTTGGCCATGTCAAAAAGTTTATCGTCTAACCAAGGCACTGCCACCGCCGGTGTTTTATTTGTCATTGCTAGCTGAAACTCACGATGTGTTCGAAGAGCATTTTGCACCGCAGATTTTTCAGAGTCAATTGCATCCATAAGCTTTTGACGCAACTCCTTAGTTTCAGCAGTAAGTTCGTGGATGTATGAGGACGCACCTTCATTGGATTCGTTGAGGTCATCACGAAGCGCCTTGTTATATCTTTCTGAGAAGGGAGCGACACAAAAAAAATCATTAACATATTTGGAACTGAAAATTAATGAATTTGAAAACGAAAATTCTTACCCTTTAGTGAAATTTTAGCCCGAAGATTTTCAATCTGGTCTTGTATTGGTATAGCTTCATCACTAATTTCTTCCCGTTTTCCTAATACTTCTGGTTTCGGTATCAGCCGCCCATAGGTGGACTGTGTTTTATGCAGCCACGACATGACTAACTAGTTTTTTGTTTAAACAATGATATCTGTACTAGATGTTCAACAATGCAGCTGAAGTCCTTAACAAAATCAAATCCTGAACAATGATGACTACATTACATTCAGCGTTACAAAATTGAATCCACAGGGAGGGTATTTTTTAAACGTTTTCTACATTTATAAGAAATAATGGGTACATTTTGTGGTCATCATTGAATAATAATAATTATTATGTACTACCTTTTAATGACGTACAGGAAATCGAGAATAATTTAAAAATTCCAACATTAGATATCATACAATGCAATAGATACAACCCATTGACCGTGGCAACAATGGCCCATTATGGAAGTATATGCCTCTATAACCCAATCTCTGGACAGCGGGGTAGGTTATAAGGAGGGGAGAGTACCGGAGACTTCAATAATGGGAGATTGGATGTGAACAATACTCTTAATTATCATACCCTATGCAATATGTATGTGCCTCTATCTTTAATAATTATAATACACAAAAAATCAAATCAAATACGTTTCTCAATCTAGATCAATAGATTGTGGGTTTATTAAGTAAGATTAAAAGTTTACAATCGTGGTAAATTAGCTTTTCTTGTGAAATACTTGTGAAATGCACACCTCATTGACTTTTATCGGTTGAAGTTCACATGCAGTACTATATACCTTGTCTGAAATCTGAATCAACAGTATCAGTTATTTCGTTGCAAGAGTTTTACACATTAACTAATCTCACTATACACTATACCTACTCACTACACATACATGCAGCCCAACAATAGCACATAAATATCTGATATTTGTTGTAAAACACTTGCAAAGTGCTCTCATCTACATTTAGAGAGATTCAAAAAATCACAGCTAAAACAATAATTCAGCAAACTTATCATCACTTTGGAACTTGGGCAATCGTTAATACTAACGTGTACGGAAATATGACTCGGAAGGCCAGTGCTTTACATTCTTTACATAATAACACGCAATAACGAAATCAGAATCTAACTGAAATCCCTGAAACAAATTGACAACTCAGTGATGTCAAGTTAGCGTAAATTAATACTCATATATTGCTGGAATTGCTGGTCACATTCAATTTACTTACTGGCCTCTCTAACTATCAATATAAGGCAAGCAACAATAATCTTTGAACTATTTCTCTGTGAATTGGCTAAGATAAGCAAAATTGTTCATTATTATTACTAATTTCAGTATAATTTGCCGATATATATTAACATTTGCTAAACGAAGGTGAGATCAATCCTTGCGCATCTGTACAATGAGATTCTCGACTTCATTAGAATTCGCCTTATCATTCGGTAGCGTAACCACTGCATTCCCATTCTCATTGGTTTTGACATCCTGGTCGGGAACACTACACTGCTGGAGACTATTATCTACTCCTGCTCCATTGGCTTTCATCAGCTGACTGGATAACTCCAACGTCTCCATCCATTTGGAGTAGTCAGGAGCTACTGACTCTGGTCTTTCAACTCCGGGATTAATTTTCTCAGCAATTTCAAGCGGGTTCACCCTGAGGCATGTGGATCGAGCGTAGACTATTGCTCGAATGATGCTGTCTTTTATGGTAATTATTTTATGAGTCAGGTACACATTTTTCTCATCCCACCATACGATATTGGTCACCACCTACAGAAAAATAATGATATGATGATATGAAGTACATACAAACAACTGACAAACTTTAGTTTGCAACTTTTGAAACAGTGGTTCTTGATTTTTACCTTATATCTGGAGAAAACTGGCAGTGGGAGCCGGTAACGGATAAAACTAGCGCTGAGGAGAATCATGCCCCCTCGTCTCATCGCCTCCTGCATAAACCCGGATCTTGTCCCATGGTCAATTCGTGCAAAATCCAGCTCCCTGAGGAATCTTGCATTCTATCATTGATTTTAATACAACCAATAAATTTATGCTGTTTAATTTGATTACTAATTAAATATAATTGACTTCCTTACGTTCATATGTGTCAATAAGAAGTCTACATCCGAAGGTATAACCAGACCATAGATTGTGGAAGGATCCAAAAAGTTAATTTTCTTCCTCGTCTTTGCAAAAAGAACAGTAAAAGCACTCCTAATAAAGTAGTTTACATCCACAAAAAAGTACGCCGGAAACAGGCATGCTGCAATCGTCGTGATAATCCACAGCATCTTTATCTTTACTACACCGTATCAAGCTAACACTGACTCAATCTGACAAAAGTTTACAAACATACAACAAATGATCTACTTTCTATCAAAACTTCATCAAGCCACACACACTCACAGATGACTATTGTTTATCTTCCGCTTCTACTATTTTGGTAGTTCAATCAAACCAGGATAACTTGAACTCCTATTAAAAAATTTATTAAACATGAAACTTAACTATAATAATAAAAAATATATAAAAATCTACAGAGCTCAAGGACTAAAAACCGATCCGGTAAAATATTTTTGTGTCAACCGAATCAGTCGCGTACTTGTGTACGAACAGACGACCAAAAAAGGAAAGAAGGGGTTTGAGCACAAACCAAATCGCAAAGGACAGGAATAGAAATGAAAGGGAAAGGATATATTACGGATATATGAAGGAACGGTGCGGTATCGTTATGCATTCAATCCACTCCAGTATTAATGCATGCAAGTCTGTTTGTCTTGTGAGCGAGACGGGTTTTTCAAGGTCAAGGCCGCTATCTAATCTACATGCAAAAGAATGGTCCTTTTTCAAAAGGAAATATTACATGCATAATATGGTTATAGCTATGACGGGTTAAACTACTTTAGGACAAGTAGTTTACTAGAAGATATGAAGTCCTTCGACTCGAAATCTCAAGGTATACATACATGGACAAGATGTAAGAAGAAGGAAGGACATCACAATGGGAGTGATATGACTTTTGCATTTTTCAGGTAAAGGTGTACTTTGGTTGTGAACTATAAGGTTAAGATAACTCACTTTCACAAGAACATGCTGCTGGCTAGACAAGAAAGGTCGGGAAGGTATTAATCGATATACTAGTAAAGCCAAGTAAGAGAATCTGCAAGAGCTAGGAAGATTACTGTTGTATTACGAAAAAAGAACAAGAGTAAAAATCGGTGATTTCACCGATAAACTTTACCTATGTGAATATAAAAATATTTTTTCCAAGTTTGGCGAGATTGGAGATCAAAAATTACATGTAAAAACCATTTTCATTACCTTTTGCTGTGGCAGACAGTTTATGATGTCTGGAGGTATAAGTACACGGAATATTTTATGGCTCATAAAATGTAAAATTGAGTAAATTTTGCTGAGTCTACTTTAAAATACTCTCATTCATCCATATTGGCACACGGCACAATCGTTCCTAGTTCTTGGGACATGCATCATAAATTCAGTTCATTGCCTGTCGAAAGCTATTAAAAATGGGTGCTTTATGATTATGACTACTTTTTGACTGGATTACTGGCATTTCGCAATAATGTCTATGATACGCACTTCCTCCCATTATTAGCAGTATATTTTCCAAGGATGAAGTGATACACATTGACAAGATATCCGTTTTCCACATAATGAGCCAAAAAGACATGAAAATAATATGGTACAAGTACAACCATTCGTATTTAAGTGCACATTGTCCAATAAAACGAAATAAAAATACCGGTGAGGTCTAGTGTTTCTTGGTGTTGACTTGTGAGAAATTCTGAGTAAAGAAACCAATTTCATTCCAATTGTAAAAAACAAGCTTTCGTGTCATACGTCATCATATGATGAAATGTTTCTTGAGCATTTTTATTCGACTCTGTGACTTTATGGAAAGAATGCATTGTTCCAGGTACGAAAATATTCTCATGTAATTCAAACACAGAAGACAGACAGAGAATCATTGAGAAACCTTCATAATAAAATTTCCAATCCGAAAGTTTGAAGGTGATTAGGGTTTTATATCCATCGGATGTTTTTTATTGCAGCAGGAGCAGGGCAACTTTGCATTGTGTAATTTTCATTAATAATGCAGCTTAAATGAACTGCCAGGCCAAAAAGTAATTTAATGCAATCAAATGACAATGAGTTTTGTAGCTAAAGCTTAGACGCAGAAAATTTTCATTACTAGAAGCAGATATTTAGCGAATCGAGAGACCTAAGAAACCGCTGACGTGAACCGTAAAAAGTTTCGATGTATTCTTCAATTTTAATAAATATTTTGTATTTTAATTAGTGCTGGAAGGTAATGAATGCTGACTGAATGCCATATGGAGTTGTCGTAAAAATTGATGTATGGGGTGAGTGCTGGGCTTTTGTGCGTTTGGAATTGCGTGACGCGCTTTATAAAAAAACACCTTTATTCAACCTACATTCATTGTGAAAATAAGATTTATACAACACGAAAGTAACTAATGAAATTCATACGATTTGGAGTACTCGAAATATGCTCCAAACTCCAAACTTTTTCAGTCAGATTTAAGAGGTTGATGTCACTTAAATTAGTTGCGTACTGACAATTAAGGAGACACCTTTCATACTATAAAATCTATACTCCCATATACGTATATGGCACACGTTCATACAGTTCTAAAGTCTGAACTAATAGGAAATTACTTTTAATATTGTTTAAAAAACTACAATGTCACCTTATGAAACGTTCTAGCATGCGTTTTTAGCTTAATCATAGTTTAGTTGACACACTAAAACATATATGCTTGCTGGTGCACTTGACGTACTGAAGATAATAATGTAAAAAACGTCAAAAAGGTTTTGGTTTTGAGGATCGAATTGCCCACTATAATACATACATTAGCAAGCTTAAATACACCGAAATTGCATTCTACCTACATTTCTACATTTAACATTCCTTCCCAATGCAATTCGCAAAAAAGCAAAGGGCACGCAGAGGGCAGTATTCGCAGTTAGCATTACTAAACCTAGGCTTAACAAATTAGTATTAGTAGCCAATAATAAATTGTAGGAAATGCTCAATCAGAGAGTTTCAGTCATTTGTTACTAACTAACCAAATGAACCTTTGAACGTATCCCTGTCTTAATACTTCCATAACCAAATGGTCAACTACGTAACGGAAGAATTAATTGCATTTGTGTATGACTGATCCAACTGCAAAATAGGCCCGTCCTGAGTTGAATCCTCAACAGGGATCGTAATGATGGTAGCATTACTGATACTAACGGGGTTGTCTTGAAACATTGTGATGAATCCAATCAAAACCATTGCAGCCATTCCCCTAAAATATTAACGAAAGGTAAATGCTTTTTCATACTAAATTACTCTCACAAAAATGATCATCGCGTGTCTCAATTTCTGCTAGATACTTAATTAGAATACAACACTTACATGGCAGTGAAAACAATTATCCACGGAAGACCTCTCGTGACTGTCTTGATTTTAAAATTTAGCAATGACTGCTTCTTTCTTCGTCCTGGATTATACGATCTTGTACCTGGTGGATCTAAATCGAGAAGTAATGGGGAATTCTCGTCTACCACCAAAAACTCACTCTCTGTTTCGGAATCCTGGTGATCATCCAGCTCCTCAGTTAGCGTCATCTTCTTTTCTAATTTTATGAAAGATACTGCTGAATATTCCAAACCTTCACTGTTCACAAATGTGAGATGCATTTGTGAAGATCAAATTCTGAGCTTGAACATTCCACTTTGAACTTAACATTGATACTTTATCGCGATGCTGAACACATGAGAACACAAACAAAAATTCTGGGTATTTGTTGGATTACATTTTCTTTACAATCTTTTACCTTCCCTTTGTCCCAACAATACATTTTTCTAGCTCCAGTCCAGTGCTTCCGATAATAGAGTAGGCGTGGATGAATGGTTATGTAAGAAAATAAAAGTGGTTTCGGTTGTAATGTAATATATGGGAACGCAGAAGATGACAATAAAGGTGCATAGAAAATAGCATGTCACGAAAGCTGCCCTTCTTGTAGCCATACAATTGCTGGACCTCGTGCAGGATGCTGAATATTATGGAAAGGTATAACCTATAGACATATGGTTTGTTTTATGAAATAATATTGCATTCAAGTTTGGATGGTTTGTAAAATGCTCGAGGGGATTTTTGCATGCAAACCAAAACCACAAAGCTATTCGGTATCACGCTTGCTTTTCCATTCCAGTTTGATTGCCCATTGCACACCTTGTATCGTAGAAAAACTTGATTACCTCGCCTGATGCGGGGCTTCTCATCACGCAGAATGTATAGGATTTCAGGTTCCAGAATCCAATCTCTCGACGTTCCTTCATCCGTGTAGCGTCCATAAGAATAACCATTGCTAGTTGACTCTTCTAAAGAGTAGCCGGTTTTTACGGTTAAGCTTATGAGGGTATACTTAAGTAAACAGGCTTATATATATAGCTTATGCTTCAAAGGTCTTCGGTCCTTTACTCCTCTCTGTCAACGTAAATATGTATGTCCTATCACAAAACATAAGTAGTTAATTATCTATCCAAAAATGAATAAATAAATAAATAATCAATCTCTTAGAATGGATGATTAATGCATTACCACGACTTGCAACATACACGTAACGTGAGAGGCTTGTCGTTCTGTATTTTGTACACTCATATCATAAAGCGTGTTACATTCTAATGAGTACATGAATGAAATTGGAATACTTCGTAAAACTAAACTATCCTATTCACCGTGGTCATTCAGTCTTGCACTTGATTGTAAAATATTATATATTAAATTAATGTACTGCATTGCACATTGTTTTGTTTGTCAACTGAATGCAAGCAAATAATCCCAAGTGTGTTCTATGTGCAACTGCAACTCGCGACCCAAAGTCTCTCTTTCATCCTCTCCACCTTCCAGCAGTTTCTTACTCTTTGTATTCGAATTCGGAAAGAGAATTATAGATGGCTCATGGTATGCTGTAAATGAGCGATAGGTAACACTTGATAGCTGTCGATTTGTTCTTTTTCACCATCAATTTAGTGAGTTAGTTTACAATTTACACTACAGTAAATAACTACTAATCAACATCTACTATAGTTTGTCGTATACATATGTGCAATGTGTTTCGGCAACCCGATTGTGCAATACAGAGAAAAGCATACTATGCCATATATCGCAACGCTGCTGCACAATTTTTTTGGACATTCTCATTTGCAACTTTTGCAGACATCAATACAATACAATCAGTTGTTACTTAGTTTTTCTTCATAAACGTTTTTTAATGGAAAGCACAAAATTCTATACAACGAATTTTTATTTTCAATCATTCAATTCATGGAAATTTACAAATATTACCCTTGCAATTTGGCATCCAGATACACTATTGTAGAGTTTTGTGCCATACTTAAAAGTTTGCAGTTTAAAAAATCCCAAATACAAACCTCTCCAATATCCAAACCTACTTTTGCCTACTAGCTACTTGACTAGAGGTATACATTGTCTTACTGAAGTCTACATTGTAAAATGTCCATGTTCATTGTTAATCTGCTCAATTTTACTTCAGGATGAATGGAGGAAGGAAGGGAATGTCTCTACAAAAGCAAATATCTTTCTACACTAGCATAACGCAACATAAAGTATTATTATACCCTTTAAAAATCACGAGTCCACAGAGCCTACATTTTCACAAGCTTATTTGTACACAAAAGCTTCAAAATTTTGCTGACATTTAGGAAAAAATTGTTTCCTCCTTTCCTTTCCATTATGATCCGAAATGCACACACAAAACGAGACCAAGCCACAACCACTAACAATGAACAAGAACCAGCTAAAAGCTCTTTATATCCTCTTTCTCCGACCAACTGATCTTTTTTTAGGAAAAAGAAATTGTTATGCACAAGAGCATAATCAAACACTCAATCCTATGATGAATAATAGTGGCACAGTGAAGCAAAAAAGTAGAAAGGAAAAAAGAATCAAAGAGGGTAAGTAAAAGTATATGTTTAATCACGCTTACCAAACAATGTACTTTTCCCTAAATGAAGACATCAAAGTAACTTCCTTTTTTACTCGCTCCTTCTCTCTCTCTCTCCTTTCTTCTGTTTGAGCACACATTAATTTGTGTAAAATTACTCAATCTAAGTAATATGTACATATTTGGGAGAGAGTGAAGAGAGTATATACGTGTAATCAAACAAATCCCCAATGAAATACTTGGAAAATTAGAGACATTTTCAACATCCTTCCTGTCTCTGCCATCAGAAAAGATATTCCTTCCTCTTCAAAAATAGCAGCACCTGCTATGCGATCGTATGTATGTACGAAGAAAATTTCTCTGCATATTATCATTACTGGGTTGAATGATGTAAGTAGTTAAGCTAACGATTTTCATTTTTTGAGTGGAACGAAACCTGTCAGTGTAGAAAACAACGACACTCGAGCAAACTCAAATCAAAAGAGTGAAAAGGGGAGAAAGGGAACAACAAGATTTTTACATGCATCATCAACATCATCATCACGAATGAAATCATTCTCTCCACAACTCTCCGCTCCGGATCAAATCAAGTCATTCACTCTGTACTCACTCGGATGGCCATCAAAATTCGTTATTCACAATTTCTTATAGAAGAATAGGAGAGGAGGAGGAACAAGAGAGTATTTTAATACCACCACCACCACCCGTCAAGTGTCTTTTTCAATAAAAAGCTCGCTATTTCTCTATTCTCACTCAACTCACAAAAGCTTTCACTTTTGTTCCTTCCACAGCTCATGAAAGACTCAACTCGTTTATGATATGATATAACAAGTTAACTTCCACATCGAGCTTCACACTAATCATATCATTTTGCATGAAGTTAATATGCATATTATTTGGAAAAGCCTCTTCTGTATCAACATGCCAAGAGGAGCAGCCTGGCTTTCTATTATATGTTTCAAAGTATAAAAATTTGATTTTCAGGTTTTAGTTTGGAAAAATTGTTCTCTCATCCGATTATGTATGCTGGTTGATCTTTCATCTATAACATTATGCTGTTATACTAGAAACATTGATATGCATAAATAGCAGAAGGAAAAGACAAGAGAGAAAAGTATACATAACGTATGTGCTACACATTGTGCTTCTTGATTTTGTAAAAAACAAGTTATAACATGATTTACTTGTTCTAGGATAATAATGACGTTAGAGCTGTTGAAAGTTTAACGAGGAGAAAACAGAAATTTGATTATTCCCTTGAGACGAGCAGAAAAGCAGTCGAGCTCTTTGTTTGAGATATCATGAATGATCATGATAAGACGAAATATTGTCTACTATGTGTGTGATATGGAATCACGGAAAATAAATATTACGCAGTAGTTTGTTGAAACACATGAAATGTTGGATATTCTATGAGAATCTGCCACATTTAGTGCTGTTTTCCAAGCGGTTCAGTATTGGTCTCCTTTCACCCCATATATCATAATTCGTTATCAACTTATTAACTTCAACCTGCGTTGAAATGAATATAAATCAAACTTTAAGCAAAAGTTTTCTGCGTTAAAGTTTACACATATTTTAACCATTGTTGAAAGAAACCTGAAAAGGTACCACTAAACTAAATTGCCTAAAAAATCTGTAAAATGTTGGTTTTTTTCTTGTAAATACGCTTTTCAATTTCGTTCCACCCCGTGAAACCCACATCCTCAAATCATCAGCGACCCGTTTCAAGAAGAGAATGAAAAAAGGTTACAAAAATACAAATCTTTGAATTCAATGAAATAAAAATAATTATGTTGACAAATATAGAGCCCCCGTGACAAACACTTTATCCTTTCATTGATTTGATACACACAATGAAACCCCACTACACAAAAAATGAATTGCAGGGTCAACTTAATGATTTTGTTTGCCTCTGTCTCTTCTTGTACACTCTTTACTACCCGCATGATTTCATCGCGTTTAGTGTTGCACTGTATGAAAAGGCTACATTTGTCGTAAAACCAAAAATATCATTCATCATCCGTATAAACGACGAGGCTTAGCTCAATTGTGTGTGCTCACTTAATCCTTCATTGTTACTTACAAAGTATTCTTTGCACCCTACCAAAAATGCTTTGGTTAGGGCAACGACATTGTGTATAAAACTCATGAATGTTTCAAATGAAAATTGTGCGTTTAATGGAGTCCTCATCTTCTATGATTGAAGGGATCATCACAATTAAGGAATTTTTTGGGTCATTCCCATCCCAAATTGCGTACTTACATGATATATGACATAATTGTAATTCACTCAATCAACTCCTATTCCAACACCTTCTTCACCCAACAAAGTCCCATGTACTTATGACTTTTCTCTAAACCTTTACACAGCTGCTGTGGTTAAATATATACATACATGTTTTATTATAGCCGTCCGTACCTAAATACAAATAGAAATCCCTCGAATCCAAGTGTCGTTTTAATGCAGGGGACGCAATCAAAATAATCATCTTTTGTAGAAACTCTTTTTTTTTGCTGGAATGAGGTATTATATAAGGTTATCTATTCAAAAGTATACTTAATTTTTCCAGTAGTTGATAATGTATTCAAATGGTGATTACCAAGCCTCACCCGACGAGTAATATATAGTTTTTCATTTAAACTTGCTGAATTGTATCTGACTCAAGATATTTAGCTCTACAATTTTGATACAAAAGTGAACCCTTTACCCGTGCCACGGATATTCGAATGTTGCAGGTGCGATGTTTGAAACCAAATCCTTTACGCATGACAAACCCATACATTTTTAAGGGCTCATGGAACTTGATCACGGGATCCAATACTTTTTATAAAATAAATAATGTGTAATTAACTCAGATTATTTTGTGAGAAAAACATATTTTTAGGTAAAAATAAATTGAAATTTTCTTCATTAGCTGGAAATAGAAAACGCAGAATTGGTTACCGCCTTTTCACGTTTGTGAGAAAAAACATCAAATTTCAATTTGCGGAGGAGGTGAAGTGAGTCCATTGTCAATTGTTGGTTTGATTTGATACACATTTACACAGATTTTGTGATCAAACTCGTTTCACAACTGAGGAAACATTCAAAAAGGAGTGAAATTGGAAACGGTGGTCTTGTACTTTAACCATGCACACAATCACTCGTCACCATTATTGTCGTCCCGGAGGAAAACACCGTTTTTAGGCCGAGCCAAACAACAACGCAGCTTTTTGTAATATATACTATTTATTTACATTTTCTAGCACACTGACTACGCTGCAATGAGGAAGGGCTGACAATGATGACGATAATATTACTCGAAAAATTGCTGAGGCAGAAACTAATATCCTTGTGTACTCTCAAGTGTGATGTAAACTTTGCCCCTCATCATCATCACATATTATTATTTATTTTGTTGTTTTCTCCAGCAACCAAACAAACAGCTACTTCTCTGTCGACACACGCTTTAGCAGGAGATGCGCGTGGTCCTTTTTTGTTGTTGAATTTGTCATTTCATATCTATGATTCCATCTAACAATAATAGCAGTTATGCATGGATGATACAAACAAGTCCCTTTTTTATTAGTTTTCATTCCACCAGTAATGATGATGATGATGATGATTCAGCGTGTGCTGTTTTCTGTGATTTGTCTACTCATCATAATAATGATGTTTGTTACATGCTCCTACTTTTCTATTCTAATTTTGTGGGATGAAATTCCGAAAAACAAACTTACAACGTTTTAAACATTTTATTAAATAACTGTACACATGTGTCATTATTCTGCTTTCAATTCGCACCAAAGGATGATAATATACGAATAGTTATTTCTACTATAGTATGCTGCCAGCTACCATGCTATGCTATGCAAATGTCTTTCATATGTTTTTCATTGTTTTCCTTCGCCTGTTTCTTCTTTCTGTTTGAATGTGTATATTTCAAAGGAAACGAAGACATGCTGGTAGACTAACAATTGCTTTTTGCAGAAAGTATATTTCTTGTCTGTTTTCGTGCATAAGCATTATGTACAAATGTTATGTATCGTTGAGCCGTGAATTCCTGTTTTGCTGATGTGTACTTTCTTTTGCCAAACACATGAATTTGAATTATATTGCCATCTTGTTCATCCTCCATCATCCATGATATGATTGTTTGCCTCGACTTTGGTAAACATTTACTTTTATTTGCTTTCACTCTCTGACGAATTTTCTGCTGAGTTGAGCACTTTGATTTCTTACTCCTTTTTTCTCTATTCAAATTATTTTTACTTGTTCTCACTTGTCCTACTCCCTCTCAAACATGCATCCCACTCAGTAGCTCATTTCATATATATTATGTGATATGCACTATCCTCCAGCATTTGATTTCCTTTGTTCCTCCAATTCCATTTGTAGCATTTCCTTTTGACTAAAAAAAACTCAAGACGTTTGTTTTTCGGATCTGTTTTTGTCTCTAACACAGGAAAGTTTTCATACTTTGTCGTACGCTTTAAATTTCATTTGAGAAGCATGCATACATTCATAATATTTCAAAGAAATGTACACCGAGTTTGTGTAAGGTAATGAAAAAAATTGATGACATATTCATAAAATATTTCAGAGACGTTTCGGATTTGAACAAACAACCGTCTAAGATAGGACTCGGCTTCATTTTTATCACAACACTGCAATTTTTTTTCGAATAATTTACAAAGAGCAGTCAATCTTTAAGGTACAAAAAAATCCTCAATAAGAGTTTACACAATAGAAGCGACACAGCTCAACCGCAGTGCATGTCCTCTCCTCGTTTATGGAAGGAACGTAAAGTTTACGAAACCAAGTCAAATGGGACATTACTTTTACAAGCGCCGAAACTATATTGAATGCAGTACAGAAAAGAATGAGTTAAGGAGTCTAGCTTTGGGTGAGTATTTATCTCCCTGGATTACAGCACATCCGAGACAGAGAAAGGAATGTGGCTTTTGCTCCAACTCGCAAACTATTATTTCAATTCTTTTGAAAAAAGCATTTTATTTGTGTGTCTCCCACTCTCATCTCCGAGAGTTTTCATGTAAAACGAAGAGAAATGTATACTCAAGGGAATGAAAACACGGGGAAATATGCGGGCAACTGAGAGAGAAAAAAACTGGATGATGATTACAGTCTAGCATGGCGGTGGTGGTGGTGATGATGATGCTGATGATGGGTGCAAAAAGGCGAGAATTTCGTGATGATGGTGATGGTGATTGTGATAACTGGCACTTGTGTGTATAAAACATCAACATCCGTTTTTGAGTAGAGAAAGAGAGTGAGATGGAGACGGTGATAAAAACATGCACGTATTATATGCATGACTGAGCCTTCCAAGTTTTTTTTGTCCTCCATTCTCTTTAGCGCTGTGTGACTATGCAGGGCTAGTAGAACAACGTTTACGAAAGCAATAAAAACGGTGAAGAGAAAGGAGTGAAATTGTGGAATGGGAAGGATGCTTTTGCGAAAAAGAAAAACCAAAATGTGTATAGAGTGTGAGATGAGAGTGTGAAAAAGCACTACAACAACACATTCTTCCTCGCTCTTGAGTGAGTCAGTGTGTGTCTACGGTTGTTCATTGTTATGAAAGCGATGGAAAAACAGGAGACACAAGAGATAGAACAGAGGAGAATGACAAACAAATCAATAAAATAATATTTTTCATTAAACAGCAAAATATCCCTTGTCACGTTCCACAGATGGAAGGCGTGATGGAATCTTGGAATTTCTCAACTAGCACCAGTCAACCATATTATACTACATTTATATATGTATCCTGGTCTTCGAGTCATAAGCCACACGGTTTCAATTCATATGGAAAGGTTGTATATAAATAGAGTAGGGTTGATTGTGCTACTGAAGATATTTAAAATAAACTTATTTGTCTTTCTCCATTCGATTAAATTTTCACAGAAAGTAGTGTTTGCACTACGTTATTTTTTCGACATATTCATGAATTTACGGTAATGCTCACATTGCCCCTTTTGAACAAAAGGGAACCTTCTAAACATTTGACCGAGGCCTGTCAAAATACCCATAATGTGGTATTATCCCCTTTAATTTATTGACTCGTACATTATTACTTGCCAAGGGAAATTTTGACTCTGACTTGATCGTTCTCGGTGGGTCGTGGTTTATCGGAGATCGGAGAAAATCATATAACACGAAAGCAGAAAGGATATTATCCGAAAATGTATCTCTCCCTAAAAAGAGTTAAATGCCCCAGTTTAAGTCTTGCATTGTATTGCAACCCTCATCCACGATGGCTGGAGCTCATCACTAATTTGACTACTTATTACTTCAAATATTTTATTACAATGAAAATCATTATCTTTGCCACGATCGGTGACTGACTGAGAATTCATTTATTTTCCTTTGCTCCCATTTATTACACCAGAAGTGGAGTTGGAAAAGGGGTGACGCGACAGGGCTGTATAACCTTTCTATACCCACTAGACCAACTGGTTATATGTATACAAGCTCTTGCATAATAAAGTCAAAGACCGTAATGTGCCACTCGCCACCACACATCACGGCATTTGGAATGTCATAAATGAAAAAAGGATCTATTGCGTTGATGATGATCATTATGAACATGTATACAATTCTGCTATCTGACTCGCGCGTGATCATTTGGCCTGGATAAGAATAGAAATTGACTTTAAGCTTTTGTTTATGGGGGCCAACTAATAATAACAGATAGAGTGGGGAGATACTCTCTGCTTCGCATACGCGTCATATTAGGTGCATCATCCTCCTCCTGCTTTTCATTTCAAATATATTTTGTTTTGATCACCGTCATCAGCAAATTCAGATATTCAATCCGTTCAGTTTCTCTTTACTGATGATCCCAAAACCCGACTAGCCCTGTTGCATATTATAATATAATATATTGAATTGTATTATATACAAGTGTGATGTTGGCGTGCGAGTTACTTCCCCTTTTCATATCTTCAGTTTTTGGAATGCAAGGAATTTTTAAGTCTTTTTCCGGGGAAGAACCTCAGACCGAAACAGATGTGAATATTACACAAATGAAAGGAAGGGACTGAATGTGAATTTTGAATAGAATATTTCGGATTTGGACATGAGGATGAATAATTGCTTCCTTTTCCACCAGCTTTTGAAGTTTGGGTGGCAGGAATGGAGCAAAGAGAAGAGTAAAATTTGATATTTTGCATTATATTCTTAATTTTTAAAGTGCAAATCGTTTCTAAAAGAACTTCCATTCAAATCAGCAAACAATGTGGTTGTTTTGCATAAATTGGAGGTTTTATTGCAGACTAATATTACACGTGGGTAGCAAATAGAGTATTAGTTGAAGGTTGAAACAAGTTCCAAAGAAAATGATTTGTAGTTGTGTGAATTCGTTCACCTGTAGAAACATATTATGATACACACAAAAGGAGATCATCCAACCTTACCTGGTGACACTTTCAGTAGTTCAGGAGTAAAAAAGAATTTTTCTAATGTCAAGCTGAATATTACACCAGAATTGAATGGGATACTTACAAAGTGACTAACAAAGAATTGTACCAAACTGAACAGTCAATTGTTGTCATTTAGTCAGCCAGATATTATTACATATATATTTCCCAGTTTCCTGTCACCTCCGCATTTTTCGGAGAGGAAGGAAATGTCCCATTGTCAATAATTTGTACAGTTCTCCTAATAATAAAAAACATTTTGTATCTTGTTTCCCATTGAAAAACTATTGAGAATGATAAGGGAAAAAATATGGGGAAATTCTGTACTCAATTTTATCAGTGTTAAGTTTGCACTGGGAGAAAGAGAAACGTCATTCTTTCTCCGTTTTATAGTCATCCCTACGTCTTTTTCCTCTCTAGATCCAATTCAGCATTACATAAAAATGGTGACAGCTACTTATCTGAAGATGTGCACACTTCACACCAATGTGAGCACAATATCTTGAGGGTATATAGTCAGACAAGGGAATAAAATGGATTCAATGGGATAAATAAAAGAACATTCACTACAGAATATTATGGTGTTCATTCAGCACTCCCCACCATCACAGTGCCAGAACAATTTGTCTACCTTTTCGAAAGAAAATCCCTTTGTATGCGAAACGAAATAAATTAAGATTACATGCCATCCCATGTGTGTCTACAAATTACATTACCATAAGGAATGGATTCAAGATCCATACAAGTACATATTGTATTTTCTGCTTCTGCATGGAAAACACATAGATTTGCTTCTACCTCCGGAGGCATCTCGCCAAAGTAAAAGAGAATTGTTTTCTGTCCACCATACAAAATTACATTGCATTGTAACTGACTTGACAAGGAAAAGCAAGGAGAAGGAATGACATCAATTTCTTTTTGCTTGCTTCTAATCCAATCCAAGGAAAATCCAAAATGTCCAAGTTGGCTCTGATGTGCCCATCCAAAATAAAAGACTAATTCAGAGAAGTATATGAGATGTGACTATAAAACGTGCCATGGAGAGTTCTTATATAATGGTCTTCCAAAGAGGAAAATACCAATTTGGAGTCATTCTAGCAATTTAGCTTTGCCAGTCTAATGTAATATTATTGGGAGGGAAGGGAAACGAAACGAAAAAAACAGTTGCAAACAACCAATCCATACAAGTTGAGAAAGATGACATTGAGTTGAGAGAAAGAGGAGAGAGTAGGCCATCAATGAATGAATACGGATATACTTATATACAAGTATAACTAGCAGATATATGGAATGTCATCATGTGCCAAATGATATAATCACATGGAAAAAGACTAGAAAGGAGAGGAGTGAAAAAGAGCGAACACAATTTTCATCCACAGCCATTCAGTTCACCATAAATTTTTCCGCTCCGTGTTGACTACAACACAGTTAAGTCAAGTCAAGTGAGTTGCTCAAAGAATTGGAAACGTTTTCACCAATTTTCATCTTTATTTACGTGTGTACTGGAGTTGTATAAAGATTATGTGAAATCGTAGATTACTATGCTATATAGTTATGGATATTGCACTGGAAAACTATATCTAGGAAATCTCTTTCTCTCGTAGAAACAAAGTCGTGTCGTATCCCTCTTTCCTCTAGTGAGGTAATCTAATTGAGTCCTTTTGTTCGGATGACAGAATCTCCGTTACTCAGATTACGTGTATAACTTTACACAACAGACAGAACCAGACGAGCACTTAACTTACAAAATGGATGATGATAGGATGAGCTGAGCTTACATGCTTACGATTGAGAATCCAAGCGGATTTCTGTATGTATCATTCAGAAGCAAAATTGCTTGCTTGTTCCATACACTTCAGCCTTCGTTTCCCTTTGACAATGAGTGAGTGACAAGGAGCTATGGTACTGCTACCGTACTGAGAACTAAGGGAAAGGAGAGAACCCTGGAAAAGAATGAATGAATACATGTATTCTCTTTATCCTTTTTTTTACAAAAAGTAAAGACGTAACATCTGTAAACCAATGAAGATAAGTCTACATTGAATTCAAGTATCAATTTAGGACAACAGTTAAAGTAATCAGCAAAGCGTTGTCATCAAACTCATTTTTCGCACTAGTTCCAGTGTATTGTTTCCGTTTATTTCATTGCTTAACATCGGCTACACATTGAATGGCATGAAATCTGATGAAATTAAATTTTGATTTCTCGTGTTTATTGGACTAGTCCTCTACTGTGTATAGAAATAGAAAGACCAAATTCATAACAAATGGTATTATCATAAAAATCTATATAAGCATATGCATGTGTAGAAATTTTAAGAGACTTGGAGCAATAAAAAAGAATAGGAGACAATGTTGTTTACTGATAAAGATTTAAATTGCGCTATTCACAACAATAAAAAATTATCACACGTTTTTTCTTCTCCATCTTATCCTTTCTTTGAGTTCCAAGTCCACCGTTTTTTACCAGTGTTTAAGCACGCACACTTACTAAATGGGTTTTGTTTTTGTCAGAAAGACAATGTTCCTAGAAAGCGCTCGCATTTTTCGGCAGGAAGAAATCTGTTAAAAACTTGAAAAGCGACAATTTGAAGTAGAATACAAGACAGTAATTATCTTTTGTGTACTTGTTTTCCACTCTGGTTGAATGACTATCTCAACTTTTGTTAGAGACAGTTGTTCTTCTTGCCGATAAATTTCTTGAAATAGAATATAATATTAGTTTTGGAGTAAAACGGATAATACATTTATATATATAACCATTTCTTTCGAATTTCGGAGTCGAGTCCTTTTGCAGGAGTCATTTTAATTTTTCGCCTCATTCAACTCGTCCTCCCACTTAAAGAGAATGTCGATTTATTTACTTTTTTTGTCAAACGAATGTGTGTGTGCAATCGCAGTAGTGAGTCGTAATGTAATATAAGAATTTTCTTTGAGTGTCACACTCAAATTGAAATGGTGACGATTTTTATAAACTTTTCATTTAGACACCCATTAACCATCTTGTTTTCCATAGTCCCTTTTTTCAAAATATATTTAGAGTCGCAAACTGCAATCGCAATCATTTTAATTTGTGCATGAATAAAATTGATAAATGTACTAATTTATTATTTTCAGGTTCGTTAATCAAGACGAATGTGATTTGCATACAAATATATATACTCGCTCTCTTTATACATGCAAGGAGTGAGTAAATAAGTTCGTTTAAAAAGTTTGTACAAACTCCTCCAACAATGTTTCAAGTTCATAATTTGTTTCTAAAATATTCAAAGGAGGTTGCATTTGTATCAATGAACGAGGCATGCTAAAGTATCCATTTTTTGGAGAGAGACAGAAGAAAAATACTAACTTGTTTTAAACCCTCTTTCAACTTGACATATCTGTTTGGAGGCCAGTAGTTTTTGAAAAGCCAAATGTTATTCCACCAGTTTTTAAATTATCTTCAAACCCCTATCATCCATATATACATTGCTGTATTCCACCTCGTGCCAACAATGTTGAATGTATGGAATGAAGATATGTAAGTTGTAACTGTTGTAAGTATTCAAGATTTTACGATAGTTGGGAACACTTCATAAAGTAGGCGATGAATACTTTTCAAGACGAGGGAAGACAAGGAAATAAATGAGGAACGTGCCTAAACGAGTAAACAAACGAGGAAACGACAAAAAATGTGAACATTCATGACACGGAAAAGAGCTGGTAAATAATCTGTCGAAAAACTAAATACGGAGACGTTTTCAGGAACTGGTGGAGTTTTGTTTCATTTTATGTATTTTCATTTATCGGTAAAAGGAATCATAACAAATTTTCCATTTTCGACAATTCGAGCAATACTGTTAATCAACGACATTCCAACCTGTGTATAAAACAGTTCAGGTTTGATTGACAAAAAAGCTCTCACTAAAATAAATTATTTCGTAAACTGGTTCCTGCTGTTTCTGTTGCTGAATAGAAATATTGTTTGTATATAGCTGGGTTGAACTTTTTACAATTAAAACGTACACATTTTTGTTGTGTGTGACAGAAATTTACAAATGTATGTATGCACATTACATGTATTCTGTAGGGTGCATGAAGATGACATATGAGATCTGACTTTGATTTACCATCTTTCTTGAGTGCGTTTTCAAATGGATCATATTCTAATTCTGGAGATTAGCTCTCGTTTTTGTTTTTGCTTTCAGCTTTTTGAGAAGAAAACACTAAAAATGATGGAATTATAGATTCATGCACATGTAACAAACCAACTAGGAGACACAGCTGAAACGTTGAAGTTGAATGATTCTTTGAATGAAAAACTTTGAGACTGTGATTTAGTATACATGTTATGTTATTTGAAAAGGGGTTTTCACTAAAACGCATAACTGTACGTGCCCAGTTAGAGTCATATACTTTTAAAAAAATAGTTCCATAACATTTTTTTATGTATGCCATGTCACTTTTGAAACAAAATTATGATGAACATGATGAAAGTGTAATGTATTGATGCTAACGATGATGATGTTGCTCACTAGTAGGCTGACAGCCAAGTTGGTGATTATGGATTGAAATAGTTTTACCAGACGAGACTAGAAGTGAAGTGAGGAAAATGTGGTATAAAAATGGGAATGAGAAGAAAATATTATGCAAAAGTCAATACAAAAACATTACCAAAAATATATACCTTTTATGCATACATGGTTCGTGGTAATATGACTTTTCTTCTCCTGGTGTTGATGATGATGAGGATAATGTGTCTTTTGAAAATTTTCTTGGTTCATGTTTTTACACTTTGGTGAGTATTTTTTTGTCCTGAGATAATTTATGAGCAGCTCAAGTGTTTGCCCAAATGTTTTCCCGTTGGAGAATCACACTGTGACTCGTGAGGCTTAAACATCCAATCATGCTCGGAAAAGTAATGTATCAAATGAAGAGCATCTGAAGGCATTAGCGGCTGCAAGGGCTAAACCCTCTAAACTTTGTTTAGCAGACTCACTCTATCGACAACCTATCTTTACGTGACATAATAATTAAGTTTTACTAATAAATTTTAATTACAGCAACAAAATGATAAGAAAATATTTTACAATTTCTCTTCAGATTGCTAATTGTTTTTATTTTTAAAAAAAATTCTACAAACATTAGCAGTTGTATCAAATTTATATGAACATCATATTTCATTTTAATTCTGCATTGCAGTACCTCCGTTCCGTGCTCCTTGTCACCATTCCATTGAATCACTTCTCTTTCAATTTGCTCCTCTTCCCCAAAAGCCACAAAACAGAGAGTGCTGATTGTGAGATGAAGAGGATTTTCGGAAGCAATGTCAACGTACAAAAACAAGCTGGGAAAAGGTAAAAGAAATACGAGAGCCACAAAGCAGACATATATAACAGACCCACACCGTAGCGTGCGTGTGTGTATGTAGTTTAGTCAGCGAGACAAACTGGAAGTGAGTTTGTGTAGGCAAAGTCCCACCCTGAAAACCGGGATTTGGCCAATCCCAACAGAAATACTACAACAAGAGGAATAATAAAAATGCTTTTCTACTTCTCTCTTTTTCCTTTCGTTCCGCTATGCATACATATTCATCTCTCTCTCTCTCTCTCTAGCTCTCACCATGTATGTATTACTATGTTTAAATGTAGATGCATGTATGCCTGTTTTTATTATTGCAAAGCAATCCCAACACTAAAACTTCTTGTATATATGCTCGTATCGTCTATCCAAATATCAACAGACTTCCACACTTGCAAGCTGAAAGAAACGTTAGTAAGAGCATCAAACAAAGTGAATTGAATTTATGCGAATATCTGATGCTTTTACAAGGGAATCTATTGAACTAATCTGAATTTAATTTGTCCATCAATCATATATATGCTTTTATCATCATGTTAATATAAACACAGTAAGATGCTCATGAAAAATTATTTTAAAATTTCTACCACTTCTTTCCATCAATAGGTTTCATTAAATACTCCACATCTGCGCCTGCGCGACTTTTTGTAGATATAGGCTTCACAGATTCTGACCTAGGAGGTCCCGGGAAATCGGGGAATGGATCATCAACGTCTGCCACACTTTCAATGACTTCGTTTCCCAAAACCGATGGCACAGTGTCTGCCTGAACACTTGAAGGAGCTGCAAAGCTTTGCAAGCTACTTTGGACTGAAACCCCATCCTCAGACATTGCAAGTCTAGACTTCCTGAGTTGATTTGGAATCTCTACATGCTCCCTGATCACCTTCGTTATATCTTGATAGCCGAGTCCTTTTGCTATTTCTATACAATTTTTCCCATTCTTATTCTTAAAAAATGGGTCGGCTCCCCATTCCAAAAGAAATCTCACGAATTCCGGTTTTTGGGAAAGAATGGCAGCCATCAAAATGGACTTTGTGTTGGTCCGATCAACTCCATTTGGATCAGCACCTTTTCCAACAAGAAACTTGACAATTTCCAAGTTAGCCGAAGTAATGACAGTTCTCATCAAAGGGGTCCATCCACTATGATCCATTTCAAACGCGGAATTTTGTCCCATTTTCGCAAAAGCTAGTCGAATAATGCCCATGTGACCACCGTTAATGGCGTGGTGCATCGCGTTACAGCCTCCTTTATCCTTGTGAAACCAATCTGCATTATTTTGATCAAGGAGTTGAACAATGTTGTACTTTGCCACGATACAAGCAAACATGAGAGGGATTCGCTTAATTCCAGTTGACGCATCGTTCACACGAGAGCCACAGGATAGAAGCATCTTGGCAATCGTAAAGTTTCCATTGTGACATGCTACCATGAGTGGTGTCATCCCATTTCGATCATGTGACCCCAGCAGCCGTTTGAGCAATGGGCTTGGAGTATTTCCAAGTATTCTTGTGACCAAATATTCCGAATTTGATTCTACGGCTCGACCCAAATCTTCAGCGGAAACTGGTGGAGGGTCAGTAGATGCTATGATTTCAGTTCCCCATTTCTTATCTCCGTTTCGTTTCATACGAAAAAAGATCATCGTATCTGGCATCAGCTCATCGACTTCACAGCGCAAGCCATAGCCTTTGTAAATTGTGAGCCAGCCCTTGGAACTCTCCCCACTTTTCATCTGAACCTCAAACCAGTTACCGTGGGTGTCGAGGTCTGTGTTCAGGTCAAAACAGCTCACGTTCGAGTCCGTGAATGTTACCACGTCCTGATCATTTTCGGGCCAGGCTAGACTCACGGCTTGACTTGTGCGCTTTGTCACGCGGAGACCGTTGCTGGCTATGTGGGCATATCGCTCCCCAGGATTATCGAGTCGCCGTCTGGCCGAATTCATAACAGAGGTTTTTTTTTGAAAAATAGTTTCTAATCACTTTTATTTTCTAACGAGTTAAATGGAATACCTGCTGTAAAAGCAATTTAATGTTGTTGCTGCTAATTTATGCCCTGAATTAACAGCACAGCATTGCTTTTCCCTTCATTTTATATGCTTTTTATAACGTTACTAACCAACCTTCCATTACAGTTATTTCGATCTGATATACTATATATATTTGTACCATGCTAGATTAGGTCACCTGCCCACTAACTTAAATGTGCAAAAATGTAAAAGTTATTTTACAGTGTCAGACGTAACGGAGACATTATTTGTGAGTGTTGACTGTTGATTAAACTCATAACCTAATGCACGTGAAAATGAAATGAACTCACCGATATTCTTCCTGTGAAACCCCTTTTGTATGACTCAATCATCCATCATATTATCATATCATATCAGTAGCAGATGTACAACGTTATTATTTAACGTTCTCTTATTCGGAAATAACAAACCGCCCTGCAAGCAAACAGATTTAAGCTATGTGTCCCCACAAGTCCAAAAAATGTGTGTATTATACACATTATGAAAAAACTTACACAGCCAATTGGGAGGTGGTCCATGAAATACATACTTGGTAATCTCTGTGCTTCCCTGCTGTAATAATCTTTTCCTATATTACAAACACACACGATTGTGCGGATATGGTTGTCGTGTTCCATCATTAATTTGTAAACTGTTTTTGGGAGCGAAGATGTGTGATGTTGGATGTGTTTATGCTGAGCGAGCAAGTTTGTTGAGTTTTCGGTTTGGTTTTCATTTCGTACTTGGGTTTGGTGTTGGGTGGTTGCACCTATCTAAAGCAAAACGGTGTTGTGTATGTGAGAGCAATTGCATTTCATAAAGGTTAGGTTTTCCTTTTGGGACAGGATACTTTCTGGATTGGAGACCCTGAGATTTACACAAAATCTCTTTAGTTTCTCTTCAAACAGTGAAACGGTAACAACAACTTGTGTGCTTAAACAAGAACAAGTAGTAGATAAGTTACTTTGTGCTCATGTTAAACAAACATTTTACATTTTGAATATCTTTTATATGTGACACTGAAGCACTAACTAGTGATCAGTGGGACAAATATTGTGGATTGAAATGAATCGCATCTACGCAAATTATTGAAGTTGCCATTTGGAGTTGACTGTTTTATTAAAAAGTCACTTTATGTACTATTTCCCTTATAAAACTGACAGTGAAATGATGTACTCGTCAGTAGTGGAGAAATGTGAGACGGGTTCAGCCACTCCGCTTGTGTGGCTCTCCAATAGTGCATCCGTCTTTTCACCGTTGGATCTGAGAGGAGGACACATTGGAAGCACGGTGGTGGAGGATGACGAAGTCGATTCAGATTGTTCTGCAGATATTAATGTGGAATCTGATGATGATATTCATCTTCATGTTTCACCAACTCGGCAATCTCCTTCAGGTACATATTTTTACTTACCTATCTTGAAGAATTATATTTAAGTGCTATATACTGCCACATTTTACTATAAGTTTAGAATGTTGGTGCTTAAAGTTGCAATAAACAGCTTGATAATGTTGAAAAAATGAACAATTAATTTCAGATCGAGACGACTACCGTGACAGCGCAAATCCTCTTCTGCATAGCACATTGCCCCTAACAGTTTCCGTAAACGATCAAAGCCCACACATCCACTATCCATCTCATTTAGGGCCAAATCCTTATCACCATCTTCATCACCATCATCACATTAGCAATCGTCACACCATGCTACACTCCCCTAGTCCTTCAGACGATCCTAATCTGCTTTCCCCATCAGAAGATGATCTTCTCAACCATCACCGCGGTGGTATGCTGAGTCCCTCAACAGAGAACAACTCGGCGGACGAAGGAAATCCAAAAGGTGATGGATCCAACGGTTCCTCGGGCAGTAAAAAGAACTCTGCTGTGGTCAAACCACCGTATTCTTATATCGCCTTGATTACTATGGCCATTCTCCAGTCACCGCACAAGAAATTAACCCTTTCTGGAATCTGTGAATTTATCATCAATCGATTCCCTTACTACCGAGAAAAGTTTCCTGCTTGGCAAAATTCAATAAGACACAACCTCTCGTTGAATGACTGCTTTATAAAAATTCCCAGGGAGCCTGGAAACCCTGGAAAGGGAAACTACTGGACACTTGACCCCCTTGCTGAGGACATGTTTGATAATGGCTCATTCCTCAGACGGAGAAAGCGCTACAAGAGACCCATGCTCAATCCTCCTCATGGGCACCACGGAGTTGCTGACTTTTTTCATCAAGCTGCTGCCATGTTTGGACATCATCACGCAGCAGCAGCTGCGGCGGCCGCGGCAGCAGCGGCACAAGGCATCATCATCACCAATCCACATCATTCTCATCACCATGGAGGTCCTGGTGGAGGAGGAGGTGGTCCTCCTGGTGTTTTTTGTCCTCCCCATTTCCCTCCTGGTCATTTGGGAATGCCTCCGGGGGGGGAAATGGGCCTGCTGGTGCACTTGATCTGTACCCTTTCATCGCTCCGCAACTCTTATCCTCTCGTCCTGGAAGTGGAGGAGCAGGGTTAATCTTGCTGCTGCGCAGCAGCCGCCGCCGCAGCCAATTTCCAGCTCCAAGCACAGTTACAATCAAATCGAGGAATGTTTCCACTGGAGGATGCAGCAATGCGACAAAACTCCTCAGGAAATCCTCATCTTTTGCCAAAAACGGGGGTAAACATGGAGCAGAATGATAGTATCATGTTTGATAAAAGCAAATCTAGTCCACCTCTAAACTCTTCAGGTGGTGGTGCAAGTGATGCAAGACGTGTTGGTGGAGAGTTATCGGATGATGAAACAATCACTCTGGAAAATACAGAGGAACTCCTCCTCGAAGAGAAAAAATTAGGTGGTGGCCCGAGAAATGGAAAGTTGGAAGATGGGCTCAGTGGTGGCTTTTCAATTGAGAGGTTAATTGGAAAACATCAAGGTCTTATGGGAGCCCCCAATTCATTCAAGTCAAATAGTAATAAAAAGTCAAAGTTGATGCAAAATAGTATTAACGTTAACAATAACAACAATAATAATAATAATAGCAGCAGTAGCTTAAATGGGCATAGTCACAGTCCCGTACATAGTTGTGGGAGTGGAAGCCCAAGTCCTGTGACAACAACTGCCAACTCAAGCCCACACCATTCCCATCAACAACAACAACCTCCTCCAAACACAACGTCAGGTGCAATAGGATCTATGCATTCTAGCTCGGCTTTTGTTCCGGCAGGCATCTTTCAACAGCAATTACTACAGAAAAATAGGTTTTTTCTTTAAATTAGGAATCTGAAATTGAAAAACTGTTGTCAGTGATAAAAATATATATATATTATACCGTTCTTTCATGGTTGCACTTGGCAGGAGAAAGAAAACACAAGATGATCGATTCTAAAAGTCCATGCGTTTTATGGTAGCAATAATTAGCATAAGGTTTATTAATGTGTCCTCTATAACTATTCACATTTAATTACCTGCTTTGTTTCTTTCATAGTGTGTGGTGCGATTTTTTCCATTGTTTCATAACGTTTCATTTATCTTGTACGTTGAATTTATTTCTGTCAGCCAATTTTGTGATAGTAGTTTTTAAGTCGAAATGTAATATGCGTTCTTACAGCTTATAATGTTGTTCAGTTTACCCTGTAACTTTCCTATCAAACTATTTAATTCTAGGAATTGTGGTGTGTAAATACATAAGCGTCCATTAAAAACTGTTTAACAATAATTATTATGCCCCTAAATATTTACGTATTTATTCGCTTTATATTGTGTAAATACTAAATAGTTTTTAGAATTCGATAACAAATAATTAAGTATGCTGCTATGTATTATTATGCTACATGTAATAATGATGTGTGCCATGTTATTAGGTAGATAAATGAACAATCTAAAATCTAATAGGGATAAAAGTCTAATTTATTACTTAGCGTACAAATAACATAAATGTGAATCTACAGGAAGGGTTTACCATAATAAAACAAAAGCCAACTTCATAAAAGAATACTTTGACGTACATATTTTATTTGAGAAAGACATTTTAATCATAATAATATGCATCATGATGATCCTGTCTAGAGTTTATTCCTGTTTTGGGGCATTTTGAGATTGCAGTTTTAAGGTCTACGCTGAAGGTCACCCAACCTAATTCACTCTGCTTGATGATGATGATGGCTTAATTTTGAGCATCTTGTTTAGTATTTCATAAATTGAATTAAACTTGAAGACTAAAATGCAAATCGACGATTGATAACAATCAAATTATCGCGTTAAACTCCAGTTGACTGCTTAGCAAGATTCTTATCACACAAGACTTGCTTTCCGACAGATCCATGTATTCTCACTGGATTACATATAAAACATTCTATTTGATCCGGGTAGAATCGTATCATGACGTGATCATCATGAGAGATTCCTTTCCAGACACATCACCTCTCATCCGTCCCTCATCCCGACTATTTTCAAAAGGAGCAATGAGAAAGATAAACAAGGAAAATGTGTACGAACGATCATGTTGTTTCTTTCTCTCCACGTTTTTGCCCTTTTCTATGTATCATCATCATATCATGTACATTATAATATTTGTATACTTTTCATCCAAACATTGTTCTTTTGTTCAACAGCCCTTGACCATCTGTACACATCTGTTTGCATGAATTCACCGTAATACGTAGGGATTGCATACAAATCAACTTCCTAAAAACTGATTTTGAAACACGGGAAAAGATTATTGCAAGAACATTAAATCATATCGAATCATAATCACATCATGATGCTCTCTCTTTCCCACAAGTTCTTTCACAACGTAAACTATTTACTTTTATCCAGCATGAAAGACGGACGAATAAAGATGGGAAGAAAGTAAAATTATTTCGAAAGAGTATAACAAAGCATAAAATTCTCCGGGTATCGAGAACTAAGATAATCATTCCTTTTGTATACTTTATCAGACTCCAGTTCATACCAGGCTAAACAAGACCGTGTGGATAATCTTGATGTTACAATAAATGATTATAACAGTCGATTATTATTTCAGCTTAGAAATAACATCATCATTTTCTTACTTACTTCAGACAAACTTTTACTTTGATCATCATCAACATATCAACACTACCACACTTGCCTTTGTCTCGTTTTTGTTATTGAGAACGAGTTGTTTGGATTGTTGCAGGTTTTATTACTCTAAACGTTTACACCATTTAAAAGCGTTTAATTTGCAATTGCATTTTTTGTGACGGATGCACAGCGATATTAAAACTTTATAGTACATTATTAATAAATTCTGGTATAAGGTAGGAATGGACTTCGTTTAAATGTGTTGAACAAAACAGATTACTGCGAGTTCCTGTCAGAATTATACACTAAAAATGTTATTCACAATTACTTTTGTAATTTGTCATGCAAATGTCATACTTGTATCCAAATTGGCTTTAGAATCAAGTAGCTCCAACACCAATAACTCAGCTCACGTATGATGTTCGCTGGCCGTGTATTATTATCCATTGTTCATACTCATGTCTTCTTTTGACTTGTAGTTTGATAAATATGCATACGTATGTAGTAAACCATTATTATCATTACTTGCTAATCATTTAATCCAATTGGAGGAGCACCGCTTTGACTTCATTGGCATATAATGAGCCATGAACCATATCTCATTGTGTATGTTTTGTTTGAAAAAATATTTTGATATGAAGTGCATCATTTGTTGAGTGAGGCGGACACAATGTGACGTACAAGCATGTTCTCAATTACGTTGTCGGCAGATGAGAGATATTTTACAAAATGAAGTGAACTCATCGACCTTCATTTAAAAACATCATCTTTGTTGGCAAAATCATATCCCCATAAAATATTATATAAAGTTAGCAGACCAGCGGCAAACTTTCTTCTAATAAATCAACAGGAATATCCTTATCCTGACCACACAATGGCTTGTTTCAGCCTCAAAACACTAAAATAGCAGTTTACATTGAGATGATCTCACAACAATAATTATTATTCAACAATACTTCCAACATTACAGGCAGAAGCCGCCGAAAATCTCATCATGATATGTATTCATCGCAATGAACAATATAAAATCGGCAAGTTTAAATCTCAAGAATTGAATGCCGACACAGCAGCAGCAGCCTCTGGATTTAAACAGAAGGGATGATCTGTTTTTTTTCCATTCAGGTCAATTAAGCACATATACCGTTCTGCACACACTCACAAAGGTTTGTTATTGAGCCATCATATCATTTACATCTAATAGCCAGTAATCCTTCAACAGTTTGATCACACGTGAAACAGATATCAAACTGTGATTAAGATGTAGTCTTGTACTTTTCTCTGTAAAAAGGGTAAAAGCCGCAATGGAAAGAAAATCTTTTCTTCCGAAGAAGGCAAGGATCTTAAGGATTTTCTTGTTGATTACCCCTTTTGGTCGCATGCTCCTCATCGTGTCTCTCCCTGGATTGTATATGGCTCAATCTCTATTTACCCACAACAAACTGATATTTAGATGATATTTATGTCAAATCAAGATAAACATCGAGAGTTGTGTATGAATGAGCAGTAAATGGTTTTGGTTGCTTTAGCTTTGCGGACAAAGCGAACTAGTAAGAATCGGACTCCCTGCCAGTTTAGTGGTTTTTTCTTGAGTTGCGGAAAAGAACAAGAAATGAGAAACATCTAGCACGGCACATCAATCCATCCTTTCCGTGGAAAAATGAGTAGCTTTTGTGTGGTGAAGCGAGACCCGACCCGACTCAATGCTTCCGAACTCCCAAAGGTCTTTTTCAAGTAGTAAATATATGTCCTGTGTTGAGTTGAACATGTAATTTTTTTTTGAGCAAGTGAGCATGTGTGTCAAATGATCACCATAATATAGTAATATAACGTGCTGGTCATCATGTAGTCCGTGAACACTTTTTGTCATTAATGAGACTCAATCCGTTTCTTCTTCGTGGTGGTCACCTGTAATAAGGGAAAGCTTATTTGTTCAGAATGTGTTTATGGTTATGGTTCCCTGCGTATCTATTCATGGATTCGGAGTCTCTTTATGCAAATATGTGCTTAAGAAACAAAGAGCAAGTCTTGTAGTGGGCACCTTATTTTCCTTCATAAAAATTTACAACACGGAAAATCAAATAAAGCAACAAATTCAAGGAAAAGGTTGTGTTACGTTGATTCATTTGGATATTCTCCCTTGGTATTTCTTTAGTATGATGATGATGATGACGATGGAAAAATAAGCATGGGCATCAGCAACTAAAACTATGCAAGATCATATAATTCGGAGCGGTACTTTTCTTTTTCCTCTTGACCAACGTACCGTGAGCCGTGAACCAATAATTAGACTGAAAATAACCCCTCATTTAATTTCAAACATGTCAAATCCTATTTGTTCCTCGTGTCAAAATAGGGAAAGAACAAAAAGCACACACAAAGATACACACTTTTCCCTCATGTACAATAATATAGAAGGACTGCAATGCATGCTCATCATAAACTTCTTGGTGGTAGAAATCATATATACATAGCTACTTAACAGTAAACTAATATACAAGAACATTTTTACAGCTGGATTGATAATAAAATAATATGTGATTCTTTTGATGAGATTTCCTGATTTCTCTTTCCAACAAATATCACTTTAAATAAACATGGATTTTACTTGCTTGCAATTTATTATTACATTCCGTTGTTGGAAAGAATTTAGGAAAAGAAAACAATATATTTTTATTTTTGTACGGATTTTTGAGGGATTTTCCACTACTTGAAGTTGAAGTCTCAGTCAGAATTAAGACGGAAGTTATGATTATCTTGGATAAAATGTAAGATAGCGAGGATGTTTGCTTGCAGTGGCTGAAAAAATAGAGGAAAAGAGTAAACGTCAACAGAAACCAAGATATTTTGAGCTCTTGGGTAATCTTGACCCCTAGACGGAGAGGAAATGGATTTCTCAGATGAGGACAACGGAGCTAATGTAGCAAACTAATGTAAAATACATGCATGCATGCATACATTACGCTACAGAAATAGCTTTATATTCATATATGAATGTTAATGTCGTTTTAAAAAAATAGGTCGAAAGAAAACGAAAGCAAATAATCATCATTTTGTTTTGCTTTCATTTATGCCAACGATAAGCTGTGTACACAAACTGTACAAGCACAAATCAGTATCAGAAGAGCAGAAAGTTTCGTTTCCGGTGATTTATTAGCATGCTCATATGCATCACTGCGTTTTTGACACTCAATATTCAACTGATGTGATTTGACTTGACATGCCATCATCATATCATTATCATCAAGCTGAATTGCATCTGCTGAGCTTGCCGGTTTGCTTAGTCATTTTTGGTTTCTTCGAAAGTGTCCACTTTCATTCATTGGTTTTGGTTGGGAAAAAGCATCAAAATATTTTCAATTTTCTACTCTCACTTTTCATCATTTTATTGAAATTGACAGGAGGAGGCTATATACAGCTATTCTACCTTGGCTGTATATTATGTGCAGTCATCACATTTGGAAACTATAAAGCGGTAGTGTGATGATGATGACCACAAATAGTTGGGAAAACAGCTCATATTTCACTTTTTTACCCGTTCCCTTTCGTTTCACTTTGATGGCTCATTACAATTACAAAGGAAACATTACCGTTCATGGACATGGACGCGAAAGGTGATATTTTTTGTCGGGCCTCGTTAGCTGATGAATGATAGATAGGAGGGGAAGCCATGAAGCAGTACCAAGTACCACTCATCATCGTGTATTGTCAACTCATTTTATTGCAGACCTTCTGTGTATCATAACCGAAATGATGACCACACACACTTCTCATCTTACCTTCATTTATGCAGATTCATTTCACTCCTCTTTATTTCATGCCCAATAAAGTTGAAACAAATAATAATGTGAGCGTGGATGGATGAATAAATATGGAACATATATTCTGGTGGTCTGTGGTCGTCCTTACAATATTGTAATTTACATTCGGACTAATAAAATATAACGGATATTAGATACAAGATGAGAATTCGGCTGCAACTCTCCTCGCTTTCATATCAACACACACGTTGTTTGGTTTCTTTTCTTTAAGCCGCAACTTGAAATTTTAAATCTAATGAAGGAGAACTCAGGGTTCCTAATGTATAGGGCAGTATTAATATTAATCTGTCGGTCAAACAACGTAAATTGAAGGAAGAATTAAGTTGTCAAACATTAAAAGTAACTTGTCAATACCGTCAATACTCTTTTCCCATTCAATGAAGCGGCTGAACTTTTCGATTCTATTAATTCACCCAAATTTGCTTTTATATGGATCGGTGATTTTTTTATTTTGTAAAAATTGTAAAATATTATTGAATCCGAGGTTAAAGGTATACTTCCTCAACTATCGCATCAAATTCGATGTAGGTTTATATATGTTGATTTTGAAAAGTCATAACAATCCATTTCCTCCGAAAAGTGTGACAATAGCAAACAAGGCTCTACGTTGGTTCGATCTCAATCATGATCCGTAAAGGTTATAATATGGTTATGGTTGAAAGCAAGCCGTCAAGTCAAACTCAAACAAGGAGCAGCTTAAGCCGTAAACCCAAAATGAGCTGATCACTAATTGCCGACAGAATTTTTAATAACACAGATGTAAAAAAGGAGAAGCCGGCTATTATGTCATAAATTATTTAATGCTCACATTCATGTCATTCATCAGCTCAGCTCCTTATAGGAAACCGCAACCATTCGCTTATTGGTTCATTCAGTAAATGTATAGCCAACTGATGCGTAAAGATTATTTCAGAAAATTGCACATATTATTATGAATACCCAACCCAACAACTGTAGATAGTATTTAGAAAAGTTTTTACCTTCATGATGACGTATTATGCATTTGAGATTGAGTACATACGCATACACGGCATTTCTGAAAGGTGAGTAAACTTCGCGGTAGCGGCAGAATGAGTGACGATTACAGGTAAAATGTAAATAAGATTGGTGGCTGTAAATCCAGAGTTTTTACAGCCTGATAACGGAGTTTTACAAGGGATTTAAAAACTTTTTGTGTGTGGTCAAAGACGACGGATATGTGTATGGCTAAATAGTCCTCATGTAGTTTACACCACAAAGACAAATTACATCCATTTTGAAGGAATAACACATTATGGGTTTATGTACATACGGAACCGTAGTAATGACGGATTTACTTTTGTCCTTTCTACTAAAAGGTCCATAATACTTATTCTAGTCAAGCCAGTGAGCTAAAGGGGATTTACCTATTCTCTCCCAATTTTACTTAAACAATCAACATAAATACTCCTTGTTCTTGTAGGAAAACCAGACCGATTCCATCTGTTCTTTGCATAATAAGAATAATATGTTCATTTTGTCAAGCTCAAATTGGAACACAAAGGGTGCTTGCAAAACCGCACACACACCGCACCCAAAAATTAGATCATTTGTAAATAACATGGTACAGACTGCCAATTAGAATTTTTGTTGACAAAAACTCTGCATTTACTACTCACAATTTATTATGGGATTTACCCGAGTTTACCATTATGTTCCCAACCAAACCAAATATCGTTTTTGAACAAAAAAAAGCAATTTTGTTCCGTTTTCCCCCATCCAACATAACATATATTTATGTTGCCTTTATGTATCATAAATAATATTGAAACATTGTGTTCTCTCTCATCTTCACCAAAGGTAAATTTGGTCTGGTCCTTTTGGGTTGACAAACTGAAATGTGGCTATTATAATGCCATAAAATATCAAGTTTGATGTTGACTGTCATGTGTTGCATATTGTGCATGTGTCTCACATACTCCCATCCCATCACTGACACTGATACGGTTTCCAATTTTTCTCGGTCTACTTTGCCTCCTCGTCCATCCGTAACAACATTTACAGAGAAAATTTTATGGATAATTACATTATAAAATTATCATTTATTCCGAGTAAGTAAGCAAATAAAGATATTGATGTTGATATGAGGGAAGAAGGGATACGTGTAAACAAGCACAGCCCAAAAATGTCACAAAGGTCGTCCGTCCGTCCAACCTCTCATTCCTTTAAGAAAAAGGCTTAAAATCAGAGGAGCAAGTAAATATTTTTGTCTGGGAATCCTATCAAGCTGCTGATGTCTACCTATATGTTTCAGTTCATATAAACTTTTACGGATTCAGTAGACGAAAAAGGTTTCATTTTCAGAGTCAACCAAACAGCAAGAACATTATTGACGTGTGCTGTGCTTTATTTCCTCTTGATGTCGATAATCATCACGACAAAATAAATATGATATGTATGAATATTTTTTGGTTTAGCGCTTCATAAATATCAGTGTAACCTTTTTCAAGCTTACGTGCATCCTAAAAATATAATTAATCTTTTGTATTTTCTATGAAGCAGAGCCATTTATCAAAATACTTGGTGGTGAAGAATCTTTTGCACACGAAGACAACTGCTGGCTTCCAACTTTTTTGGGCTTCCTCATATGTTGATGATAATGATGATGACAAGTTAAGAAGAAGGAAGCGAGAAAAATAAGCTTTTCTTTTTACATCTATCATCTACATTTGTTATTCTTGTATATACATATATTGCATTAACATCATCATTGTTCACAATGTAATCATAATGTGTGTGTAACGTAACGTATGCACAACTACACAATGAAGCACTAAATGTGCAAAAATCGTCTGGTGAAAAAGTGTCGAAGCACCCGGTGTAATCCGAGTGACAGGACAGTCTCATTTTTCAGCCCTTAGCAAAACAGACCATCCCATTGGATTTGCCATGTTGTTGTTCATGATGATGATACCATTAGCAAAGTTTACGGTGCTAAAAAATCAACATCCTTTATACACAAAATAGTATCAAACTCCTGCATGAATGTATAAGTATAGGAGAAACTAAGAGAAGAGCTGCTGGTTGTTTTCTTTTCTTTGCACATTTGCATCTCCATATTTTATTCGTGGCATTCATTGCTACTGCTCCTTTCAGGATGAGTTTGACTTTTTGATGCAATGTTATTGTTTTTGATGAAATGAGGATGGGCTTAGCAGAAGACGGGCAGGCGAATCACTTCACTCGCTCTCTCTGTAAATCTGAAACAGATACAAAATGGTTGTGGCACGGCAAAGTTGCCTCATCGCTAGCTTGATGTTCTACAGTTTATTTTAGAGTTTGAGTTCTGCGTATTTTGATGCTTACATGAAATGCACGCGTCTTTCTTTCATGTTTCCCTTTCTGCAACTTTAGCACAAGGTATTTAGTCACGACTAAGGTTTACATGTGTGTTTCAAAAATTGGAAATTTATTTTGCAATAAATATCACTTGAAGCGGAAAACTTAAGAGAGAGAAGATGAGAAAAGGATGGAGTGTTTAAATAAGAAATTGGATGCTGTGCAATAATTTTAAGGATAATACATTTAAACCCGAAATTTTATCTTTATTTATGAGAAACAGTTCTCTGAGACGAGCAGGAGACACTTTGTCTACAAAGCTATAGAACATAGCATAACATAACGCTCGTTCAGTTCAAAACACGTTCTATTTACTTTGCCGATTTTTGCGGAACGGAAAACAAAAATTTAGTGCGGATATTTGTTTTAGGATAATCACTGAGAAACTATACGTTCATAAAAACTTTTAATCCACTGAAGGAAAAGGAACAGTGATGTGATGCCAGGTGCTCTGTTCGTGGAACATTGGACACGTACTCATCATACATACTGCTTCAATGAAACGGAACGCATCATTCATTACATCACATCAGGATAAAAATAATTTAATAAATATATAGTAATCTTTTTATTAAATCTCAGCTGAGGAAGTTTCCGCTCGAGCTACTAAATTGTGATGAATAAGCATTGATGTAATTGAATATGACAGATTATTGGCCGAACATTATGCTATGTATTGATATCATTCATTTACATTCGGTCATGCTTTTTAAAATATATTATGAATGTGTACAATATGAAACACCTTTGACAGCCCCGATTTCCTTTTTAGCTACCGGCAATGTGTATTGAAACCAAATGGGAGCACAAATAAGATGAAATCATTCATTCATTATTATCAGTTCGTTTGGTGTCGGTATAATGTCGGTATATCGACATAATTTTGTTTCATCAGAGAATAAAAAAGGAATAACATCCAAATATTGATATTAGGTCAGCACATTGTACACAATACCTTTACACACTTAAATAATTTAACACAAAAAAAAGAAAGAAAAAGGTTTGTTTTATATACATATCATGCAGTTTTCATTGTGTAATGGATGCACAATGGAACATTTATATATTCATATTTTAAAATGTGTACATTTTTGTTGAACCAACAAACAAGCACACAAAAACTTCCGCCGGTGCTTGCGCCCAAACAAAAGTGAACGGACTGGTGGAAAGGTGAATCAAAGCAAAAATATAAACCTAGGTATGTTTCACTGGATTGGGTAGTCAAACAAGATAAGGAAACAACACTAAGCTGGAATATCAAAAATCATCAATGTGACAGTCCATCAGTATTTTTTCTTCTATTATGATAATTTTACAAATAAATGTAAAGTATTATTTTAGAGCAAAGAAATTGGAATCATTATAATAAATATTAAAAATATTTTTTCATACTCGTCGTATACGTAAATACATTTCCTTATCGTCCAAATATTTGGTAAGACCATTTGCGCATCCCATTCCCATCAAAACCTTAACAGTTCTCATGATGATGTTCTTGTTCTGCCATAACCACACTTTGTCACCGCGGATAATTACGTACACGTTGTAAAACATAAAAATGAACTCATTTGGAAAGTGACAAATTGAACATTTGTAATTTTGGAATGCCGTCTTGAGAGACGGAACAGAGTTCCTTTTACCCTCATAATAATATACTTATCCCTATATGTAGCCCCTCGTCTTTTTATTTCATCTTTCCACTCCAATTTTTCCCTTCTCGTCTACTCCTGCTTGAGGAGATGAATTGCTTCTCATATTTTTACACGTTGTAAGACAACACAGTAGGAAAAAAGTGCACACATGTATGTAGTTCAACAAGCAACTTTTGAAGAAGCTCATCATCATCATCATTTTATCGTCGTGTACAATAACGAGCATTCATTTATTTCTGCAGGGTGTGAAAGTGAAATGACTGGTGTAAAGCTGAGGAGCACATAATAACCCCGCTCCTTATCGGTTTTGTCGGCATTCTCACTCTCCTCTTCACATTTCATTCCAAATTGCTACCTTTAGTACACATAATATTTCCTCTATTCTTTGCATACTCTTGTGTGTTTTATCTGAACAGATCTCGGTTCACATTCATTCATTCATTTTTAGTGAGACCCAGTTTGGAGGTAATATTGTTGCAATTTGTAAAATATTATTTGTGTAACAAGGATTTACGTTTCAGAGAGAAGCGTGAAGAGCTCTCTCCTCATTTATTTTTTGGTCCACGAGAATAATAATGGGAGTTGTGGGTTATAGTGATGCTCCTTGCATGTTCCAGAGAGGGGCATAGGTTACTCATTTATCTCAATGTTTCATATTTCCCTTGCGTCTGAAAGCTCTTAAAGTTGCAACTAACCATGTCATGATTACTAATAATAATAATAGTGATGGAATGAGATGGGGAGGAAGCTTGTAAGATGAGCAGTAGATGCGCATATGAAGATATTTTTGGAGAAAAGAGTTCAAGTGCTGTTTTTACTTTTGTATATATTTGAGTTACTAAATGGTCACTTTACAGAGCAACTGAGCAACAATGGTGGAAATGAGTTTTTTTCCTGGGAAGTTACCAAAATATGAGTTGAGTTGGGTTATCGCACATGTGTGTAAGTTAAGAAAATGTAGGTTTAGTTTCCAGAATTTTGGGTTAAATATTCCAATATTCAGATGACAATTATGTATCCAATCACAAATCAGGGCAAGCTAACAAATTTCACTCTTTTTTCTCCACCCTGTCTTAAAACAAATTCCAATGAGTTTTCCTAAGGATACTTCAACTGACTTTTACAAGTCCGGTTTTACACCAAACTCATAGCGTCTTTTGTGTTCGCGCATATAATTTGTCAACACGTTGTTTCTTGACTTTCTTCCCAATCACAACCTTTGTCTTTGAGAAGTTTGGGTGTTTAACAGCTGAAATGTATGTAACTTTTATTAGTTTACTTTTGTCGTTTCGCATTTATCTTGATGGCAAAGCTTCACACATCTGTTTGCCTTACAAAGCCAAATGTTTTCCAAATCTGTTCCTAAATATATGCATACATAGTATCTAGAACATAGTACCTCTAAGAAAAAAATTCTCATTATAAGTTTACTTTTACCTGCTTTGTATTAAATGAATGAAATTCTGTAATTTTCCTTTCATGCATCATGGCTCAAAATAGCCTAAATAATTCAACAAAGCGCATTAGATCAAAGCTGATAAAGGGGACGTGCTACCCACTTAAAGTGAACTATTTATTTTTCAATTACACCAATTAATTAAAAAGCATAATAGCACTGAGATCGAGGAAATGTATCGGAAACTCTTTTCAGAGCAATGTGTCCGTAAACACGTAAACATGCCTATAAATATAAATTAGACGGGAGACATAAAAAGTCAACCAAGTTTTAGTATGCCATTTTGTAAAGTAACTAATACAGTTCCTTTCTTATTGCATCGAAGGAGGTGAACAAGAAAGAAACACATGTTTTCATTGGCCGTAGCCCAAACACTATTCCACTTCATGAAACTCTTTAATCATGTGTCAAAGTCACATGCATACATGAGTTGAAACGGTAATAAAGAGCAAAAGACATGAGAGATACAAAATAAGAAATCATTTTCTTCAAGAAACTTTTAATTCTTCAGCACCAGCTGCTCTTTATCTTTTCCTCTCGGTGTTTTCTAAATAACAAGACGGATATGATATGAATCGTGTGCTAACGCTCTTTGAAATGAAAACGAGGAAGAGTTGAAAAGTTGATATTCCATTTGTTGATGAAGACATACTAGCACACGGATTTTAATAAGCATTGCGGAGATAATTCTGTTTCAAAATAAATGCATATAATTTCTTCGAGGATATCGGGTGCTGTTACAAGATTACACTCGCAATAATCATGATGATCATCACCACCCCAGCATCGCATGTCCTCGCACATGTTTCTTTTATTTTTTATTACTTTTAAACAATTTACAAAGTTGCATAAATATGTTTGGTTAGGCTTTATAGACTGGAAATAATAGTTGAGAGAGTCAGTCAGAATGGTGCTTAAGCATGTGTCTCATTTGTCAAACACATTGCTGCTTCAGAGGGAGAAGGTATTTAGGGAAGAAAGATGAAGAAGAAAAAGACAAGCCTAAGCACAGGTTTTTCTTTACAAAATACTGAGCCACAATAATTTTCTCGGAAGCCAACAACATGCATGTATATATGTATCTTGCCAGATGCAGATGTTTTGAAGGTATGCACGTTGGGATTCTTCAAAGGAAGAAACTGTTATATTTTTAGCAGTGATGTTTCTGTATTATTATTATTATTTGTTGCTGACAGACTATAAGCTACACAGCTTAGCTGACAAATAAACGTTGTTTTTATCTACTGAAACCCGTCAGCGGTATCAACAACATTTGCAGAGAGAGCTGAAATGGAAGTTTTAGTCGTTTTTTCTCTGTTGCCTTCTCCAACTAAATCGTGGGCTTCACTATTTTATTCGGAACTACTCATTCCTCACATTCCCCCTTCCTTGCTACTACAAATACTGACAGTGGCAGGCAGTTGGTCTGGCTGGCCCTGTTCTGATCTGATGTTTGACTGCGGGTGCGTGAGGTGCTTAGGATGAGTGTGGCTTATGCATGAATCAACGAAAATGCTAAATGTATTTATAGGAAATTGTTTGCAATTGATTGTTTTTACACTAACCGATGATAATTTAAAGAATGCAGAAAAATTATACAAAACTTGACATTGTAGTACCTGCCAGATATTTACAAACTACCAATAAAAAACAAATTAGTTTGACTTTCATTCGTAACAAACTTCCGTAGATTGTTACGAGTCACAGGCAGCAATTTTTTAAATACAGAAATGATATATAACTTATTAAAATTGACATTACCATCTTTATACGAATATTCTCCAACCACTCAATGGAGATTAAATCGTAGCTATTAAGTGTTTCTTTTGGCAGATTGATTAGAACTGCAGCTAAAAGGATCGTTTTAATCCACGAGTGAGGCGATGAATCTAATAAAGACCTTCCCGAACTAAACGAGCCACAATAAAAATAAGGGACTTTGCTGAAAATCTCTATTCATCTAAATATCAACAATTTATACTCACAAATCATACAATTATTGCTTTCACCATTGCAGTAAACAGAAGTTACAAGTACCTGGGTACCAAATGAATGAATTACATTTCTAACTTTAAAAAAATACAGTATAGCTGAAATAGTGCTAGTGCTACCCTTAGCCAGAATAGTAAACATGCTTACATAATACTTACGAGATCCATCCGTCGTCTCTGAATGAGACAAGGACTCATAAAATGTATTTTTGCGGGCACATTTGGTGTAATAGTGTTGATATTCTTTTATTGAGTCAGATAATGTCCGTATATTACACATAATAAAGCCATCCCCTTTGCCCAATATGGAACAAAAGGCAGTTTTTCTGGGTGTACTTAAGTATTCATACGGCTCAACTTAAATAGATTTCTCTTCATCTCCAGCCCTCTTAAACATTTGCTCGGAGCATCCTCATCACTTCATGCCTTAATGAATCCCAATGGAAAGCCCAAGTGGCTTAAATAATGATGATGATCGCAATGATTCTTCTCGGGATATAATGAAAGTACACACAATGTTATTCATCTCTCCTGATGTTACATCAGATTTTGGGGGTATATCAACATTATGTATACATATATATACATTCGACCCGACTCTTTCGGCTTTTTATTCATAAACTCAAACTAATTCTAAATGTTAAGCTAAAGCCGTGGTGGATTTTTATAATGCTGAATGGTTAGAATTTGGGATGAAAGTTGGAGGTAAAATATTATTCATTTTTCACTCTACCATACAGTTTGATTACTTTAGTCTCTTGTCAATTTAGCAGGAAGGAGCGAAAGTGGCAGAAACGGAAAGAGGGCCCTTACTTCATATCATTTACCATTTCATCCACACTATTATTTTACTTCCCCAATATTTAGCCCTGTTCATATACCTTCATTTTTTACCATTAATTCTGACAAGTGATGCAGTGAAGCAACTTGGAAATGTGGTGTGGTGAACGATTTCCTTAGTACCTACTTGAAATTGATAATAATCACATGCAAAAGTGCAACATAAGCTCAAGAGTTTCAATTACACTTGCATACAATGATATGATTTTTTCTTGGTTTGATTTCATTTCATTCTTCGTTGATTTATTACATTGCGTTGTTTGATTAGGTTTTCTGATTTATAATATGCATTTATGAATGTAATCAAATCACAGTCATTTAATGTGGTATAAAGAGAGAATCATCAATGAATAAATGAGAGCATAACTCAATAAAAACTTGGTGCGTGATATTCATTGCATTTCTTGTGTGATGAGCGTAATGACTGTTTTCTGACAGGTTTGGGGAATCAAAATGACTGGATTACTAAAAAAATATATTCAAGGGAGGACCAGGACAGGGATGCTTTTTAGCCAGCTGCGTCGTTTCAACAAAATCCATACAAATTAGGTTTAGTTCAAGTTCTCCACTCAACCAACATGACACAGAGCTCGGGAGTGGGGATGGATGGAGCTTCCGGATTTTGCCCACACTACGCAAACTGAAGACCACACGATGTGGAGGATCATCAAGTAATGTTTGTATTTCAAGTGTGATATTTGTAGACAAGTTGTCATTACTATTTTTTGCAGTATAGCCACGACTGGCCCTTAAGCATATGCTCTACAGAAATAACCACAATTAAAGTGATATTGATTTTTTTTCGAAGCATGAGACACAATGACCACTATAAATTTTTAAATTTCTTACTATATTAAATAATAGTAACATTCTATTAAGGGCACACGTATATGGGGATCGATCGTCTCTTTGGTGTCAAATGATCCCTACGAGACCTCGAGACGCGAAATCGCGGCTGGGCTATAGAACTTTAAAAAAGATCCGTTATAACATTGCGCAACAACGGCGGCTACTTATCTCCTAAAGAAGTCAGTGGTTTAGTGTAATAATAGCAGATCAGTTCATCTGAAAAAGAATAAGTACCTAGACTACGACACACCGATACGTTACAAGTCCAAACACGAACGAAAGTACTGAAATGACTTTTAAACCAAGGAGAAGGAAAGAAGGTTTGAGAAACCAGTTGAGATTAACAAGTTTATAAACTGGCAAAAGATTGAAGAGATAGAAATTAGATCGTAGTAAGAAATAACGGTTGGTACTTGCTCCATACTCATCACACCAGGATAACTAATTCGCAAAGATACTATGTTTGCAAGGGGAGTCCCCAGACTTACCCGGTTTCCTTGGTTTTTATAATCGGAGATGCTTTTAAAACCCAAAAACTTTTGTTGTTCATGATTGTTGATGATGGATGCCGCTTACAAACCAAAAAGATGAGGACAGCAAAACGAGAACGACGAAACGGGAAACGATGCGGTCGGCTGTTACTTGTTAACTGTTATTTTTTTCCTTTTAGAGCCGCCAGGCAGTCTACTTAATCCTGGAGACTGAGTGGAGTCAAAAATATAAAAAAAAACCTTAGAAAGAGAAAAATGAAGTGAACAAAAACTTTTACTGTTTATTTCTCTCCTCGTTAAACATCTCAAATGACTCTTGTTCCAACTTACAAGATTGCCATTTATAAGGGAAAATAAGGAAGTTATCAAAGGAGCCCACAGTTGATTGTTGTTTTTGTTAGGTCGTATTAGCCAACGGTTTCTCTGAGAACCTTCTTCGATTAACTTCCTCTGTTTCATAAAATCTTCCGCTACACACAAAGTCGGGCATTATGTGTAAGTGTTACGTTAAATCTGAGCCATTAGTTCAAGTGCTTCTGCTTTGCCTACACATATTATTTTTGTTTTTCTTCAAGAACGCTTTTTGAAAAAAATGCTTATCTTTGTTTCAATAATTGGGTATTTTTGTCTTGTGGAGATTAGTAAACCGAACTAAAAATGCCAACATTTGTTTCCGCTGCAAACAGGAATCATTGCTTTCAAACACTTTTGTAGAGTAGAATGTGTGATCTGTTAAATGAAAAAGTATTGCAGTGCATCTAAATAAATGATCATTTTCTTAACTATAACGCGAGTATTTAAATAATATTCGGGATGCAATCGTGAAACACACATCATATTTACTTTTTAGTAGCAGACTCTCACTGAAAATATTCATGCGTTTAAATGCTATAACGCATGTGTACAGGGCTGAGATGTTTACACTATATATATTTAACTGAACAATGTTTCGAATGCGGCCATAAAAAATTTCAGGATTGTAAACTTTGCGGATGTGGAGCTTTTCCAGAAAATACCAAATGCAAATAGAGAGAAGCTTTTCTCTTGAAATGAAATGGTGCACACAGCCATACTTCCAGTGGTTATGCAGTTCCACTAAATTCAATAACAATTTTATTGTCCATGTGGATGAGAGTTTTAAAGTGAGTGGAGCTCGTCGAAAAGCTGTTCTCGCATTGTTCCTCCACACTTTCTGAGAGAGCCTGTGTTGCAATGATTTTTTACCTTTTCTGCTCTACAGATATTCATCAGATTCGCTTTGGTTTTTGGTCAAGTAAAAAGAACACAGTGGTATTGTAGGTTGGATGCGGATTAAAAGTGGGGATGAGATTTGAGTTCCTTTCTGTATCTCTGAGCATATAGAGTAACTCAAGTGTATGTGTATTTAAGGACCTAAACTGTAAATGATGATGATGACGATGACGATCATTGTAGTAGCCCTCATTTTATTTTTTGACATGTCTTTTTAAATCTAGTGTACTTAGTTCTTGTTTGTTCATCATCTCAACTAAACTCGGGGACCTCTGCACTGATGCAGTGTTAGAGCGTGTAGAAATGAATACCAAATGATTACAAATTTATTACACGTTTATAAGTATGCCTCGACGATGTGATCTTTGCTACCCTATTTGGGAGTGCTTTGAATGTCTAGTTGCAAGCTTATTTTTGTTGGTTTACTTTATTTATTATGATTTGGTTCAATGGACTCCCTCCTGCTAAGAATAAGTGTCAACATAACGCACACACAATATCAATTTGATGTAAGGCATCGTTGCACAACTTCATACACACATCCTTCACCCATACTTTATATAATTTCCCACAATACGTATTTCCTAAAGCTTGAGGTTTTGGTTCAAACTGAATTTTTTTAATACATTTTTATGAAAACTAAAAACGAAATTATTTTCTGCAAGTAAATTGTATAATTAAGTTCAATAAATGGATTTACTGGCATATATACTGCATATAAATGATCAACATTGTATTTAATGCTGATAGTGAAGTTGATTATTGAAGATGAACAAAATCTCTCGCAACCTCCTTTCTTAATATTTACCTAAATCTGCTACGCGGATATTTTTATTACATGGAATGAGCACAAAGTTGACTAACTTTACGGGAAAAGTACATAAGAACTTTTCTCATTTCGTTTTTCTTTTATTCTTCCTGGAATCTGTGTTGAAACACAAATGTATTTTCCTCTAGCACCACTACCACCTTTCAATCGGAGTTGGCGAGCTTTCCAGAAAATGCGTACGTAAATACTTTCCTTTTTAATATATTATTGTTCATAGCTGGAAGCTAAACAAGAGAAACTCTTTTCCTCTTCTGCTCATTTCATTAAAATACAACACTACCTTGTTTTCTTGTTGTTGCAAAACTGCTCCAAGGAGAAAACACTATTGCTTCACTTCCACTCTCATTTCATCACATCATCATGCATACATCCAGTTCGGATTATTATTGTTTACTCCCACGACTAGTGACAACTGTGTACAAGGGAAATGATAAACTTTTTTGTTTACACTTAAACAAAAAAAAAAGTAAAAGTTGTTGGTAATTCTCCCGACATAGAAATGATATTTAGGGCCAATCGGTGCCAGACAAAGTTGAGCAGCACACGCTACGCTAGGCATTCTTCTCAATATTACACATCCTTTGGAGAAAGTAAAGACAAAGACACACGCCCGACTCCAAGGCAAATACTTGGCATTAAAACAAAAGACCAAAGCGACATATATGCACATGATGACAATACATTAATGGTAAAAGTTGTACCACGAGAGGAAAAGCAATAAAATCCTACGCAAAAACTGAAAACCAAATGCGACACAATACTATCATGATGATGTTGATACTTGGATTACTTTGCCAAAAGAACGGTGCTGGAGGTGAAAAGCAACTGGAAAAGTTTCTTGTCAATAGAAAACATGCTCGTGCTTTTTGTTCTGTGTTGTTATTGTTTGTGGCTCCAGGCAGGGCACAATCACAAATCCGTGATGAGTTCTGTGACATGTCAACCCTTTCCCTTCAAGGAGTTGGATAAACTACATACAAAGTAAGTACACAATCTATATAATATATATAGTTTTCCTTCAACAAACCAAATATAACAATTTACGCTTCAGTTGGGATAACCTTTTGTCGTCATTTTAAATATCTTGAAAGCGACGATGATGATCGGATGACAAAGTCGATAAATACAGAATGAGAGTAGCTTGTCATATATAGACGCATTACTTCAAACGTAAAAGTGGAAGTATCTGGATCTTGATTTGTACAAGGTAAAGCAAAGGGGTTGGTCTGCCACGTTGAACTGTATCAAAAATACGGTACAAGTGTATATGAATGATTCTAATCTGATGCCTTTTACCCTTTTGCTTTCTTTTCGGGAATCACTCATTCACTTTAAATTCGCGTTTTGCAGGAGTGGTATATATGTATAAGTATGTGTGCACAATGTACATACAAATACAATACAAGGGAGATGAGAAACTGATTCTAATCAGATCAACAGCCTTTGGCTACAGAGCAAGAGTGTAATTGAACACTTTTTGTTCAGCAATATTTCTTGAGTGTTTTCCAGAATGACACTTTTGACATCCGAGTTGATAATGATCGTATTATTAACGACATCATGCAACAAGAGAAAGTGGGGTTATGATGCAGACTTAACGGATTCTAAAGCAGAAATATACATGATGAAGATGAAATGGATGAATTTGATTGAACGCTAAAAGATCAGCTTTGTTGAGAGACTTAAAATAATTACGTCCCCTATATTTACCTACCTGTAAGGCTTTTGAAACAAGTTTTTGCTTCAGGAAAAATAGATTGGATAGCATACGATGTAGATTAAATAGAAAGTCGGTTGTACGCATCCATACGTATATGCATATACTATACAAAAGCATTCGGTTGACAGGATAAAGGACCACAGTATATATTCAGCAATAAAACACGAAATGACATCATCCAAGGTGGAACTTATGTATGTTGAAATAGAAATGTCTCTGTTCTGATCTAATGCTCAACAAGGTTTACAGTTCTTTCTCCTCACAAATAATGCAAGAACTGCTTCCAGAACAAGAAAGATCCATTACCATTGTTGAAAACGTGTTGTTTACTTCAAACCACCATGATTCTCTATCTCCACATTCGTGAGATTTGGACCAAAAGGAATTTTATTTCTCAACTCAGCTCAAGTATAAAAGTAACAGTTAGTGTAGAGAAAGCCTCCATGATTCTAGAAAGTAAGGCAGAAAAAACAAGACTAGTGAGAGAAAGAGGAAAACAGAACAACAGACAGATGGTGAAGTGTAGAGTTTCTTTCCACCACCACCACCACCGTAAACTGTAAAAACTCTGGAGAAGAGCTAGAGGGGGATGGTATGGTATTGTATGATATGGTTGGTAGTATCAAACTTGCCAAAATGTATTTCTTGTGAGCAGAATAATTTACAAACTTTGAGCTTGACAAGAGAATACTTTTCCCACGGTCGTGTACATTCCAGGGAAGTAAAAGGTTTGCACAACACAGTCACTCAGAGTGCTGTGAAATCTGTGATTCTCCGAATTTCATCTATTTTATGAATTGGTGACCAAAGTTAGAGGAATCTTCCTCTATATTTCAGGACTATGGCACGGATTATAATGAAATTTTTAGCTTTTCACAATGGAAAAGGACATGTACGCTGAATATTTGATGTATAACATTCATACACCCATTTGCTGCATGTGGAAAAACAAATATAAAGTAAGTATTGGGATCATGGAAGTTGACAACTATTTTTCGATAGTTTATTTCAAGTAAAAGTTAAATGAACTTTGGAACTAAAATGTGGCGTTAACGAGCATTTAAACACGTTTTTCATTCCTTACAATATATAGTACATCCTTGTTTAATTACACGTTGTTTTTAAAAACATGCACATTCGGTAAATTATCACGATGGATTTGAGTAGACTAAAATGTTATCAATTAACGCAGATAACACACCACCCCACAAAACTTTTTTTTCAATTTCTAATTCTCAGTTTAAAAATAGTAATGGATAATCTCAACGACTTACTTGTCATTTATATGTTACATAGCTGTACCTGACTTTTGAAAATTGATGTAAAGTTAAAAATCAGGTAAACTGGAGCATAGAACCGTACAATGCTAATTATTGAGCTTTTCAAAAAAACAAAACTTAATCTGCGACTTTTAACTAACATTATACTTAGATTAACACATTTTTACTCGTAGTGCACTTAGAAATCCAAAATACATCTACAATTTTATTTAGGCACGACTGGAAAACTGTGATTTGCCAAGAAAATAGTTTACACTTCGAAATAACATAATGGATTTCACTTAATAACAATGTCTACAACAGTGTCTTTTCACTCGAGTTGTGAGTATATTCCATATTTTGAAAGGCTAAAATAATATTATAATCAATCACTAGTCACTTTTATCAAGTCTTAACTTATTTGGTGGAACTGGTAGCTGCTGCGACAACGGTGGTTCCTTCTTCCTTCGATTTGGCGAATCGGCTCTTTACAAAGCTTTCTACTTCATGTTTTGCTGTAACGGATAAACAAAAAAAAAACAAATTAGAATTGACTTTTTGTATTCACAATGACTTGGAAGTCAATAGAACGGGTGGCTTACTTTTCAGTCCCCTTTTGATAGCTTGATGTGAAAAATCTCTAGCCATGAACTTAAATTTGTCCTTGGACTCGATTTTTCCTCTTTTAAAATAAGGCATTAAAAAACCAACCACAATATCGGCCATTTCTGACTTACCAATTGTCTTCCCTTTGGATGCAGATGAGGAGGACGTTTGAATTTTCGAAACTTCACTATTATTACCATTAGAACGCGAACTTGAGCTATCCGAACTCCGTTTTTCTACAGATTTCTTGTCTTCCTTTACGACTTTCTCAGTTGGCTTTTCTGTTTCTTTTGATACTGCCTTGCTTTCTGGTGTAGTTAATGAGTTGTTTGTCAAACTCTTTGCTGCTACTTTAGGGCTTTCACCTCCAAATAAATCATCTATCAGTTGTGTAGACTTTTTATTTGGAGATTTTGTCTTTGACGCATGGACTTTCTCTTTGTCCTTGTGAGGCTTATGATTATTTTGATCAGCCTTCTGTTCGGCACCACTACTACTGTCTAACTTTTTTGCTGCCTTAGGTTTCGGTTCGTCTGAGAATAAAGTCTTTAAATCAGTACTTGCCTCCTCACGACTTCGTTTTCTTGGAGGATTTTGTAAATCTTTGCTATTTTCAGAGCTGCCAGTATTATTTGCAGTTTTCTTTTGATCAGCACCGGTTTGATTTCCAGTCTTTGCCAATGACTTTTCTTCTTCTGGAAGGTCATCCTTATTGGTTTGAGCAGGTTGGTCGGTTAATTCATCTTCTGATTCAGAAGAACTATACATTATTATAGTTTCAACATCATCAGTGTCCATCTGCTTTTCATCCTCGTTTTGATGATTGCTGTCTTTAGTACTATTAGTTTCATCGTTAGGGTCTTTAGATACGGATTGGAAAAATTCTCCAAGAGTCTGCTGCCTGGAAGGGGAGCGTTTTCTCTTGAAGCTGTAACGTTTCGTGGTTTGGGGGGTAGTTGCAGCTGAAACGGGGACAGAGCTAGGTTGAGATGAGGATGGCACACCTTCGTCTACTGATTCAGTATCAATGCTCAGTAAATGCGCATTTAAACTATCATCAAACGGGTCTCTTTTGGAAGACGATACAGCAGGTGACAGGTTGTTCTTATTACTAGTGCTCACTGGTTCAAAGTTTATGATACTATCCGTAAGTACGCCAGCGTCTGTGTCTTTCTTAACCTTTTGAACCTATTTGAATAATAATAATAATAATTGCGAATTAAAAAAAACCCACGTATGGAATGTTCATGTAACAATAAATTATCTCTAGTCAACTTACAGACACAATAATACCCCGTCTGTACATTGTGACTACTGTTTTCGTACTAAAAATGGAGTATTCTAGTTCAACAGCACAGTCACGAATATCAGCATTAGTCATATTTTTGTTAACTGCATCTCCTAATAGATCCGTTGCTTTCTTATAATTCTTTTCTAAGCATTCTATCAAAGAGTTTAAATGATGCTCTCGTGCCTGAATGGTGAGACCTGCAATTTTGGTGGATGTAGCTGAAGCTGATCGAACTCTAGCTGTTTTCTCCAGTTCTTTGTCGAATAGACTAGCCGCTGACACAAACTCTCCTTCACAGGATCCTCGTCTCTTTGCGAATTCTTTTTGAATCAAGGTGCTTAATGCGGATTTGGCTTTCTTTTCCATTCCATCCGAGTCATACTCTAATGTATCCCTTTTAGCACCCACCCTTCCACCGCCATAAAGATCCTCGTCCACTCCATTGATATTAAGAGCAGAAATCTTTATTTGTTGACGCACTACATCCGCATAATCGAACTGTGTCACAAGACCCTCCACGCCTTTTGGATCAGTACAAAAGTCGCACATGGGGCCACAGTTTTGAACTTTGGAGTCACCGAAATATTTTGCAAAAAAGTTGTGCCTACACGATGGTTCTTGGCAATATCTAACCATTGCTTCAAATGCTTCCATTGCAGCTTTTGCCTGAGTCTCTTTCTTGGATTTGGCAGAGTCTTGTTTGATCAAAAAAGCGACAGAGTCCCTTTCGGATTTTGAGTAATAAATTCTACAGAAAGATTTCTTGCCATCTCTACCTGCTCGACCTGACTCTTGATAGTAGCCAGCTACACTTTGTGGTGGTAGCCAGTGAGCCACAAATCTGCAAAACAATATTGTAATGTTAATAAAGTCATGTTCTATACATTTAAAGACGGGGTCAGCCAATCGTTAAGTACCATTATTACCTCACGGAACCCTTATCAACACCCATTCCAAAACTTATAGTTGCTGTAATTACTGGAACCTCGCCTTTCATCCATTCGTCCTGCACAAGTTCTCGTTCACTGGTCTTTAATCCTGTTCCAACCAAACAAAAGTTAAAACAGACAAGCGTTAAATAAAGCCAACTGATTTGAAAATTTGCACCAACCAGCATGATACGCCTTGGTTAGCATTCCCTTCTTTGTCAGAATTTCAGCAACGTGGTCCGTAGCTTCTCTTGTTCGACAATAAACGATTCCACAACTCCTTTCACTCTAAAAGCACAAATCAATAATTCTTAATGAAACCCAACTATACGCTACTGGATACTTTATTTATTTGAAAATTATATACACATATATAAACGAACCTTCTTGACGTTTTGCCACCCTTCTCCTAAACTTGCTTGACAAAACTCATATAAATGAGTAAATGGATCATCCAAAAGTTCTCTAAAGTATACGTCATAGTATAAATTTGACCGGAAGCACGGGGTTTTGAATGTTATTGGTGATCTAAGTTTCAGCTGCAACAAAATATCCTCCACCACCTACACACAATAAGATTATGTTAGAAACTTGCTCATTTGTCACATTCATTGATCACTTTGATCAGTGAGGTAATTCTGAATAACCTTAGGACTGGCAGTAGCAGTTAATGCAATCCACGGTATGTCTTTGTAGTTTACTCTAATATCACCGAGTTTCAGGTAATCGTGACGAAAATCATGGCCCCACTGACTGACGCAATGAGCCTAAAGTGACACAAAATCAAAATCGCACATTTATTATTATAATATTATTAATTTAATATTACAGGATGAATCATGCAAACTTACCTCATCGACAACAAAGTATGAAATTTTATTCTGCTCAACCAATTTTGACATCATGGTCTGAGAAAAGCAAAAAAAACGATTAATTTACATTAAAAAAGTCCAACACACAAATAACTCCAAACTAGTACGTAATTCTAAAAATGAAACCTTGAAGCTGTCAGTCGCAGCTTGTTCTGGGGTAATATACAACAATTTGGTATCGGGTCTAACTGCCATCAAGTCCATTATTATTCGTTTTCTTTCAGTTGATGAGACTTTTGAGTTAATTGTCTCTGCTCGAATCTTGAGTTTTCTTAGATGCTCAATTTGATCCTAACAATAATTTAGAAATAAAAACTTATCAAATTTCATTCTAAACTATAAAGATTTAGAATAATCATTACAACAAATTTAGAACAAATATGAATTTTACCTGTATCAGAGCCAACAAAGGCGTAAAAACAATGGCGAACGACCGATCCTTCAACACGGCCGGAAATTGATAGATAAGCGACTTTCCGCTTCCCGTCGGCATTGACACAAACATGTCCTTATGCCCTACAGAAATAAAATTTCATTGACCATTAAATTTAATTTTTTCAAACCGTTCCTTCCTTCGGCTTTAGCATCTCAATCTACCAACGCTTACCTTGAACTGCAGCCTCAATCGCTTTACGCTGTAATTCAGACCGGAAGTCATCGTGCTTGAAATGTTGTTTTAATTTAGGTAAAAGATGTGGATACTTCCATTTCCCGTCCTCTGCAACCGGTTTTCCATCCCCGTCTTTAGATGTGCGACGAACAAATTTAATGGGCAACATGATTTTTCCAACTTATGCTTTCCTTTGTTCCTTCACGCCTAGTAGCGTGTGAAGCTGGACTTGTTTGGAGATTGGAGTTTTAACTTTGTCAAATTAACTTTTACAAGTCCCGATATCCATCGTTCCATGTTTCATGACAACTACAACTGGTGCCTCGACTCTCCAACCGTCTTCAGAACAGAAGACGACAAGCGACAACTGAAGGCTGCCAGCAATATAAGAGGCACTTGCAGGCAGGCGTATGCAAGATTAAATTTTAAAAGCACTTTAGAAAGGTCTAACACCAACGCTGTTGTTATATAGATCCTCACACTCCCTACTTCACTGTGTAGTCCTTTGTAAAGTCTAACACAAGTGACCAAAACCGTTCCTGTCCAACACTCCTTACTTTGTACTTCTTCTGTTTCAGGATCCTTGACAGGATAAGACACGCCATTCAAATACCAACACCTTCGTTATCACCGGCACTCGTTCGTTTGTCTCAATTTCTTTGTCCTCGTCATATCACATCACACCTCGTCTTTTCAATAATTTGACTAGTAAAATAATTCTTATCACTCATTCAATTATTACCCATGATAATTTCTCAGAACAACTAATTTGCTTATCGTTCTTGGAATCATATGTTAAAATGACTGAACACAACTACAGCTCAACAAAACTATCAATTTCTACAGCAGCCGCTCGTTCGATCAATCACATCCCAAATCCAACGATTTGAAGAAAATGGAAGAATAAAATGTGCATTGATATGCAAATTATGATGCGATGATAAGAGTAACGCTACCAAAGCTGAGCCAGTTTCACTTATCAATGATGATCCTCCGTGTCAGGAAATAGGTTCAAGGTGAGCAGAACGAGGATGAGATACATTTTTATTTGCATACTATGCTAAATTTGCTCCTGCCTCTTGTGCAATTTGAATCTCAAAACAGATCCTCATCTGATATGCACATCCAAACCAATATCCATAATGTTTTGAGTCCCAAAAATCATTCTTCGGTCAGGCAGGAGAGAAAAATGAATGTACCTTATTTATGGTTTAGGTAAATCTTTAGGACATTTTTTTGTACAGAAGTGCATGGATGGGACGTGTTGTGTATCAATACATATGTTGATCAACGTGATTTGATGTCTTGTAGTGCCGCCGTCCACAAAACTAATTCTATGTGGATATGAGGAATTCTGGGGAGTCTCGTGTTTCTCCATAAAATATCGGGTTAGGTATGTCCTTTAGGATAAATTTGTTTGAAGGTATACCACGTGTTAGTGTACCATAGTGCATAGTGCATGCTCATCATCATGTGTAAAAGCATATAGTTTACAGATGCACTCGTACTCGTCTCGTTTTGTTTATATTTGGGATTGATTTGATTAGTAGTTTGTTGATTGTTTTGGAAGATATTTATAGTCAAGATGGATTTCAATTTTGAAGAGGATGAAGCTCCGGAACAGCAGAAGAAAGGGCCGAAGAAGAGGTTTCGAAAGAATAAGCTCAAACTGGTATTTGATATTGAAGAGCGAAAGTGAGTCAAAATACAGTTTTTGGGACTAAATATGATAAAAATTTGGGAACTTGATTAACAACTAAATTTGACTCTTTAACAGGCAATTTCTTCTTGGATTTCGAAAACGGAAGCAAGAGCGCAAGGAGAAGTATATTGAAAAGTTGGAGAGAGATTTGGCAAAAGAGAAAAAGAGAATTCGTCAGCAAGTAAGTATGCCTTTAAACATAGAAAAGGTTTAATATTATTTGAAAAGTTTACTAGATTCGGACTTTCTTTTGTTTAGACTGAACGAGCTACTAAGAAGCTTTCCAATTCACATGCAGTTCTTCCAGAAGTACAGAGCTTGATTGATAATATGCCGGAACGGACTGAAACTTATGATCTTGGGAAAACACTAGTTAGCATTACAAGTTTAGATGACCAAATTCATAGAAATTTTCCTGTCAAGAAGGAAGAAGCTTCGGATTCGGAAGAAGAAACCCAAAAGAAGTCAGCTAAAAAGATTCCTAAAAGTAGTTTCGAAAGTGACAACGATGACGAAGAATCAAAGGAAATAACTAAAAATGACCCGTTCTTTAATCCAGCTAATGATGATGAATTTAGTCGTAGTGATTTGTCTTCAGAAGAAGAGGAGGAAGTTCATTACAATCCATTGGAAATGCTAAGAAAACAACAAGCAAAATCGGATACTTCTGAAGTAGATCCTGATCAGAAAAATTTGACCAAAGCTAAACTAGAAAGGGAAGCAAACCGAATACTTCAATCAAGTGAAGTGTTTAAGAAAATGCAAAGAATAAAACAAAAGAGAAGTAAAAAATTTAGAATGTTTAGACTACAGCCACCGGAAAGTAAAGATGGGCCAAGTACTGGAGGTAAAGGTAAGGGCAAGAAAAGTTCAGTGTCAGAAAATAAGAAAGGTGGTGGCAAGAAAAGTAAAAGTAAAGGGAAATCTGCGCCTGGAAATAAAAAAAGTGGCCGAAAGTAGTGCTGGAATAGGAAAAGTTATTACTTACAGTTTATATATTCGAATTATTATGTACAGCGAAACATTGATAATTTAAAACAATCTATTTGAATCTATATCTTTCTACGCAGTATGTCTACAGTTTTATGGGTGTTACTTCAATTTATAAAGCCTTAATAAATGTTTTAATTGTGACCCTCTAGTTTTTCTTGGCATCATTCGATCGTATCTTTACATCCATGTCGTGATTCAAGAATTTATCCAAGTTTGCCAGTTTTCTCGCAGCGTGCGCGTAGTTTGCACCTCTACTTGCGTTATTAGGGTCTGTACAAACAAAGTATTACTAGTAATAATAATAAAGTTATACCCACACTTGAGTGCTTCGATAATAATAATAATAGTAATACTAAATAAGCGAATAGAATTACCATCCGAAGACTCGTCACTTTCTTCATCAGACTTGCTATCCGACTCCGACTCGGAGCTAAACTGAATAGAATTCTTTACATAATCAGGAACTTTTTTGGGGTCGCGGTCGTACAAACAGTGGTGTATGGCAATGGCTAACACAAGCAGTAGAACGCTGGAAACAATTATCCACACTACAAATTTATTATTTACCTCAATTTTTAAAATTATTACTATTTGAAATTTTTCGTTTGTACTAAACAAGCCCTAGAATTATCAGCACAGCGCAAAGTATCATGAAAGACTGAACAATTAGTGGACCAATTGAATGGGGATTCCGGAAATGTCTAGAGCCAAAAGAAAGTCATACATGTTATAATAGAATATTATGAATATCCTGATTAGGTATAAAAATTGACTACAATCATACATCCAACTCGTAATTGTACGATCCCATCCCATGATGAACGCTGGTGGTTATCTCGGTGCGTGGCAGTGGTCTTGCGATATGAATACGTGAATGGTGGAGATATTATAAAGTGCATAATATGATGTAAGAAATTGGACAATTTTTCTCATGTACCAGTGTTTTGAGGCTATAGTTTTTTTTAAACTTTTGTTTATTTTTATGCGTTTTTGTAGTTTTTGACATAATTGTCAGGGTATTAAAACATTTTTTTGCGATTTCGTTTTTTGCGAGTTGTTTTATACTAGATATACATATAAGGTATCAAGTATGACGTGCGACCGATAACTAACACTAACATTATTATTATTATCGTCTATGATAAGCAAACTAATGTAAAGAACATTATTTAAAGAGACTTCAACATACACAGTACCATATCTTTTAATCTTAAAAAACGGTATAAGGGAAGTGCTTTGCATATATATATTTTTTCTTCTTTTTTTGTATTGTTGTAACAGTATAATAATACATACCAGGTTAGATCATTATTATCACTAACTAAGCGCATGTCCATAAATAAATAAATAATTTGTATTTCAAACCTACACAAGAGTACAATAAGCATCATCTCGGCAATTATGATTCCCTGTAAACTATATCGGGCAGCATTCATTTTATTTTTTATAGTATCGTCAAAATGTAATAATCTGCTGCATATAGGTGTGCTTCAATGCTGAGTTTTGTATTCTGAAGCACCTAAAAAGAATCCCACAAGTTAAAATATTAGGATGGCCGAGACACGATTAATTTTTTGGTTTTCTTGACTTTTTTAAATCTTTTTATGTAAGGTAAGGTAAATGTTTACTACCCTTTAACTTAATAGTATCTACTAGCTCTATGTATTACGTCCTATGTCGATATTTAAATATGAGTACTATACGTTATATACAAGAAATGCTGATCACAAATATTTTTTGTATTTTTTAAAGTCAGACATAACATTTGTTTGTATTTTTTTGTTAATGTCCTAAAATGTTATAAATAATGTCTGCAAAAACTTGAAAGAGCTATTTTGCATTTAAAGATCACCAGGCCCAGTTTGTAAATTTTGTAAATTCACCAAAACCTATTGTTGTAATTACTGGAAATAAAAAAGCCATGATCTGTCAGTGTACTGAAGTATTCGTAACTATTCACCCGGAACTATATTCTCGAATCACCTCAAAATTTCGTCAATTTAATGTACGCTATCTTATGCCTAAAGCCAGAAATACAGCAAAGTGTAAATAGTAATGGCATACCTGTGGTGAATATATATTCACGAAGAAAGACCTCTGATCTGATACCTAGGAATACTAACCATTCATCATTATATTATGACTCTTATTACTTTTGGATGCAGTTCCAGTCACCACACCAGCTTCGATATATACTGACCGTAATTAGGCGCAAAATAACACGTAATGACGTAATTTAACAGATAAGTTAAATTACTCTAACACACTACAAGGTGTAGGTAGGCATCTAGTTGATTCTACTTTTTCATCAAGTTTCAGTCTATGTTATAATGCTAGAAAAAGCTTGGACATTGATATTAATTACTATACATAATGTTAACATAATGTACTTTTGATAATTATTATTCTCACTTATTAACGCTTAGAGAAAATATTTTTATGTGCGCAAAAATTTGCACTGCATTATATGGTTTCATCAGCATACATGAACTGCACATTGAATTGCAGATCATAAAATCTTAACATTGACCTTGTTTATCATCATATAAAATGGTGAAACTACAGAACTTTTTAACGTATATCACTTGACTTGTCTGTCTGCAATCATTTTCGGTCACTTTCCTGAGCCTACTCAAAATTGAGGGTAAACTAAATTTACATAGTTATTATGCTTAACGGCAAGAAGCATCAGATGCCGTAATTACGCCTATCTATTATTTGATGTTCACACGTTTCCTAAACATTCTAATCTTATTCTGAGTGACTGACAACTTCTGACTATTACAGTGTCCAAACCAGATCTTCAATCATCGATTCGAGATTTAACACGGGAAAACAAAGTTTCCAACATATTATAGTATATTATCATATCATAAAATAAATAGTAATATTCGCATGGAAAACAAGGCTCTTATAGCGTCATATCCACCGTGCCACTTGACGTTCTTGGCATTTTCATACATAAGTTGTAGGCAAAAAGCAATTAGTTTTAAGTTATTTTGCTTTGCTACTTTGCCGGTAATCTGGGCCGATAACTAAATCGTGAAAACTCAATACTCAAGTGTAACAAATAATAATGATAATAATTATTATTATTAATCAACTAAAATTGTAAAACTATTTTAACCTACTAAAACATATACAGCCTAGCCACTTTTTAGGCGAAACAGTGTATGTCAATAGCTCACAACAGGCGGAGCTCCAGCTCCAATCCCAACCGGTGGTTCCGCTTGATAAATGGTTACAGACGCAATGTGGTCATTTGCCATAACTTCAAAAATCATATCTTGTACTCCATAACATAGACAAGATCCAAATGGATTATTGGAACTGGATCTTGTTAGAACAACAGGTTTTTCAATGGAGCAACCTTGGTCTCCACCAAAGAATTCTGTCACAGATTTCCAGCACGAGTTAAATTTAACTGAAATCCAATTCTTATCACCGGAATGTTGAGGAACCACAGCAGTTGTTCCTGATGGTGGTGAACCACTTGTTGGGCTTGTTTCTGGAGAAGTTTCATCACTAGCCCCAGCATTATTTGGACCGGTTTGGAGATCTTGATTTTGTATGATTGAATTATTTCCTTTGTTTTTCTTTCCCTTTGATTTATTATTCTGGTTCTTATTTTTGCCCTGGTTCTGCTGTTGTCCACCTCCACCCATATTATTATTGCTTCCACCTCCTGCTGTAAGTGATGGTTGAGGGGCAGCGGAGTAAGCACTTATTTGAGCTTTACCCATTGCGGTGGAAAGAGAACTTATTGTTGCAGTACCAGGTTGCCTGCCTATACTCAACGAAAATGGGCAACGATGATAACTATTAAAGTCATAATGTCCAGGAAAGTTGGAGTGCAAAATCATCTTTATCGCTCGGTGTGTAACGGCATCAAACAGAACATCCTATAAAGCAAAAGTATTAATATGATAACTCTGTACTTCAAAACATATTATTCATATATATACTATATTGATAGCAGTGTTTGTTCCACGCACCAAACCCATTGTAAAATAGTTGAAAAAATAATCCGATCTCTCAGAAGACACTCGTTTATGATAATCCCGACTGTGTATTTTCATTTTATCTTCTGCCTTGTAAAATACCCGTGATGGAGTTCCCAATTTTGAAGCAACAGTTTGGGCTGAATCTCCAAAGCATAATTCCCTTTCAAATTGTACCCTTGTAGGTTCCAATATGTTTGAAGAGCAAGCAACCAACTTGAGTCTGAGACCAAGCGTCTTTGTCCCATTGGCATTTCTCAATACATGGCAATCTTCACAGTATACATGACCTCTGTAGCATGACAGTGGAAGTTGTGGTACTGGTGCTTCAGTAGCATTGTTTCCACAATAAATTATCATTTTAGCCAAAACTGGAGAAGAGTCTCCTGGAAATCGGAGAGAACCCAACCCATGACTTCTTCCAGGTTCATACTGAAGGTCAACTGGGAAATAGAAGCTCAATCCACGGAAGTGGAGTGCAAATAGCTGACGTTGCTTGTCATAAACTCCAGGACGAGTTGCTCCAAAGCAGCGGTCTATTTGGTCTACCGTTGGAATTACATCCGGGCCATTGAACACTGTTCCGCTGGAAATAACAAGTAAGAATCATTAGAACATTATCCTTCATGTCATCATTCCATAAGTAAGGCAAATATTAAAAGTATAAACAAATCTGCTGACGACTCGAAAGATAACAGAATTATATGCTCATAGCATATATAGCAGCTGAATTAAAGGTGCATTTAGTTCATCGCACTTTATTGAACATTATCGTAAAAGTACAGTACAATCGTCGGTCGACCAACAGTGAATGCATTATAACTTACCAGTACTTGAGACGGACAAGTTTGAGATTATTAACTTCAATAAGTTTGAGCCGTTGAGAATTGGAATCATAGATGAGACGAATTCCGTCTAGTGGCAGGTCCAAGATGAGATCATGGGCTAATGGCGTCTGCAGATAAGGAGGAAAAACACGTTCACAATCATAATCTGTTTATACATGCTATATAACTCAGTACTCAGTTTGAACTCAGGTTATAGTTTCGAGATCGCATGCAATTAATAGTTTTGAAAAAACCTTATAATCTGATCTGTTATGGAGATACCATTTATCACATAATGAGTAAATATATTCGGACAATGTTAATTTTTTATGCTACTTTCCTGACAATTTTTATTCATGTGCTTTATAGATTTTTAATGTTTTTTATTGTTCATTCTATGAATGATTGCAACGTGATAAGATCATGAAAGTGAAGGAAAAGATGACATACGACATAAGGTTATGAGATTGAGTTCATTGATCATCATATCAGTTCACTATTGCATTAAATAATATTATCTTGTTGCTTCAAACAGACCGTCTGTCACCAATATTGGCTATAGGTTTACGTTGTTACGTAGCTATACTGTGCTTTGGCTATGTATATACCCTCAATAGAATACCATTAACACTTATGCATGCATATAGTTGGCAGAAGACAGGTGCACAGTGTGATAAAAAAAATAACTGCAACATGAACAAATCTTTACCTAAATATTGTAACTCACAATTTATACTTTAAAATATAAGTGTGTACACGTGTGTTTCATCTGAACAAGCACAATGCAAGCTTTACGGGAAAGCATAAGTATACTAAAGAAAGTGATAAGTATTATCTGTACTAATCGTAAGTACATGTCCATAAATGAGTATTAAGTAGATATACTTAGCTATATTAGAAAACTATTTCCATTTCCACATGAGATAAATTGCAGTCTAAACGTCTTCATAACGTGTAATTTTTAGATAAAACATTCGGTAACTGAAATGAGATGCTATACAGAATCCTAATCATTAGCCGATTACATGGAAAATCATTTGGCAACACGCCCAGCTAATGTAAATACCTATTGTCTTTTAACGCTTTTACGTAAATTGCCCGATAACGAATTATTACGCCTCGCGTTTGTTTGATATGCATGCTACGATGAGATGCAAACATTTATGTCTCTACTATTACTATTCATAAATTTTTGTTTCTTTTGTACTTAATTTTATTTTAACTTTCACCATTATAAATCATTGTTATACATGTATTTCTTACCTGATCATTATAGATCACATGAGCTGACTTGATTACAGTGACCTGTGACTGGATGATTGCCACGGACTGGGAAAAATGCATTCCTAAAAGAAAGAAACGAACAAAATTAATCTTCAATCTGAATTAAGAAGTATCACTCGTAATTATGTGTATTTGCATCATTTAATTTCATGAGCATATCACTGATAAGAATGGATACTTTTTTTTAAATCATACGATATGTAATATGAGTTACTTTAAGTAGACGCGTAACAATATCGCATCATACTATAATATCACTTTCTACATGATTGATATGATAATTAATGCAGCTCCAGAAAATAAACAGAGATCGTGAAGTTCAATAACTTATATTGTCAAACGTATACAACATCTCATATAAAATGATTTTCAAGGACATGAGATAATGTATCAATATCAGTATTTATCTGCCACACAGGCCACACTACACACGTAACTCTTGGTAAGGTCTGTTGTAAACACCACATACCCATATTCTCCGAGAACAGCTTATGAACTTTATACCAATGAATGGAAATGGTTCACAGTTCCAATTTAAATAGCTTGACATATTTCAGATATGTTGCGTCATGTTTTTGCACCAAAACAATTTTGGGTATCTGACAATTGAAAAACATTCCCATTTTAACTGACTGACTATATACGTTTCGCTCTGCCCTAGATAATCCTGTCTGATACTATGAACATCAATGTAAGACGTAATTTAATTTGGGTTGCATCTTAAAATGTTAAGGTAAGAACATACCCAACAGGAACTCCCATTGCTCCGTCTGCAATCCCTGCTCAGGAATCACTTCCAGATCCAACATTTTATCCATCTGCAGGTTGCCTGTGTATGCTCCCCTCAAAATTTCCTTTGTTGAAAGAAACGATGAAGATTATAGAGGTCCATTTGAATGCCCTTCCGTTGAGAAACCAGTCCTGTTTCACTCCTCTGCAGCTACTTCATATTCCAATATCTAACAAATTAAAGTGGTCAATCCAGGTACTTCCTCAGGGGAACTTGAAACAGAAGTGTTTTCACTTTCCACTTCTGAATGCCTTCATGTCAAAAGTCAACTTCTAATGCGTACTACAATTATTATCATGGTTCCATCTTCTACTCAACGGAGTTCACAGCTACTCTTTCTGAAAGAAAAAAATGTTTCAAACGGATTATTCTCACAAAGCTAACCTTCAGTGCATGGTACCAATTTTTATCTTAATTACACTATTGACCCAATACCTAGAACTCGACACGTAGCAATTATCCAGCTATGAAATAGAGATCCTAATAAGCAGCTTTATATATTTAACTTCCTATTTCCAAAGAAAAGACGAAGAATACAAAAAAAAACTTGCAAAAAATCGCACACGCTTCGCTTGTATGTATATGTTTGAGTGATAGAGTTGTACTAACAGTGAAGATGTTCTTGAAAAGGAACGTCAGTGAAATAATGAAATGGTATACATTGTGTATGAAACGAAATTCATGTGAACTGATCTGACTGACGCTAGGACCTGAGTAAAAATCATAACACAACAACACTACGCATAAACTTGATCCGTACTTCATCATGCCACTGATGCCAGTGTATGTATAGTTAACCACGAATAGAACCAAACCCTATTTTACGTAGTATGGAAAACTTATGGTAAGGCATGTGTATATTATAAAAGCTCATGAAATGCATTACATACTACATGATACATCTGAACTGCTGTGGAACAGGAGAGAGAGAACGCCAAAAGAAGAGCACAACACATGATTGCGTTGTTACCATTTTTCCATAAAGTCGTGTGCAAAAAATGGCACAAAAAATTCACTGTCAAATGAGTATATTGGAATGGTGCAAGTCTTCCAAAAGCATGTAAAACCTCTGTTCTAATATCAAGTACATATCCACATATATGTGTGTTCCACAATTCCACAAACCACATGAAATTGTTGCGTATGCATGCATGCATGCCAGTGGCACTGATTTTGATGATGATTCAGCTAGGCTCACAAGATAAAACAACAATGATGATGTGTGTACTTACTTATTACGATGCTGATCTGATAATAATACCTGCCTGATGAAAGGGATCTGATAAGATGCATTTAACGAACGAAAGATTATAAGTATAACTAGTCCAAAAGTTCCAGTAGTACAAGCGTAAATAGTATATGCTAACTTTGTTTGCTTTAACCTTAATGATGAGAGCATATACATTTATTCAGTACATGTGCATCCCCAAAAGAGTACCTAAAACTGATTGCAGATTTTATGAGTATACCTGAATTTACGTACAGGCAGTGTACATTTGTTTTGCACTGTCCTATAAACGTAAATATAGATGCATTTTAAACGCTTGCAAAAAATAACCGAGATATGACGTGATTGCTATTACGTATGGTTTATTATACCGAATGTAATTGTTTTGAGCTCATTGTTTGGTATGCTGGATTAGTGTTTTTCTAACTATACATAGTAAGTATGGCATATACATATTTTTTATAGCAAAAACATCATATTCATTGAATTCCTGATGCGTAAAAAAATAGTTTAAAGGGCCACCATAGTTGTTGGTAGTCGTATCAGTCAATACTTACTTACATATATGTATGTAACATGTTACAAATAGACAAATGTGTATCTAACGCGTCGACATCGACATGACATGAGATGACAAATAGGACCAATTATTACAATCCTGAAAAAAATTAAATGAATCCCATGCCACAAAACGACAGTTAAGATAAAGGAAAGTAAATTAAGCGTATAATATGTTTTAAAATACCTTACATTTGATATGAATTTTTCCTGTTTAATTTGACGTAAACGAAATTGTTCACAAAGACAAAGACAAGCAGAAGCTAATAAAAAGAATTCATAAGCTGTAAATCCCTCGCATGTAAAAGCATTAAGCCCATAACTTCATAAGTTGCAAATAAGTGCATGCAAATAGAATGGCAGTACAAAGCATTCCTGGATCTGGAACTGGACGTATTGGATAAAGTAAACGCTTTGTAAAAAAGGAAACCCCTTGTATAACAGATACCAGATCGCAATGACATCATCTATCAATGTTTTATTGCATATCAGATCAGACCAATCAGTAGGACAAAAATGCATAAAATTTTAACTTTGTAAATTATAGTGTAACGTTTACGGATAGTTTTATTTACATGCTCGACACAAAATATATGGCACTTGTGTCTTCTTCCACACATGCATAAAGGATAATACAGTATTGGTTGCATCGCATCTCATGCTCATGAGTCTTTGTATCATGTACCAATGGTTGTAAGTACTGAAGATGAAAAATGCTTCAAGAAATAAAAACTAGCGACATAAAGAAGACGAAACAATAAGGGAGCCAGGCAGTAGCTTCTTCTTCACTGACGCCTATAAAGGACGCTTCGTTTGTGCTACGAAACGAATTACTATGTACATAAGAAAGTTTGTATGCATAACACATACGGATATGTACATATAAGTACGTATAAGACCATAAATTCTGATGCAATATAGTCATATCTTTATCCTATATTTTTACAAACAGCTGATGAACGCTTATATGCATTGCATTATGAAAGTACATATAACGAAAAATGACTTTACTTGAAGTAGTTATTTTAGATAGTGAAGATTCTGCATTATTTTTTGCATAGATATTTACTTTTGCACGTATTAGATGCAGAAGGTTTCATGCATTTGCTTTTGTCCATGTCCACGTATTGATAACACTTGACTATAATATGCATGCATAATGCATGAAAATGGCTTTGCATAAGCTTGTTTGCATCCCACTGTATTCTAAACGTAATGTGTAGATATGACTGCAGCAATCAGCAATGCTTCATGTGTGTTCCAAACTTTAAACAACCTTTTCCTTACATAAAAGTGTGCGTAAATATTATCATATCACTTTATTTATGTTTGCATAAACTATTGAAAATGCAAGTTACCTTTGCTTATCGTTCCTGAGGGCAGTCGATGGATATTATGGTTGACTCAAAATCAAGTTTCAGATCCGTTTAAAGTCCATTTAACCCTGATATAACGAAGCCATCACCCAACTGCATATGAACTCGTCATGGGGCAACAATGGAATGAATGTGAAAAATCAATCAAGGTGATGCTTTAAGATGTCATCTTCCCCTTCCGTTTCCCTCCCACTATTCTTGACCCCCAATTAATATTTGGAATTTAGTTTGGGGATGAAAACTGGCAAAGTTTCACCTCACCATTTGTAGTTAGTAATTACTTGCAACTTTTACTGACAATGAATATGAATGTCACCTTCAGTATTTGTATGTATAATGTACGTAGAAATTTCTGAGGGCAATTGGAAACTCTATGTAAAACACATTTCACCTTTGCCCTGTTCTACACAAGCTTGTTCCTATTGAATAATTCGTCACAGGAAAATAACGTTAAAGTCAACTGGAGAAAACGGAAGTCTTTTCACTCTTCCATTATTTCGAACAACTCGTCATGTAACGTACGTCACCCTTTCTTTTCAATTTTCCTTTATGTACATACAGTTCCTTTTCCTGCAGTCTCTCCTCTCAGTCGTTCGTGTTATATGTGTATACTAAAACTAGAGAGAAAGAGAGAGAGAGAGATCACTTCGTTCGTTCTTCTGTTTGTTGTTGTCAGGCGAATATGCGAATGTTAAATTGGAAGTGGCCTTCTTTAGACGAAGAGAGTGACTATGAACCCACAAAACAGAAGAGAGCCAAACCCTCTCTCAAAAAATTACATAGTACGTAGGTATATCCCTACCATTATATAGCAACATCAATATCATCATGTGAGGCATATAACAAAAATGTACGTTAAGAAGTTGTGAAAAAATGATATATACAATGCACATACGAATTATAAGCATATACCACAATTAGGTACACATGCATGCATATAACAAACTGAAAGAGAACTGATCATCTGTTGGTGGCGGAGTTATGTAGCAATAACAGTTGCTTGTAGAATTGTGGAGGGGGATATCCTTTTTCCTTTCAGTTCAACTGAGAAGAGTTTTATGTTGGGATAAAATGTGATGTGATGCAATATGCAAGCAATGGCAATGATATGATATACCTTTACTAGACAAGAGTGAGCCATGCAAACCACAAAACTGAAACAACTGCTTACAAAATGATAGGATACTTATATACCATAACGCTAACAGCAGCTCTAGAGTGAATGGTGATCATTTGTTTGGCTATATGAAACGCGCATGCATAAATATCATAATACAGCAACGAGCAAAACGTACCTATTTGAGCTATGAACAAGATTTAAGGTAACATGTGTGTGTCAGTAAATACATGAGAGGCAGAAAAACTTTCATTGTCCTCCTGAGGCAGAAGGCAGAAGCCATATGATTTCTGAGTTAGTGCCTTAACCCAACAGTTTAAGGTTCAAACTTATCCCAATCCTTTTTTTACGAAACAAAACAAAGGTCTCGTACATCTGTATGCATTTTCGTAGGAGTAGTTATCCAAGTGCAAGCTGTCGACAAAAGCGTATGTTATGTTCTGGTTCTTGGATGGAGTCAAGTCAAACAAACGCATAGCACAATTCAATGCTATGTTTATTAAGCTAAGCAAAAACACGGTGCATGTATTCTCTTCAAAAAATGATACACTAGTTGACCTTACTTACTTGCAACAGAAAGAACCAACACTAAATGCCAAAATGTACAGAAAAATCATGATATGATTTGCCCAGAAAGTAATGCGCAGACAAGTTTTATAAAAGTAAGCTCAAAGAATTACTACTAGTATTGCCGTATTACGTACCTAACTAGAGGGAATCAAATGCTCTTCTTTGGTTAATGCAATAAAGTAGACCTGTCGTATTTTAGTGAAGGTTTTATGCTCAACTAATAATTAATATTCTTCATTTGGTTTGGTACGTGTCTTACAAATGTATATATATATCTTTGAACACATATTCCTATTATGATCTATACACTATACTCGCAATCAAAGATGAAGAAGATTTTGTTGCTAACATTTACCATATTGGATAATACTGTAATAAATATTACGTGACTATATGTAGTTGTTAAACATTCGTATTCACTCTGACAAAGCAAACCTCCATGATCGTTGCATGTGATAATTGACTGGATCCATTCATATTGGATACAATAAATTTATTGAAGGGTTCTACTATGTTAACCTTTGTCCGATAGTCAACCGCTGCACTGCACTATCTACTTGTTTGTAGAACTGTCAATTTTATGCATCTAGTATATATGATGTATGTACGTATGTATATGTATAAATGATAACCATTGTTGATGAGGTTGCAAATAAATTTTGTTCTGGAAACTGTTTGATCTTAGAAACGGCAATGCAAACGGCTCCTACATACCAAAGTACCTGTCATATTATTGTAAGTTCCAGAGAACAAAGTACTAGCAGTAGTGGCATACAGCTTGTAGAAAGAAGGCAATAATCTTCATACCCTGTAAAATGTACACAGACAGTGCATTCAACATTGACAATAAACTGGAGTTGGCAGTTGTGCAACTTTGACTTTCTCTATAATGATTAGATTAGACCGAATATTGACAATTGATGCAACGAAATGTTAAAATTAAAACACTTTGACAAAGTCGAGTAAAATTGTCAAAAAGCCAACGAAAACGGATAGTACACATCTTAATAACTTTCATGCAACTTTGTTGATGCGCTAGTAAGTTTGTTAAGTGATGCAAGTACTTACTTGCATATATGTTATATCGATACTGTAAATGCATACGCCACATAAACTACAAACACACATGGAACGGAATCAGAGCAAAACATCCGACAGATCTACTTTGTTAAGAGAATCTTATGTATTTCGTTTGAAGTGCACAGTGATACATAGCATATCTATCGGATTTCAGGCAACGTGTAACATAACGTAAGAATATTATGTATGTTCATGTATGTACCTAAAAGCTGAAACCGAACTTGTATTTTGTATGGTTTCAAAGTGAAATGATGGACTAGTAGAAGAGCTTTCATTTGAGACACACTACACTTGTTTGTGACGACTGTGAAAGCTCTGAAAACCAAAACAGAGTGAAAAATAGTGCCTATAATAGTGGCCATAGACTTACAAATAAAATTTTGTATGTGAAATCCAAATAAAATTGAAACAATTTTCGACGTTTTGCATCAATTCAGAGGCTAGAATATTACATCACATGCGATAAATTCATGGCCAAGCCCTGGTCAACATGATTACACTATTTACTCATCCAAAATCCTACGATAAAAGGGATTTACGGTATTAATTTCAGTGCTCGGGTCACCCCAACAGACATTTGAAAGAGATTAAAATAGTTTGATCCTATTCGGTGAATGGCAATTTTTTTAATTTGACAGGTTATGCCAAAACCTAATTCTTACCAAATTCCACTTTGTGCAACTGAAGAATACGAGTTTGAAATGAAAAAATACGAGATTTTCTAGCTAGATTACCAGATTAACCTTTTCATTTTACTCTTCAAACGTCTCCAGTGCATTTTCTATATCATATAACAATGAATTTAGGAGGAACAGTAAGAATCAATAGGTGCGGCTTAATATTCATAGCCGCTATTACTTTACTTATAATATTTTACGCTTATGGAGGAAATAGTAATAGTGTCACAAACAACAGTAATGCTAGCTCGAATAGTTTATCTGCGTCTGCAGTGTCTGCCTCCTCTTCAGACTTGACGTCCCCCGCAGACAAAGTTAGTTTACGTAAATTACTGAGTGCAGCAATCGATATAGCTAAGCGTGGTGGCATAGAGGTTGTGGACGTTCGCAAATCTTCTGCAACTTTAGATGAAACTATCAAAGGTAAAAATACCTATATTCACAAAGTCGAACCTAAATCTAATGCATAGTTAATTGCTTCACATTATACGACTGTGAAAATTCTGCAGGTAAAACTAAGGAAGGAGTTAAGGACAGCGCCACAGCGGGTGATTATAGGTCACACCGAGTAATGTACTACAGTCTACGGAAGACTTTCCCCGGAATTAAAGTAATTTCTGAAGAACATGATCCCAGCGCAGATATTGGAGATGTCATTCTTGCGTCTACTGTCAACGAAGAGGTGGAGCAGTACATGAAAGGAGATGAAATAGTTAATGCTGAAGATGTTACCGTATGGATAGGTACAAAAGTGACAACCTAATTCACAAGCTAAATGCCATGCCTTATTCCACTTTCAGAGTTATTAAAATGTATTATTTTTATTATCGTTCTCTAGATCCACTAGATGCCACAAAAGAATACACAGAGAACTTGATCCAATATGTCACAACAATGGTTGGCGTTGCCCTTAAAGGAAAGCCAATTTTGGGAGTTATTCACCGTCCATTCCAAGATGAAACTTACTGGGCGATCGTTGACCATGGTCACTCACCAAACTTACAGCTTAGTGATATTAGTAATAGTAAACCAAAGGAGAATCAAGTTCTAGACAAGGCAACTTCTCCCTTTCGAATCATTGTGTCGCGATCTCACAAAGGGGATGTTGAGGAAAAGACTGCAAAGGTACTTGGAACTGAGACGCCTGTTAAGCTAGAAATTGCTGCTGGTGCAGGATACAAAGTGCTTGAAGTAGTCAAAGGAAACGTAGACGTGTATGTTCATGTGACTGCGATAAAGAAGTGGGACTTGTGTGCTGGCAATGCTATACTGGACGCACTTGGTGGAAAAATGACCACCGTTCATGGAGATTTAATAGACTACTCCGGGCACACCGAGCCGATGAATACGAGAGGAATCTTGGGTTACCTACATGATTCAGAGCTAATTGAAAAACTAAAGAAAATGGAGATTCCTGAGTGAATCAAAAACAGATTTTTGTGTGTTGACCGTTGCAACAGCAGCTTCTAGAAGCGCAACCCCGTGACTGATATTTAAGACTACATACATACTACTATAAACGTTAAATAAGCGTTCCAATTCCTGACAATGAAAAATTCTGATAACAGACTTGTGCTGAGTTAAATGTGACTGTTTTGAGCTAAATTTAAGAAAACAGATCAAAGCGGAGACGCGAACGGCGATTGAAGAAAATCAACTGCACTAATCTTCAAAGTTGGGATGCATTTATTTCTAATACTTTTAAGTAATAGAATAGTTTTTCACAGCAGAATGATATGGCATAGTGAAACATGAAAAACTAGTAGTTGTGTTGTGTAGAAAAAATACTCAAAAGTTTAACAACATGTATGTAATGTATGATTAGTAAAGTTTGTGAATCTAGTTTTAGATACTTGATCAAGTCCATTAAACTATTAGCAAATCATATATTTTTATCCTTATCTTCCATACATTGAAATTATAATAAAGATGTTACGGAACCACTACAGTTTCCAGAATGTTTGAATTAAACACTTAAAATTAATGTCTAAAAATCTATCAATCACTAAAATTTAATTTCTTACCTTACACATGTGCTTGAACAGCAACTTTCTCTTCCTCTTCGGCTTGTCGCAAAATTCTGTTATTTAGTAGGTTTCGTATTAAATCTAGCTTGGTCTGAAGCGACTCGGGTGTATCACACTCCTTAATTAGTGTACGCATAATACTGAAAAACCGGTCCAAAGCTGTAAGGTTGTGTCTGTTAGGAAAAAATACAAACGTATAAGCATGTGTACCATTTTATTCAAAACTTAAGAAATAAAGGCATTTCATTAATTTCATCGTAAGTCTTACATTTGAATCAAAACAGGTCCGAGAAGCTCATCCGTTGCATACAAATGATGTATGTACGACCTTGTGTGCTTTCGGCAAGTGTAGCAAACACAAAAGGACGATAATGGACCAAAATCATCAAAATACCTTGAAAAAATCAATTTATGTAATAATTTACAGAAACCAAGTCATGCTTGCATGTGGTATCTTGGTATCAACCAATATTAGTAAGTATGAAATACTTCAAATGCGTACTTTTTATTCTTAAGCGATACCACTGCCCCTTCCTCGTCTTCCCTGGATGGTTGATTCTTCTCGTTACTTTCCCTTTCAGGTAAACCTTCATTCAAACTAGACGAAAGTTTTACTACAGTGGAAGAAATAGACGGCAATAAAGCCTCTACACTGTCCAACAGAAAAACTTCAGCGTCATCAGCCATTCTGGATGCAACAGAGCTATCGAATATATCTACCCCTTTGGCAATGAGGTCCATCATTTCCGGTATTCTCAACGGCCCCGGAATGTATTTTGGAAGACCAGGTGGAAGAGTCTGCAATATTTTTTCCAGCAAGTCGACATCCAAAGCTTGACAAATATCCACCCTTTCACGTTCTCCACTGGAACCTTTGCCGCTGGGATTCTTTTTCACCTCTACATCCTTCTTTGGAAAGCGATCTGTGAGCCCAGCAAGAACCACTCCTTCGATTTGATGTTGTGATTCCAGCAACTTCAATACGGTTTTAGTAGCTCGTCCTTCATCCATTTGGAACCACGATGCTTCAACTGTTATAAACAGACCCAACGCCTCATTTTTAGGTTCCGTTTCTTGCTGTTTTATTATACAAGATGTATATTCCTCTGCCCGATCCAGTGACTTTTGTAAGCGCTTCGTCCCACTTATTTTTGGATTCACATCGTAGTCACTCAAAACTTGACAAATGGATGGTTTGAAAGCTGTAGCCGCTTCATGATACTGTTGTGGACTCAAAGGTCTCCTTCCATGACGTGACCACAGTGCAATTCCAAACTTATCATTATGTCCGGATCTCAAAAGATACAGGGGATCATGAACAGTTAAGAATATAGGATAGTCAGACAATCCAACAAATTTCCCCACTCCTTTCCCAAACTTCTTCAAAGCATCCATAAATTTCGTTGTAGAATCCAATGAAATTTGGACCGGCGGTGTTTGACTAGAGATGCTAGGTGTCGATGTTGGGTAAATCAACTGTAGTACTTCAGCAGTAATATGTGGAATACTTCCAGTCTACACACGGAAAAAGTATAACAACAAGTATAAAATCAACAAAAAGTTGCCAATTTCAAAACGTTCTCCCCTCAAACTCTCAAATCTACTCACTTACCTGAGTATGCAGAAAGAACATGGGAGTACCATAATCATTCTTCCTCTCTGAACTCCTTTTCTTATCCCCATCTTCAACAACGCCAGAGGAAGAAACCGGAAGCTGCAGGTGGCCAAGCCTTATCGAGCCTGAGTTTGTCTTCAGGGTTTTCTCAACTCGAAACTTTTTCATTGTTTGGGAAACGATAAGTGTCAACCGCATTCGAAATTACTGGCTTTTTATTTCACCACCAACTTGATATATAAGATAATTAGATAATCTAGTGCTTTTACTTTTATTCAGTCCTTTTTATAGTGCTTTCACTCTTCCTTGTCTGTTTACAAATACGAAACGCAAACTGAAAAACTAGGACACCAACAAACACGTGCTGTCCAACCTAGAAAAGCATATTTTTAGTTCTCACGTTGCCCCAACGAGACAAGCTCGAAATACGGTATTTGAAACGCAGTATGTGCTGACTGAGGAAAAGGCAGATCCACAATATTTACGTGTATTAGCACCACTTGTTTGTTGTGTGTGATTTGTCATATGTTGAAAATCAAATCATTTTCAATTGGATAGTAATTAACTTTTGTACACTCCTTTCCTGTGTTTAAGCGACTTGTGAAGTCATTTTTATCCACCTTTTAATAATTAGCAGAGCGACTGAAGAAAGTGGAGCTTCAAAGTGAAAGGAGTATTTTCATTTGTCAATCAACAATCAAGTATTTACTAGTGCATTTTTAATTGTTGGAGAATCTGATTAATAGTGATTAAAACTCAAACCAAAATGACTGCATCTACCGGTGGCTCAAAACTTGTTCCCAAGAAGTTCAAATGGTCTTTGGACTATACACTAAAGTAAGATTTTAAATTGTAGTTTAGTTTAATGATACTGGGTACCGGATGTGAGTTTAATTGTTTCAAAATTGTTAATTTTTTGTTATAGGCACCGTTCCTCCAACGAGATCTCAAATCCTCCAGGTTATAACGCAAATGTGACCCATCATCATGCAGATACAACGAGAGAAGTGGATCCTAATTTGATTGTTAAAAGGTCGTGGGATTTTGCTTTAGGACCTATTAAACAGGTGGGGAGGCATTGAACGAAGCATTTAAAAAAACAGTTGTGAAATGTTTGAGTGAACAAATAAAGTAAAGTTAATGTGATTTGATTGATTTTAGGTCCCTATGAACCTATTCTTGATGTATATGGCTGGGAACTCCATTTCGATTTTTCCTATCATGATGGTGGGCATGCTTTTCATGCGTCCTATTAAAGCTATCCTGAGTCTAACATCGGCATTTAAAATGATTGAAGGAAGTCATCATGTGGTGCAGAAATTGGTGTTTGTGTTTGGAAATGTAGTCAATTTAGCGTTAGCTCTGTACAAATGTCAGTCAATGGGTTTACTTCCTACTCATGCTTCAGATTGGCTGGCATTTGTTCAGCCGCAGGAACGGATAGAGTTTTATGGAGGAGGGGTATCGTTATTGTAAACATTTCCAAACAAAAAGAACTGCAGAGTTTAACAACTGGGCCATTTGTTTTATGTCATGAATGTTTTTAGAACTGTAAATACAATGCCGTATTAAGTTGTAAGTGTATTTGTTTTAAGATAATCTTTGCAGTTTTTCATGTTATTACACAAGTCTACTAGTCGTCTCTATTGCATTGTATGATTTGTCGCTCTGCTAGAAATGCTATTATTATAAAATAAATTCTGCTTTTATGATTACGATAAAATACATGAATGATCAATTGATATGCATATTGCATTGACACTACCGGCTATTGTAAGTTCAAATTCCATTACCTTTACGCTCAACGATATTTCCCATGTGATTATTTATATATCATATCGGCAAGAACAAGACCTTCAATTGAATCTTGGTTTGTGTAATAGTTCATTTATTTCGTTTTTATCTCATAAAAATACAATCACATCACACACAACAACAACTCAAAGTAGTGATAAAAAACAACTATAATATAAAGTGGCTCATTATATATTAATTAATTGGGAGTTACAAGTATTATCCAAGGAGAGAGGAAGAAAGTATCTAGGCTAAATGCACCCAACTCTTCTCCTTGAAACATAATAATACCAAAAACATTATTTTATCGTAAATTAATAATTATAAAGGTAAGGTAAGCAATAGATAGAACTAACGATAGGTGAAAGGACTCTACAATAAATGCTATTTTCATATAAAGTTCTTGAAAATGGTTTAGTTTTTGTAACATTTTCGAAGACGCCGCAAACTCAGATCATTTTGCAGCGTTCGGTTGAGGCGACACTGACTTTATGTGCTGAACAAGGGATGGTGAATCAACAGATGTGTTTGAAGCAACCCTAGGATCCGAAGGTCGAGTAGCTGCAGGAGCACTAGGATTTCTGTCCATGCCTTCATCAAGTTTCCAATATAACCGATTTTGCATGGTAGTACTAAAGAAAGCATTAAATAACGTCAAATCAATTCCTTACATTTGGCTTGGCTTGGCTAATTAAATGTCAACACTTTTCACTTACATGAAATCGGCATTAACCTCGTTTGTCTTTGTCGTTCTCATGAACAAATAGCCCGTGTGAGCGTAAGCCGCAGATTTAGCGTCGGAAATATCTACAGGGGCAAGGGGGCGTTTCTTTCTATCTCCTCGCCCTTTAACTTGTTCCTTGTGCACACTATAAAAAATCAGAAAATTTAATTGACCCTGTCGTGCTAACAAGTAAATACTTTTTAATTAAATTCAAGTTAGTGTTACGCAATCAAGGAAGGTTCCAATCGTGTGGCTTCTTGAGGTTTTTTGGCACGAACCAGAACCAAATTGGTCAAACTGGGTTTGCACATTGACATGGCAAACTTGGTGCACATTTCCGTCCTAAAATAATAATAAAAAGACATTAAAATAAGTATCCGAATTCATCTGCTACTGCGACTTGGGAACAATAATTATACATACCTCTCTCTGTACGATAAGTTCCTGATATCCTTTCCACCGAGTACCATGCCATCAATTATATGGAATGCTGTTTGCGTTATCTGTTTCCCCTCATACTGAGTGATTTCGTCAACTATATCACCATAAACCAGCGTCTGGTCTGCAATGTCCATTTCATCCTGAACCAGCTTCCATTTCCCCCCAGAGAATCGGTATACCTTGTCTCCACCACGGCCTAACATGAATCAAACAGATTGTTAGGTAATAATTAAGGTAATGTGAGAATAAGATTAATTTCAAAAATTAAAATTACCCATATAGAAGCCTCTATCACGTCCTACGGACACAAAATGCCATTCTTGAGGGTTAGCAAAGTCTCGATCCATGACAGGGTACGTGAGCACTACTTCTCCTTCTCTCTCCGTGCGATTCAAAACATCTAGTGATTGATTACAAAATCGAGGTACAGAATTTGCAATTAAAACTTTAAGACCAGACAAATTTTAAGATTAGTTTTTAAATTTTTCATGGACTTACTTTCAGGATACGGTCGAAGTAATTTTGACAAAAACAACTCCGGTGATAAGCTAGCATACCGGGGTTCTTGACGAAGTCGTCGAGGGCAGTTCCAAGTTTCAGAACATTTAACTCGCATATCATTTTTACGTTGAGCTACGATTCTGCCATCGTGTCTGAATTGAAGTGCTCGGCATAAGGCGTGCGTTTCCTCTAGTTGAATCCGTCCGATTCTAGATTTTAAAAAAATTAATTACGATAAAGCGTGTTATAAAGAGTAAAAGGGGCTACAAATAGAAAAGGGACCGTACATGCAGTTTGACTCGTAGATGTAGTCATAAAATCTATCAGATGATCGGATTTGTTCCACAGGGACCAGCTCTACAATTTCAGCTTGCTGATCATTCGGAAACTTGTGATTAACATGACATCCGTGATCCATGGAGTGACAAAGGTTCAAGTAATTACTAATTTCAGTGCATATTTTGCCACCACGATAGTTCTTGCATACGAGAAATCTCTCGGCACTTCCTTGATGACAAGTTTCCGGACGGATGATAGTACAGGTTTCAAAAGCCTTATACATCAAGTAGACCAGTCCTGCTGTATATGGCGTAAAAATATCGTACAATCGCAAGACAAATGTTCCACCTACAAAAAAACAAATTTCCAAAGTAATGCATGTTATTTCGCTATCACCAATTACAAATCTTTAGAGAAAAATCAATTAAACCACTGACCTTCTCGCAATACTTTCATTGCTATACATGCTTCTGCAAGAATTAAGGGTTTGCATCGCAGCTCTTTCCTGTCTTCATCCAATCCAGGAGTCATTTCACTCTAATGGATGATCATGAACGGATTAATTTTAAATATGTTAATTTATTTGTACGTGAAGTACATAATTCAGCTTACACCATCAGCAACGACGACGTGAACACCACCATTAAAATTTCCACCAGTATTGCGTTTCACGAATCGGCAGAATTGTTCAACGAAATTTGGCTTATAAATACTACCATCTCCTCTTTTCCCATCCAATCCTTAAAAAATAAAACAAAACAAAACGACCATTAAACAGCCTGCTCAAGGATAAATAACAGTCAGTTTCAATTTTTAGTCTAGGGCGTACCTAACCACTGCTCAAAAGATTCCTTTGGAAAGTGTCCGGTAGCCGTGAGTTGATAGTTGTATGGTTCTTCTTTGAAAGTGTAACCATACACCTTCGCTTCCCACTGTTTCTTAGTGAGCATGTACCTAAATAAATGCAGTAAGTATTATTTGTATTGTAATAAGGTTCTTCATTCATTAAATGTTACAGATCAGAACATAATTTATGTTAATTCACACATACTCGACAAATCCTCCAGGTCCACCGTGTATGTCGACTGCATACAACAATTCATTCTCGCCAACAATACTTTCACCATTACGCGCACACGGGTTTGTTAATGCAAATCCAGTAAGAGCATCTATATTTGCATATAAATATGCAGAGTTAAACTGGAAAATGACGGGAGGATTTGCGTAGTCGTTTAGTCGCTGTTGTAACTCTTGGTAGGCAGGTCCTCCAACTTTGCGAATTTCATACTGTTTAAAAACAAAGTAAGTTGTACAATTTTATCATCAGTTTCATTATTGCAGTAGCTACAAACAAAACACCATTTGCATATTAACCTTCACTTCCATTAGCCGCTCAAGAACTTCGCGTTGGCAGAAGGTGGTGTCAACATAAGTTGCTGGTTCAACGACTCCCATCTTCTTTCCCAAAATAAGCGAGTCATAAGTCAACATGTCTTGATCTCGAAAACTTGGGATGTACTTGACTCTTCTTCGGTCCGTCTCCAACTTTCGCTATAATTTCAAATGCAAATATGACATTCTAAAGAATCTCATGATCAATATCATGTGAAAACTAATAAAAGCAAAAACTCACTCTATCTTGCTGAGGAACAGACTCATCGACAGAGCATACTGATTCCATATCTTCATCCAACTGGAGTCTTTTTGCGTCTGGGCCTAAAATGCTGCCCTGCCTTTTGCCCAAAATACTTTTAGACCCATAAGACCAATCCATCGAAGGAGGTGGTGGTGGAAGTCTTCTAGATCTAGTAGTTCCTGAAGCCTACATATTTTTTAAACAACCATTATTAGTTATCCTTAACTAATATAGTGCAAATGAAAACATTCCAAAGGCATTTTATTTTTAACATACATTGCTGGATGCAACACTCGAAACGCTCGGCGATGGAGGAGGCAGATTAGGAAGTCTGGGCCTAGCAGCGGGAGCATCAGGTGCCTTCATTTCAGCCTCCTCAGTGTCTTCCAACACAACAATGTTGGCACCAGCAGCAGCATTTTGTTCTGCATTTTGCTCATTATTAGAGTGATTGTTTTCATCAATTTCCTGCAATAATAACAACAATTGATGAATCATCTCAAAATAAAACTTTTTAGAAACTTGCTTCTAAAAATGTTACCTCGGGTTCAACAACTTCACCGTTGCCTCCCTCAATTTCCATAGGAGTATCATCCATTTGAACTTCCTCCACTTGCTCTACAACGGCAGTTGGATTGTATGTCAAAAACCATAAGGCTAGCATCTCATCATGGTGCAAAACAACTTGTTTAATTGTCTTGAGCAGATCATTATTATTCTTGAATCCATACGTTTCCGGTCTCAACTCTTTTTTATACTTGTTTTGATACTTTCCACCCAGCTGCAAGACTGCTATTTTCTACAAGAACAATACAAATTACCAATCAGTACTGAATATATTAATATGGTATGTCCACCGACAGCAAAACTAGTATAACTATTATAAAGAATTAAACACACTTTAGGAAATTCTTCTTGTGCAATGTTAATTATTTCATTCTTGACACTGTCCGGTACTTTGGCACTAGCCAAAGCAGCTGACCTTCTTGCCGTGTCGTCCGCCATTTCAGAAATCGGAAGGATAATCCCTTAATCGATAAAATTACAACAATATAATTAATCAATGTTATTTTCTCATGGTCAGTAACTGACCGTCAGTTGCACGTTGATGCTACTTGACTACATACATAAATATTGAAAACTGATGCAAAACCGTCATCACAAAATCATGTCAAAACAGGAAAAGTGATTTACCGACAAACACGTTGAAAATCTCCTTCACTCCCTTATTAACAATTTCTAAATCCTCAACCGATCCTACACGACCTCCACTCCAAACTCCAACTTTGCACCCTCCAATTTACTGTTAATTGCAAACACGAAATTATTGCCACAAAATGTGACAAGTTAGCGTCAATCCCAAACTAAATTGTTTTCGGCTCCTCACTCCTCAGCTTTGACAGTGAAAATGAAATGAAATCCACTCTGGAGAGATCGAGTTTAGTTCACCATTCAACACAAAAATGCCATAGCGTACGAAAAACTGCTCAAAGTGTAGAAAAGACATTTAGTTTACACGAAAAAGTTTATAAGAAATAGCAATAGAGAATGCCCATGTCCAATCAAATCTTGAAGCGGCGTTTCTATCGCTCGCATGAAATGAATGTACATAAAAAATATATACCCTTTGGACTTTTCGTATACCTAAAAAGCATTGGATGATCCTAATTTCGGATATATGAACATTCTTATGTATGTATTTGCAAGTAAGTTGTTTGTGTGTGTTCTATTCTCCTCTGGATGAACGGGAAAAGCAACTCTTCTCTTCTATTTCTTGTAGGGATATGGGAAGTAGGCACTGGATATATTTTGTGCGACAGCGCAGCTCAAAATAGTATTCAGAGATGCATAAAAGCCATTTGTTTGCTAGCTATGGCTTTTAGCGGCAAGTAGCCCCTCACAAGTGGTGGATGGAAGGCTACTTTTTAGGCTAAAGGATAGAAATGTGAGATTTTTTGGACACCTTGCAGATAGTCGTTTCTTGCATCTATCATGAAGCATGCAGATATTATCTAGGAGGGGATGGAATATGGAAAGAACGTTTAGTTGGGATTTGCATATCAGTTTGTATGAATTAAATTTTTGTATGATGAAGTGAACATGAAACATTAATGCTAGATCCAAAACTTGTCCTTCTCTTCTTTTACTCCTCCACGCACCTCTTTGCTTATTCTTGTTGTGAAATATTATGTTTAAATTAATACTTTTCATCGATGTATCAACTTTGCATGTATTAAATTAAACTAATTAGTTTTCATTGATCTATACTGCATTGATTATATTATGATGTATCAAACTGCCCCGGAAATGAAACTGAAGTTATGACTGAGCTTTTGTATGACCATTGCAAAATACTGAATTTTATTGTATAATTTTATACTTTGTTGGTAATTTGATTAAGACTAGCCAGACCACTGAGTTGTACTCACTTTTGAAAGTAAAACACACTCATAATTTGTTTGTACACCTTATTTGGTTCCTGACCTGCAGGAGATTAAAAACTAAAATGATAAAAAAAACACATTGTACATCTTTCAAAGATGAAACTTTGTATTGAAAGAAACAAAACGGGATGGCATTCTTTTGCCGAAAGACAGTAGAATCAAGATTCGTTAGTATTTTCAGTAGTTAGTAGGAGAATTTTTAATGCCCCCACCCATGAACTGGCCAACCCCACCCATGTTGATGGTGCTGATGATGGTGTTGATGTCCCCATCCACCCCAGCCGTAGTGGTTAACACGATGGGTATAGCTGTGTCCGCCCTGAAAAAAAAAGATAACCAAGGATAATCAGTTTTCAGTTTACCAATTTTCATTTTAGGCCGGTTCCTTAATCCAAAATCAGCCTTACCCAACCATGATGGACTTGAACTGGCCAGCCCCAACCCCATCCATGCGATGCTGATGGTTCCAAGTCCTTGGTTTCCTTCTCATCCCCTTTCTTCTCTGAGGAAGCTGAGACGACGAAGATGGCAAAAAGGGCAATGAAAATCTGAAAAGGAAATGGAATTATTAGCAAAGACAAATGACAAATCATTGCTTGGGGTCAATTGAGAACGGAAATCTTACCAGATTTCTGAGCATGGTGAAAATCGGAGGAAGAAGAATCTGTTTCTGAAACGAACGAGATTTCAAAGAACGTTTGCACTAAGCAATCTCTGTGCTGTTTAGTTACTGATCACTCTAAGTGAAGCTATTGTTGAATGTGATATCATTTAGTCAACCTTCGACCCTTTTATACTCACTTTCAAACTAAAAGCTGGTATTAAATATAACATGTGGGAAGAATAATATGTAATATGGCAGTCACCAAGCTTAACTTACACTACAATTTTTTTTACTTTTTATTATACAAAAAAATGACATGACACACATATACTTAAAATACAGCTACCATGCATCGTAATTTTAATGTAAAAATCGAGAAAAATTAGAGTTTGACACGTGCAGTCAGCAGATCAACCAGACCATTAAATTATCCCCAATTCCTCAATGACTTTTAATTACGGGCTGGCAAACACAGAAATATGTAGGTGCAGTATTATAAAACAAACAAACTTAAGGGTTAAATTGCGTATTGCATCTCTGTTGGTCTTAACATGGTCACACTTTATAATTCAACTCAACTCTTCAAGCTTTCAATTGCTACACATTCGGCAGCCAGTCAGCTTTTCATTTCAGCTTGCATTTTGGCATCACTCTAAAGACATTGTTAGTGACAAACATGAAACAAAAATATTTATAAAAAATGGAAATCTAGCAGAGTGAAGGGTGCTACACTACACTGCAGTTAAAGCTGTACAGCAGTTTTTACATAAATACAAAATATATGTCGTTTTTTGTCTGCGCTTCAATTTTCTTTGTAACCGGTCAAGCATTTTTAGGTCTCTGAAAATGCAAAACTTAAATAATTTTTTAAGTAAATGATCAGCTAATTCTACTGAATTGAGTGAGCTGTGCTATATGGAATCATATTTTGCAAGATTGGCTCATAATGACTACGGAAACGACCAATTAGAAGGACCGTTGGATCTCAAATTTTTTGAAGTATACATTTAATGGCGTAAACACAGGTTATGCTTCAACTTCTAATTATAAAATGATTGCAATCAACGCAATGCAATATTACTCTCATTTTTCAAGGGTTACGCAAAAGTGGATTATATAATTCAAAAATTGTAAGTAAGCCCACAACAAATCATTTTGGTCTTCATTGTTGTCTACGTGTAGGAAGGATTGCGTTACTTTTATCTCGCAGCTATATATGAAATGTTCTTGCATGAAGATTTTTTCAGAGTTATATTTTGCTTATGATCACCATTTAACTAACCAAAAGTGCGTACTGTATATGATTGATGTAATTTCTGAAGACTATTATATCTTTACAGCAAACGAGAATTTGCATCCTGAGTGGTTTCCGGAACCCGATTAGAAATATTGATGGATGTGAATGATTGTGCGTGCGTAGTAAAAAAAAAGGAACAGTACATGAAACTTATATGAAATGCGTAAATGAAGAAACACAATTGAATGACTCTTGATTGATTAGAGGTGACGAAACAATTTGAAAATGCAAACGTAGTCTTATTTACTTTTCAGTTTAAAACGCTTGTGTGATGATTTTGGAACTTTTGTTTTGGCATTGCTTTTAGCAAATCATGCTTTTCTAATGTTTGGTTTCTTTAAATTTTGAATTTTGAACTGATCCAATAATTATCTGGTCGAATAATATAGGGTTTGGAGGCTTTGATGAGTGGTATAAGACATCAGGTTGTCTAACCGATGAAACCATGGCCTAATCCATAATATCCGATTCCGATTGGGAAACCTCCTTGGAGGGAGCGTTGAGAATGGGAAATTCCACCGATTCCTCGGAATCCAAGACCACCATAATGAATGCCGTAACCGAGACCACCCAACCCAATACCAATGGCAGAGGCAGCAGCGAAGAGGGCGAAAAGAGCGAGAACAACCTAAACATAAACATGAAAATGAAATTTAAACTAAACCTTAGAAATACAACCGAAAAGAACAAGGTGTATTTTAAAAAAAACTTAAACTGTAGAATTATTTCTTGGTTTAACTTACAACAGCCTTCATGTTGACGAGTTTGAGGAGTTTAAAAGGAATGCGAACTGATTGATTAAGTGTGAATTAATGATTATTCCCTCCTACCCCAGTCTCCTTTATATACGAATCTTTTGTGATCAGATATTGGGTTGACACACCATTTTCACATACATTAACATTCTTCATGATACCTTCGAAAGGGGTGTAAGAAAACTCTGCATTACCATTTACATGTGCATATAATAGGCATGCTGAGTTCATAAAATGATTAATACTATAATTATCGATTTCAGTTGGTTCAAGCACACTCATGTTATGTAAATTTCGCTGTACTGTCTTTTTGGTAACAGTCACAATTTTTGTTATTTTCATCGCAATTAGTGTACCACTGACACGATATATTCGTCGTTCTTGATCTACACCAACAGTAGTAACAACAACAAAATCATAAAACATGAAGATCAAACAATGCGATAGTAACTCTGTAACATCCGGCATTTAGTAGAGATGCGTGTGAGTATCAGGCACCCCATTTTCACCATACAGTATTTGAAAGAACTTCAATTGAGACTGTGGTTTGTACTAAGAAGGGCTTGGGACAACCTTCCATTGCAGTATGAATACAATCAGATGCGTTACAATCAATCAACCAATAATTGGATAGTATATACAGATAACTCGAGCACCTAACAAAGAAATTGTCCTTATAAGTTCGCATTCCCATTTCCACTGTCATAGTTTTTGGTTTATCCTTTGTTTGCTTGTACAGACCTAGGAGGCGGCTCACTGTTAGTGAAAGATGCTTATCCGCAAAACCATAAAGGTCAAGAAGCCACAAATAAGCTTAACTAGAGGAGCTACTGAACTAGAGGTGATGAGGGCAGGTCATTGGTCACTTGTTCTAAGTACTAATTACATCAGTATATCCAAATTTTGGATTCCAAAAAAGAAGATGTAGCATGTGCCCTTGTTATTCAGTCGGTGGTTCGCAGCAAGATTATGCTATCGATAAAAAATTATCATGAATCTGCAATTAAAAATTGAGTTTAGTCACTCGCCATTCATGACATCCAAATTCTTGAGCATGGGAGTCGGGATACACATATTATAGATTTTTACATCCGTGCATATATATGCTTACTAGCTACAAGTATCTGAAACTTTGTTTAGTTTTCTGATAACAGCATTGAGATGACAGATTGCACTTACAGTATTAGTTGGAATTGGTGTTTCGCATTACTGAATTTTAAGGTCAACAGCGGTACTAATAATGATGAAGAGTGCATCAAATAAGCTTTTGGCTTTTTATTGTTGTGTTGCATAAACAGAAGCCACATAGCAGAACAAAATTGTTATGTTCTGTGGTCATTTTGCGTAAAATAATGTGCAACTAAACTAGTACATATACCTGCATATAGGAATTTACATGTTGATTTTTTTCATCCCCACCCCACCAACCACGATCAATTCTATGAAGGCGTTAGAAGGTGTTGGCGATATCTGTGTTATTTGTCTTTCATGACATGACTACCTAAATAGTGTGATCTTCTAAAAATGTAATATCACGGTAATATCTGAGTAACTTATCAGTAGTCAATGAATACTTGAAATTGAGGTAGTTCTTTGTTGATTATTATCTCGGTTTCTCGGTACATTTAAATACTATTGGAACTAAATTCAGCTTAGATACAAACCGTTTTCGGGGACCAGGACAAGTTATGTAAAATTATTTTCTACAAATTTTACTTTATGTCAGAAAAACGTAATTTTCAATATAACTGGCTTAGTTGATTTTGCCAGTGTAGACAGTATTGAGTATGTTGAATTCCAAATTAGGAAATAAAAGTTGTCCATAAAATAGTAACGTAAGTAAGCCTGCACCAGGCAAAAAATTAACACGGACATTTTAAAATTGATGGGGCATAATGAGAATTTAAAATTTGCCAATGATTTATTATTTTGTCAACAAGCATCAAATAAAATCAGTTAAACCGTTTGAAAACTAGAAACGGGATTTATTGAAAAATACAAAAAACACATAAATACTCATTAGCAATTAAATATGCAAAGCTACAATGCAACATAAATTCAATTCGAACGTGTATGCAAACCAAGTAATCTTATCCGATAAGTTGTCCAACTGGAATAAAGGTCACGCCCACTGTAGCTAAAAGCAAATATGTATTCAACAGTAAGAGTTGTAAAATTCTCATGGTTCATATCAACGTCAAAGTCTAGTGCTCACCTGGACGTAAGCTTTCTTGAATGGTTTTAGAAACGGAGCTCAAAGTGTTGCCTGTCGTAAGAATATAAAAGTTTTTCAGACCTGGTATTATTTAATCATATTATGAAATCAAACGAAAGCATCTAACCTAGCGCTTCCACGTTTCCAGGTCCTCCGGTGGCTAAACAAAAATGAATGCGCTTACTAATCACTCACCATTGGGTTTTATAAGTAACAAAATACAAAACTACAATTCAAAGTTTTCCCTTGGTTCTACCTTGAGCATTTTCTCCGTTTGGATTAACCAACAGTTGTCCCAAAGTGGTCAAGCTTACCTCTGAAGTGCATAATATTTCAAATAATCCTACACCATTCTTGTGGAAAACAGGCTTTGTTGAGTCAAGTTTACTTACGAACTGTCTGCCCATTGTTGCATTGTCTCCCACCCGATAAAAATACTTCCATTGCAGGACAAAAAATTATTGTTGGTAAACCACATGGATCAGTAACGTCAGACTCACTAGATTCCGTCGTTCCATTGCCGTTAGTACTGTTGTTGGAACCCCCTACAGAAGGTCTAGTTGTGGTTGTGGCAGCTGCTGCTGCAACAGTTGTTGAAGGGGTTGGTGTTGGACAACGGTTTTGTATTGCCAAATATAATGGACAAAACTAAAGTACGATGGGAAAAAAATTTACTACATAAGGGTGTATGGTACAATACGAATTAACTACGACGATGCGTAAGAGTTAGCAGTAAAAACAAGCAGGAACATTGTAATAAATGATGTTGTATGAAAACTTACACTCACGGACTGTGTCTGAGCTGATACAACAGCAATAGATGCCAATATAACGATGGAATTATATAATTTTGTCATTTTGTTAAATACGAACTGGACAGATTAATTTTTGTAAAGATGTGAACTTTCTTCCAAGTTTTGTATTTGTCACTTTTGCCTGTCGTCTGGAATTCAATCTTTCTGTGCAAGTAAGTTTTGGATGTCATTATTTATAGGGCCTGCATCAAGGTAATATTGTTTGTGTGAAAACGACACATTTTAAATTGTGAACAGTTGTTCAATTTGTTGCCTTCAACCACTTTCTGGTTTATCTATACTTACTTGCATCTGTGTTTCAAGGATGTTGGCTGTATGCATGTTTGAATTTAATTTGGATGAAATTATCATTGACAATTAGTATTCAATAAATCATGAAAGTACTCGCATACGAGTCATGTTGAAAAATGCAATATCACACGATAGTAAGCGTCAAGTAATAATGAGGTTAAACGTTTTTATTTGAAAAGGTTAATCAATGCTTTGATCCCAATACATACAATCCCAACTATAATTTTGAAGGAAAATGATAAAAGTTAATGAAAAAAGATGTAGGAGTGAGCAGCTTCTCATAAAACAGAAGTTTATAACAGAAGATCTGGTAAATCAACGTCTTCTCGCTAGCGCATAAAAGACAAAGAATTAACCCATCTGAGACGCCCATATGGGGAGAGCTTGTCCCAATGGCATCACCTAAAAATGCACAAATGAAATGCATTCAAAACTGTGTTTTTGGATAAGAAATAAATATCCTATCATCTTTAAATTATATTCTCAAGTCGCCTCAACCTCAACGGTTTCATATAAAATTCACTTACGCTCAATTGCGCTCCTGATCCGGAAGCACCTGCTCCACTAGCAGATCCGGATGGAGCAGCGGTAGCTCCCGCTCCCATATTGAACATATTAGCCATGTTGGCAAGTGCAAGTGCCGCAGCTTGTCCTAAGGGCATAACCTAATGCAAATAATTTAAATAAATAGTTAAGTCAAGTCCTAGTTTTTTTGTTTTAAGAATACTGTTGATGGGAATACATACCTGCATTTGGAGTCCACCGGCAACGGTAGTTGGCTCAGACTCACCAGCAACGGTAGTTGGCTCAGACTCACCAGCAACGGTAGTTGGCTCAGACTCACCAGCAACGGTACAGACTCACCAGCAACGTGGTTGGAGCGGTGGTAGTGTCAGAACGGTGGTTGGAGGGTGGTAGTGTCAGCAACGTGGTTGGAGCGGTGGTAGTGTCAGCAACGGGTGGTTGGAGCGCTGGTTGGAGCGCTGGTTGGGGCAGCTGTAGTTGGGGCGGCCTGAAATAAGAATGTCATAAACCGTCAATCTCCAATTGCCAAAATGTCTTAATTTAGCAGATATTTTAGTTAATAATTTACTTACAGTAGCCTTCGTAGGAGTAAATTTAAAAGTGGGAAATTGTAATCACGGACTCTGTTAGATAGATTATATTTTGATAGTTATTCTAAACCCTACCGGCTTAGCTGTAGGTGCAGTTACTTTACATCCCATCATCATAGTTAGAATGTTACAACCTGAAGGCTTTATATAGAACAAAATAGAAATATTTTATCAAAGTGAATCCAACTGGGAAAGTTCAATGCTTAGAAGGGTACGCATAAATAAATATGCTTAAAACAAAATTTCTAAATTTTAAATCTCACCTGAATCATAAATTGTGGAGCTGCCTGACTGCTGGCAAAAGCCACGGCGAAGAGAACAACAGCGACTCTTAAGAAGGCCATCTATTCAATATAAAAATTAAAAGCTTACAACAGTATCTAAAGGAATGTTAAATATGATGTGATTATGGATAAAAGATTTAGACAGTTACTTTTATCTTTGTTTGTTTCGTTGATGAAACTGAAATGAATCTAAAAAATCAAAGGATAACACAAAAGTGTTTAAAGAAGTTTCTTAAAGAGCTGGGACTTTCACGATTACCGTGCAATCACCAAAGAGCTAGTACTGGAACTGGGATGACTGCTTCAATTCAAGATCTCCTTTTTATACTCTGCAACGTTTGATGTGATGCAAATCATTTGTCAAATTTTAAGGTTTAATAATGTTGACGCACAGAAAATTTGCATATTCTGTATAATATGTCCCGAACGAACGGGCAATTGCGTTTTCATTGCGGTAGAACCGTGATTTCCATACAAAACGCACCGGTATCAATCAATGTAACGACATGCATTATACATTATTATTATAATAAGTGTCGTGATGAGAGGTTTCCAGATTTTTTAAAAGCTCGTGTTTTGAAATATTATTCCAAACTAATATCACTTGAATAGATAGCCAGACTGATATTGAAAGCCCGTCAATGAAACTGGACATCTTTATTCTATCATGCGCATGTAAAAGTTACCTAATAATATTTGATCAGCAATATCCAATTCAACGCAATTACATAATGTGTGAATACTATTTGATCTGGAGATCTCCGCTGCATCTTGAAACTTGATTGATTATATTTAAGGGCAGTGTCATGTATGATCATGAGGTGTTATTGGTGCAGCCACTTTATAAGAATCGTCTGTAAACTTTTACGTTCCATGTAATAATTTAAGTACATTTCTCGTAGAAAAATTTCCCCCATTGCATCTTAATTATCGTTTGTGGATTGGAGAGGGATATGCGATATTTCAGTTTAATAAGAGATAGTAAGAGGATTAGTGACACTTGATAATGATTAGAGATAGACATTATATCGATAACGGAGGAGATCAGAAAATTGATGAGGTCAAGAGATTTAACAATTAAATCGGGACCTTACTTAACACCCATCCTCATTACTCTGATAATATTTTTTGCTGTGGTAAAATAAGTTCCTTTCTCGGTAAACAAACTTTCGTGTTAACGTTTACCGTGCGAGTTCTGAAAAATTGACGATTTTTTGCGGATATATCCGAGTTCATACAGTTCCAAATAATTAGTAAGCTTTAGATCGCTAATCCATCATACATTATGTTGCACGTGATACAGATAACTGACATTGTACGTCTTATAATTTCGTCCACAGATAATGGTATGAGCGCACAAAATACAAATTAAACGTAAGTTCAATGACGTGATATGACAGCTACCACGTACAACGTCAAACGTACGTGCTTTTGTAATGATTTATTTTAAGCCCGTTACAAGCTTGCGTAATCAACTTAAACGAGGAAGTACATGAAAACTCAGCTATTATATTACTTATGCATTATGATATTAATCGTTTGAAATTATTGAATTTTAATGTGGAACCCGTTATTTAATGGCACTGCAAATTTATTGTTATTGAAATACGCCTCAAATCTGCAAAAAAAATTTACTTTCATCATATCAATGAATGATTCACTTCCAGTTCACTCATCCATATAGACTCCGTGCCTGGCTCGTCTTACTATCTGGATACAGTCTCTTTGACCTTTGAGCACCATGGGGCTTTTTGCGAGTATAATTAAGCATCTCCAACACCAGCGGATCTTCCAGCTCACTCCAATCAAAGACGTAGTCGTAAGTGTAGTTCAAGCTTCGAAACAACAACCTCAAAATCTGTTTCAAGTAATTGTAATCAGGCTCCTCTTCAAACATCAGGCTTCTTGTGTAATTTAGATATATGGCAAATTCCGCAGGAAATCCTTCACAAAGCGTGTTGACTCTGTAATAAAGTTAATTTTACTTGCTTATTCCCCATATTAAACTGTAAATATTTTAATCAAGTCACTCTTACGGCGTTGACATCTTTTTTTCTGCAATTTTTTCATATTTCTGCCTTTTATTAGCAGCTTTGAGTCCTTGCCAAGGTAAACTTCCCCGATTAAAGTACATGAGAACGTAGCCAATACTCTCGAGATCATCTCTTCGACTCTGCTCTCCCCCGAGACTGGCATTTAATGAGGCATACCTCGCAGTCCCGGTTAAGCTTTTCCCTTGAAGGTATTTGATATGTCGATGAGTGTGTCCGTCCCGATATCTCTTTGCTAAACCATAATCTATAAGGTAAACCCTGTTGGAATGTGAGCCCAGTCCCATGAGGTAGTTATCTGGTTTTATATCCCGATGTATGTAACTCCTTGAATGAAAGTATTCAATCCTGGTTATCATTTGATCAGCCAGTTGTAGAACCGTTTTAAGTGAAAATTTCCTCCCACAACAGTCAAACAAATCTTCTAAAGATAAGCCTAGCCGCTCTATTACCAGCACATTGTACGTTTGATCTTGACCATACCAACGGAGCCGTGGGATTCCGATGCCACCTTGCATCTGCTTGTACACTCGGCTTTCGAACAGGAGCTGAGATTGTTGGGAGTATACTGACTCAAGCTTGATTGCAACCTCTTCGCCATCGGAAATCTGGACTCCGCTAAAAACTTCACCAAAGGAGCCGGAACCAAGCTTTCGAACTAATCGGAACTTTTGGGCAATAACCGTATCCTTCTCCAACACTGGAGTTTCTTGCTTTGAGGACATTTGACTGGGTGCGGTTGGATAATTTGATTCTGAGACTGAACGACTGGGGACTGCGTGGGATGAAATTTTGGTTGGATAAAGTCAACATTAAGCTCATAGCGTTTTGTCATGTTTCGAAATAAACGAAAGAGATTTTTTTGAGAGTATGACGGGATTTCAGGTTCATAGTGAGGCGTAGGAAAAAATATAAAAATTAAATTTTGAATCCTTTAACATCCTGTTTGCATAAAATGAATAATTTAGCATCCTATAACACAATTTTTATTTTCTCCAAAGTCTCTTTATAACTAAATAAAAAGTCTTTTAAATTTTTTTATTATCCACGAATAATTATTATGGAGGATATAAAACCATGGAAGTTCCAAAGATACAAGTCAAGATAATATGTCATTCATTGTGGCACCAGTTTCCTTTGCAGACAAAAACTAGTTACCAAATTCGATTTCTAACAGGGACAGAGACCTTGGAAAACGAATGATTTCAGCAAATAGACAGCCACGAGTCTCATTTAATTAGTAATCGCATGCGTAGTCTAGTTTTTCCTGCTGTCCAGCTATTAGATGAATCTGATACAAAATGACTAAATGTAGAACAGCGAATCTGATGTACTTGCCGGCGACAAGATGCAGGAAATGCTGAGATAAATGAATTTATCAATGATGAGTGTGATGTTTGGGCATTTCATTTTAAACCAAAACAGTTTTGTTTAGATATTCCTAATTGTACCAAGTATAGTAAAGGTGCTATGATTTATGGCTTGCACCTCTAAACTACATTAAAGTACACAATACACCATTTTAAGTAAAACAATAAAGTTGATACAATCACTGCTGCTGCTCACTTGTCATTCATCAGCTCTGACGTGAGCGTGAGGGTCTTCAAGATTTTTTTTATACTTCCTCCTCTGCTATATAAACTGCATTAATTATGTATACAATTTGGAGTTTTACACTCAAATTTGTGACATGAAGCATGAAGCATTGTGTATTGTAAATGTGACCTTCATAACTTGTGTCATCACGATGATGATGCGATGGAATGCACACTGTTCCAATATGCTGTGCCATCAAACTTGCTTGCATTCTGATTACATGGTTTAGTTTGATCAAAATTATTGCTTTAGATAAGGCATTATATAGCTAGTTGCCCTTCGCCAAATTTACAAGTTCAAGGTTCTACTCCTCATGCAAAATGTATCACTGCAATTTTACAAGATGTAAGAGAACTTTGGGAACTACTACTACAACCATGTAACTTTTTGCCAAGTAGTTCTTCACCAAATATCGTGGACAGTCAAGTTAGACAAGGCGTAGATCAGATCAATGTCAACCATTTTTTATGCACGCTGAATTTTTTACGCTTCTTGTTCTGGACTTTTGCAACCTTCTTTTAGTAACTCCTCATCGTTAGTACCCGAAGGTACGACGCATTAGTACTAGCAAGACGTGAAGTTTTCTCAGAAAAATTAGATAAATTGTAATGACTTTTCGCAATAGTACCTGACTAAATTTTTACTAATTACAAATGAGCACCTGGGCCAGATTATCTGTTTAATTTTAAGTTGTATTATCATCCTCTTTCCTAAAATTGGTTTTAGGCTATGATGTGAAGCTGTCGTATCATGTAGGGTTTAATGAAAACCTTTCGAGGAAATTATAGTGTAGCACAAATTATTTATGACTCGAGTTGGGAAAAGTGGTGTTTTCAAGAATTGGTTGGGTCATAATTTTCAATTTCGCCTTACTCATTCATGATGCGATGAAGGTAAACCACGGATAAACTATAAACATTGACTATCCCACCAATCGAAGAAAATACATGTAAAGAACGGCCATGCCACACTAGCTATATTTTGGGAATTAACACAAAATCAAAGGTATCTTTATGCTTCCCCCTTTTGGTTAGCACAATGATGCTAAATAACACTGATGACCTTATATCATCCCTACCTACATGAGAGGAGTGGTGGATGTTGTAGCCACTACTTGTCCTCAACTAATAACTGATTGTAAGGCATGACAAACTACCAAAAGGTAATACATTTTCCCATCCACTTCATTAGATTAGTTCGCCAATTCGCTGCTGCATTGTTGTTACAGAAATCCTCTCGATATTGTCATTGACGTATTTAGTCATTTGATTGTTGGAAAACAGAAAACCAGTCTGTTAAGTTAAGTTCTTTCTAGATTTTCATAAGGAAAATTATCCGTCTGTTTATCTAGATCAATTTCTCGATTATGAAAAACCTTGATTCAATTCCAATTAGTTGCGCACAGTTTGATTTTGGCATCTTATCGTGTCGATATGACGTAAGTATTGTGCTATGCTAATGGTTCTACACAAAGAACTTCTACTTCTTCTATACTCAATCTATATACGGTTCTACATAATTGTACAATTGGTGAATTCCATGACGTCAGTTGTGTCAGTTGATCTGGAACGTAGATTGAGTATAATGTTTGTAGAAGTTCTTTGATCTGGAACGTGGTCAGATAAGTTGAAAATAAGGAAAAAATTCTAAAGCAGAAAATGCAAAAAAACAAAAGTTTGCAATGTTAACTTAAGTGATATTTTGTGTTGCATGTTGATTTAAGAAGGAAACAAATTATAAAACAGGATTGACAAAAAAAACATTTAGACATAAATGTTCAGTCATTTTGTACCTTTTCGAAATATTATTTAAGCTGTTATTCTGTATTTTACATGTGCCATTCCCACAGCGTACATTTACCCATTTACTTGTGAAAAATAGGGTTCTGTCGTGTCACACAGTTGAGCTTAACTAACTAAGCATATATGTAAAAGAATATCGATAATTTATAGTATATGTGTACAACGTATATTTTTTTTGTAGAATCTTTTGTGCTGCAACACGCAACACACAACAAGTTGAACTAGTGAGAGAAACAAGTTTTACGGAATCCAAAACAACGTCTTAAATTGCACATAGCCAACTTAGATTAATATAGACTATAAAGACCTACCCTAACATACAACTGCATCATTGTTTCCAATCAGGATATACTCCATAGGAAAATTGCCAAAAGAATGTTTTATGACTCTTGAGCCAGTCTTGCTTGTTGCTGACACACAATATAATAATCCGTCAGACTGGTTTCTGAGATCTTGGCAAAACCACCAGGACCAAAAGGATTATTCCCAAACCTTACCTACCTGTCATTGCCCCTGCCCGTCCTTAAATGGAAATTATTTCACAACCTATACCTTGCGGTTCATCATCCGAATTCTGCAAATACTACTCAAAAAGCTTATGAAATCAGAGTCGACCAAAGCCAAATTAAATTTGCGTACAATAACTGATTTCAGTATTATAAAGTTTAAAGTGCTCGTCTGGATTACCCAACGGACCTTGACCAAAAAAACAAGGAACTTTGTACGCAAATGATGGATGCTATTATGTGGGTCGCTTTAAGTGTTAAAATCAACTGTAGCTAAATTCACCCATGTCACAACACGAGTCAGAAAGTCAAAGTGCTAATTAAAGTGCAAATGAGTGTCTTGTGCTAAAAATAAATACCTTTCTCAACACAAGACTAAAAAATGGCAGAAACACGTTGGCATCAAACTATTATTAACATTCTCATATGGATTCCCACTCTGTTCTTTGTCATGCCGGGAATTCTCATCCTCCATTTCTACAAAAAGTACTGGGACTATCTTGTCACAAACTTTTTGAAGCCCAACTTCCGTTCGCCTAAATTTATGGACATGACAATGTGTCAAGGAAATAGCTATGAGTATCCCAACACGAATGCAGCTCAAATTTGGGTTGTTCAAGGCTCATGGATAAGTGCAACGGAATTTTCTGAGCACTTTCACAAATGCTTCCTCCAGGACAAGTCGGACAGGTATAGAAATCTCTATGCTCATGTCACTACGTACGGTACTTACAGCTACTACTCACACTGCGAGCCAAAGGATCTTGATTTGAGCTGGCATATTCGCGAGTACAAGTTAAATGATTATGGTCAAGGGACCCTCGAAAGTTGGGCTGCTACCTGGATGACAACAAACACGTATGAAGTGGGGAGACCCATATGGCAAGTCGCCATCCTACACTTTGGCTCCTTGGAAAGTGGCACAATGGAAACGGGCATTGTAGCCAAATTCAGCCACTCTCTTATAGATGGATACTCCTTTATTCATATGGTTTCAAAGCTGACTGACAATCCAGCACCGTATGTCGTTCCAAGTCGAACCCTTACTTGGAAAGATAAGGTGAGAATTTTTTTTTGAAATAAATGACAATTTTAGGCAAAGAGTTGCCATTTGACCCTGTTGGAATTTCATTTGACAGCTGAAATATATATACCAATCACCCTACGTTGTGCTGGGTGCTTATGGAAATCAAGCTTTCTCCAGGGACAGTCAAACTCCCTATAAAAAACTATCTCGCTCATTAAAATCGAAACCACAAAAGTGGCTCATGTCCTTTGCAACCTTGGATTTACAAACAGTGAAAATGATAAGAAAAGCAACGGACACGCATTTCATTTGTCTCATGTTGGCAGCCCAGTTTGGGGCTTTGAGAAAACTTCTCTTGGAATCAATGAGTGAGAGTGAATTGCCAGAAAATTTGTGGATTGGTTCCTCCCTAGCTTGGCCAAATCACCCATTGTCTTTCACAAATCATTGGTAAAGAGTATGCTTTTAAATCAAATGGTTTTTATTGAAGAAAAAAATCGCGTGACAATTGGTTTCCTTTTTTTTATAGGACAATGGGCTTTTTCAAGTGTCCTGTCAAAATGAGAGATCCTCTAGAAAGACTCCGAGCTGTCGAATCCTTCTACAGAGAATATAAAGCCAAAGAGACGGACACGAAAGGAATGTTCTCTTTGATGGCACTACTCCGTATGCTACCCACTTGGGCTCGACGTTTCTTCTGCCACAATGATTTTGCTTTGACCAACCTATCCTTCTTCTTTGCTTCCTTGATGCTCTCCGCAAAACAACACTATTTGTTGGGCAGAAAAGTCAAAAAATTGTATCTTCCTTTGGCATGCCCGGACGTGGTCCCTGTTGGTAAGAATTTAGTTCTATATACATTTCCATTAAATCCTGCTCAGGTGTATGAATTCTTTTATTGAGATTTATTTCCCTGGTGCAATCCAGTCTCCTACTAAGCTCATACGTGACTTGACGTTATGTTTTTATAGCCCTCTACGGAGTCACAACTTCACATTCTGGCCAAATCGACTTGTCCATAGACGCTTTGCAGTCAGTGGTGGTAAAGAATCAAGCAGAGTTGGATAGACTGACACAGGTCTACTTCACTCAAGAGCTGGAAGCCATTGCTGACCGTTGTGGTTTGAAGATTCCAGCAGTTCCAACCAACGGAATTGCGATGACGAATGAAAGTACCGGTGGTGGTGGCAGTGGTGATAAATTTACATAAAACTGTTAGCACAGGATCTCCCTCTTGGTACCCGTTTCCTTTGGACGTGCCTTTGGAGAATCTGACATGAAAATTAGAAACTTAAAAGCATCTGGATAAAAATTGTGTTCCAAATATCAGGCTCATATTTTTCGTTCAAAAACAACCAATACAGTCAGGTTCCCCAAGTATTAAAATATCTGATGCTAGCCAGTTTATCAAAGTCACAGTTATTATCTTCAACGTTTTTGTACTCTGGGAGAGCTAATAAAAGGTCTGTCTGGAGTACACACAGGTTTCCTGAAAACAGTATTAAAAACTCATTTTGGGTTTAAGATTTTTCTTGCGATATGTTATATTTACCCTAATGTTCCTAATGTTGAGGTTTGAGGTTATGTTATATCTCTATGATAAAAGTTTTTTTGTATACATTTTAGTGTATGAATAAAAGTTGCAGTGGGAGAGATTATATCAAGTGTTATTTAGAGAGATAAGCATTTTAGTATGTGGAATGAGCTCCAAGTACTTTTTCCCTGGGGAGCTGCTCTGTTCTGCCTTTACTTCCTGTTAAACTCGAGGACGGCTATAACAATAGACAAACAACTTTGTACGCCAAGGAAAGAAGGTATACCTTGCTGGGAGTGAAAGTAGTCTGGTCTGATGAAATGGTGGGAAACTGTCTAATATTTTTGTCACATTTTATAGCTAAATGGGAAGTCTTGTATATGATTATATGTGGAAACAACGTAAAATAACAATCTTCTTCTTCAGGTACATGTACATACCTCTACCGTTTGTAAGAAATAAACGAGTTTTTCTTGATTTTTTCATAAAATTTACAAATTATTCCTTAGTACGGCAATCCTCTCATCATACTGATAATGAGCAATCCATTTTATCCATTCCCATAATAGTCACACTTCCAAACACTCCCAAATTTACAATTCATCGCTACATGGTAGTAATAACGTCACTTCCCATTCTATTTTTATCAAGTGAGAGGCAATAAAAAGGGAAAGCTTTAAACTCAAACTTCTACTCTGGTTTATGTAGTTGAGGAATGCATTATATTGTACACGAGGAAGCAGAAATGGAGAGAAAAACGTGGAGCCTTTATATCAACTTTTTTTCTTCTTGCTTTCACACGACTACTTTGCCAAAGGAAAACGGGAAAACGTGTTGTAGTTGTAAAGAGAAAAGGCCGTGACCGTGGATCGGCTGCGGCTGGAACTCAAGCAACAACCTACAATGCAATGGTACCAATGCGCATAAAAAAGTTTTTGTATGTGGTTGCAGTGATGGACTGAAGTCAAAATCTTCAGTTTCCATTTTTCTCCTTTCCTCTCTCTCGCTCTTATTCTATTTCATTGATAAATATAATGCATTCTCATATATCTATTATCTACTTCTCAAGTGAGCAATAGAAAAAAATGCAGTCGTTTTGTGGTGTCGGCCGGCGATAAGAACAGGATGGTGATCGACCCTGCATTTTTGTACACCTTAAGCTAAAGCCATGAATGGAGAAAAAGAGACGACTAAAAAAGGTTTGAGTTAAAAGTTTCCAGCAAGGTGCTATAAGTTAAGCTGGGAATATTTGTGGGGTCCCTTTTACTATCAGAAACAAATGAAGAACTATTTTGTTTGAGCGGGTATGCCAGAGAGACCAGTCAACTTTCTCTTAAGCCTCTGTTCCGTCCGACACCATTTTTTTGTTTGGGAGAATTTGAGAAGAAAAGTGGAGAAGAGAAGGATATGATGTGAGATGATGCAATGGTGTGGCCTGCTGGTCTCTGGTATTTTTTGGCTTGGTTTTCCTTCACTTCATGCTCCAAAGTACATCAGTACACTCACATAATCTGTAACGGCTTTCTCTTCCTCACACTCTACTGCTCCGTCAAGGCACTACAACAAAAAAGGAGTGAAAAGAAAAGCAATAGGCATAAATACAACATCCCGTCATACATCTACATGTGGCTCGCTGTCTCTTCATATGAAACAGGAAACTGGATTCGGCTGGGCTTTGGCATGTATTCATGTCCTTTCTACAGAGCTGGAAGTTGGATGAATATATATGGGCCTGCTCCAGACCAGAAAGCTGGCTGTGAGTGAGTGAACCTTATCTTGGGATCAGATGTGTTTGACTTGAGTAGCTTCAGTTCTCGTGCAGCTCGCGTGCACGATGGTTGGTGATCTGGAGGTGGGAGATGGGTGTTTCGGGTTTTCATGCTCATATTTTCACAACCACCAAAGTTATGGGTTTTGTTGAACAACAGTTAGGATTAAAATGGCAATTTCCCGTTAATGGGATCCATTATAACCCGTTTACATACCAGAACACGGTTACAAAATAAATATGGTTTGAAACGAGTTCATATAAATAGTGTCAATGGTTATAGGACAAAGTAAATGGAGTGCTGTAAGACCAGACTTATTTTTAGCATCAATTTAATGTGCTCGTAATGCAAGCAAACAATGCATTGTGCATGGTACTAATAATACTAACTGGCAGTGACAGTTGAATCAAGTTTCTTGAAATAATGTGCAGTATAATAATAACCGTGTAATTTGCATTGCTGGTTTGTTTAACTAGTGGGAAAGTTGAAAAGTGAAGAGTTTATATGAACCACTGAATGCAGGTTCGCAAACCTGTGACAAGTTCGTATGAATGCCATTGCCATCTAATAATGTTATGGATCCATCAGAATGGGTGAAGCCGAAACAGGTAATGATGACGCAAACACATGCATTCTTGTAGCTTTCATCGAGCTAACACGACAAAGCGACAATAATGGCAATGTTTGAAGCAATTCAATAAAGTCGACGCAATTTACTTCACGCCCTCAACTAAACTGTTGGCAACACGCTCCATTTATGCTGTTGACTATATTATATAATGTATCTTGGATGGAGATTGAAAATGTAGGCACGATATATTCCATTCCATGCGGGAGCAATAAATTATGGGAAAAGTAAATAGTGCGAGGGAAAACACAGGTAGGTAGGTTGAGTAGTAGGTAGCATCACAATGAAATCACCCGTTGCGCCTCCAAAGCAAATAGATATATTTTATCACATCATCTTAATAAATATTTCTTTTATTGCTATAAAATGAAGAGCAATCTTTTTCCGTTATTTCCTTTCAAAATGAAAAAAAATGTCGGAAAAACAAGGAAGGGGGAACAGGTAGTCTTGTAAACATTTATGTCATCATGCGTTTCTTTTGTGTGAGCCAATCGAAAAAGCAATTTGCAGAAAATAAATGTCCGATCCGATGTGCTTGCTCTACTTTCCCTTTCAAAGTCAAACCGCGAGATCAGCAAAGCAATTTTGAAACCATTTTGGGATTTGAAATATGTATTGTAAAGCGCCAAGGCGAGCACAATCCAAGTCACTCGGATGGGCGGAAGTATATAGGCATAATATGTGAAAAAAATACAAAAAGAAAGAATAACTGCGTTTTTTGAAATTGAAAGAAAATAAATGAAATGGCTCGTCGGAATTGTGAAGATGGATCAAGACAAGACAGATGGAAAAGATGACCAACAAAAGGAAAATGGATGGATAGATTGATGGAATCCAATAAGAACTATGTACTCTATATAAGTACAGGCATATATGAAACTCGTACTCGTGTAAGAAAAAGACGATGAAAAATAAGGAGAAAGGAAAATGTAACAAATTTCTTGGTAGATTCACAACTTTCTTCTTCTTCTTAATAGTAGGGTGTATGATTGATGTTGGCATTTTAGTAGATAGGAATAAAAGTATGATGGAGAGGAGAAAATGCGGATCGGAAGTGAAAATTGGGAGAGAATTGACAACATAGAAAACAACGAGTTGTTGGTTGTTGGTAATGCTCAAAATACAGAGAATCAACAGCAGTTCTTTGAGTATATTGGAATTCATCACGTCAAGCTTTGAGAAACGTGTCAGTGTCATGTAATCCAAAAAAAGAAGGATCCATGTGATTCATCATCCCATTTAACCAGATTATGGAGAGCTAGGACTTTTCTCTCTTATAGACATTATTTATATCGTACAGGCTACAAATATATGTATATTTCTTTTATAACTCGGGATTCCAGGAACAAAACTCATTTTGTATTCATTCCAGTCAATATTATTACCTCAAGAAGTGTTTCTGGTGTTACGCAGGATGCGAAAGATGGAAAACACTTTTGCAATCCTAACACACAATCTTTCAATCTTCACATCATATCAGTCGGTTCCAATCAATTCACCTTAAATCCCTTTCCCACGAAATTGACCACGAACGAATAGCGTTACACATGAATGAAATGAAATTCCAAGAATCTGACGTGATTCTTTTTCTATCATGATATCTTACGATCCCATAACATCAACAGCCATTCATTTCATTCTCTGTTCTAGACTGAAATCATAAAAGCTCAAGAAACCTTAAAAATGATACTGTTTTATTTTCTTCCTTTTATGCTGCTGCTCTGTTGCACTCACTCACAGCAACGACCAGCCCGGCGCTCATTGTATGGAGCCTTGAGAAAAGAGTCCAATCTGAAATGCCTGATACTCACAGCTCTCATTTACGGATGTATCGTGGCCATCATTTGGTGTCGCGTGACGAGGGTGACCAAAGTTGACATCGACTTCACTGCCTTCCCCATCACGAGGTTAGCCTTGACTCCGTCTTTATAACGATCGTGACACTAAACCAGGAGGGGAAAAAATCGTTTTCCCATTATTCTCATTTTTATTTACTGCCTTAACCGGATAACTTTTTCTGGAACGGAACACAAAAAAGTTTTATACCTTTATTCTTATCGCCGATGCTTTTTATAACCAACAGCAAACTGTTATGTATATATTTTTATCGTTATTATGATTGTGTGATACATATTGATTTTCCCTTTTTTAGCTTTTCTTATCAGCTTTTGGCGTTATTTGGGAAAGTAACTCAAGTTCAATAAAGGCTAAATGGAAGAAACAAAAAATGTTATCATTTTGCTTTGCGCAAACCTTCCATTTGCACTTGATTTCATTTCTTAGAAAAACAACACAAATTTAGCAACACTGCTGACCGAGAATCAATGAAATGAGATGACGTTATTTTTATGATACAAATGCATTACATGTAATAATAAACTTTCCCTAATTCAACTTCTTCAGGCGGCGCTTGGCCTGGATGATAAAAAAGAATCCAAAATGTTGAAATTGAATTATAAAAAAGTACAAACTCTGTCTGACTGTCTGACTCTTCACTTCACTGCAGTAAAAATCTGCAAAGCAACAAAATACACAAGACAGATATGCATTTTGAGAAGGGAAAATCCAAAAAGAGTAAACTTTATGAATCACTCCTTCTTGGAAAATGGAATTTTACCCGTTACACAACAAAACAACTCGAAACAGAAGCAAAAACCACTTTCCGCATTCCCTACGGAGAAAACTCCCAATACAGAACATGGAATAAAGACGTTAGAGAAAAGTACAGTACTCCAAGATGCATAATACAAAATATACTAATTTAAAAGATTTATGTAATATGCTAACTTATTATGTTTATGATCTCAGAAGAATGAATTGTAGAAATTGAGAATGGTGACTGGAGACTAAAAGCATAAAATCCAGCATGGTTCAACAAACTTAAAAAGTACACTTGCTTTCTACATTTTTCATAGTGGCTGCCGAAAAATTATTTTGCTCTGGAATATTTTTCTTGGCAAAGAAAAGCAATATCAAAAATGCACTGCATTATATTATCTTGAAAAAATACTCATGTATAGTATACCAAGATACCTATATAAACCTTTCCGCGACGTTTTATAAGTCAAGCAGGACTTTTTTTTATCCACTTTTCTTTATCTTTAACGGAATTGCAGTGGGGACGGAACGGAGAAGCATGTAAATTATTGCCCAAGTTGAATGAAATGTAAGTGGCGAAGCTTAAACGAGAGAGGGAATTGTGTGATTACACAAAATGGACTTATAAAATGAATGAAATGGTACCTAACCTTATATCTAGCAACACAACATCGTATCATAATGCTGAACGTACTCATTTGCACTTATTCCTATTATTATGCAATCCCCTGAACTTGAATGGAAATTGCATACTTTGGAGCAATGGTTAGAGCTTTATCGGCAGCAATAGCAATATCATTTAGCACCATCAACAGTCATTCCTTTTACTTTTAGCGTTCCTTGGATGGATTAGATAGTTGGTTCTCATTTCATTTTTTGAGGAGGAGCAACGCATACTATAATAACGCGCAATAATATTATATTATAAGTATATTTCTCCACGTATGTCGTTTTCTTTTACAACTGTACATACATGAACTGCTCTCGTATCTCTTCGTTAGTCTCCCCTTTGTCGCATCGTGCTATTTACCTACAGAAAAAGTCAAGCACAACAAGAAAATAATAAGATGAAGATCAACAGTCAAGAATACATTATGTGTCGTAATTGAAGTAAAAACATACGCATTGCGACAGTCAACAAGAAGTTATTACGACTTACGAGAAGTAATAACGTATGAAAGAATAGGACATGCATAAATAAACTGCCAAACTTTTCATGCGAATGAGGAATAAAGATACAAAATATTATTGTTAGACTTGCAATATTTCTTTAACAAAAAATTAGATTTTATACGATCGATTCGCTTTTTCTATTAAGAATTCCAAAGATTGCTTCCAAGTCATCGCAGATTTTAAGCTGCTGTTGTTCCAGAACCTAATCGTGTTGTGAAAAACTTTTCCCATTTCCGGGCTCAGATCTCCCCACATGCTTCAAATAATGACAAATTTGAATAAAATGCAGCTGTGGTTGGTAAGTATCTTGCTGTGTTTGAGGGAAAAAATCTGATGAGTTTGCAACTTGCAGCAAAGAACATTCGTAGAAACTCATAAAATCGAAATTTGCTTGCTGATATTATCGTTTACGTACGCAGTGATTTGTACGCGTCAGGAAACGACGCAGAGGTTTCCTTCCGGTGGTGTGGTTGATAGGAAAGTACACAACATACACATAGGCATATCATCAAAGTTGGTTAAACGTCTGTGTGCAAAAATACCAAACGCACAGCATGAAGCGACGTGTAGACTTGCGTGTAACTTTTGATGGCTGGAAAACCGGAACCGGAAAATATTGTGATTATGTTGTTGTGTGCTACATAATATGCTGGAAGTAACGCAAGTCCTTGCTTTCTTCCCTGCTTAAATTCTTACTGCTTGCTTTTTGCTGCTCAAAACTAATTTAAAATAGTTTGCGTGTTTGTTGTACCACAAACCCACATTTTTAGTTGCGTTTCATTCATCCATTACAGAAAAGTTGGGGTGACCTTCATTTCCTAGGTCTGGATATAAAGTAAATAATATTATACAAAATGAGCAACGTATTTATACTTTCTTTTAATTTTTATAAACAGCACCAGAGAAATCTCACCTTGTGATGATGGCTCTATTTACATTCCAACCGCATTCGTGGTCATGCTTTATTTACTGTACCTTGTGGAATGCTGGCACTGCAAAGCCTGGCATCAGCTCAAATTTGAAAAGGTAAGAGAAACTTTTTCCCCATTCATCATTCATCATCTTCATCATAAGACTACCATCGTATATGATTACCATCTCACAATTGTACCACTTTAAAATAAAATACAGGACCCAGTTTCTCTGCTGGAGAAACTTGTTCTTTTACAGATTTGCCTGGGAGTATAATCCTCATTATTAACGTTCTGCATTTCCCCTCCGTAGGGGCTTCCTAAAAGCTATGTATCATAAACTGCTCTTTAGGTTCGTTTACATGAAGTAAAAGTCTGTTCATCCAATCCAACAGCGCGTCATGGTTTGTGACGTTTAATGTAAATTTATTGCACTTACTATACCATCATGATTGTATGTGGTAAAAGTAAAAAGTGAGAGTCGTGTAGTTGCATTGTTGACTTTAATTCCGTTTGCAGGCTACACACAGTTCCAAAACCGAGGAAGGAATTAACTTGATTTTGGCTGTAATAATGATAAATGGTATGTCAGGGTTGCCCAAAAATGGGGATTTAAATGTTAAATGGTATTATAGAGAAATATAAAGTGCACTCGTACTTTTCTTCTCTGGTCTCAATTTCATGCTACCTAAACAAACCGAAGTAAGACAACTGTCCATTTTCATTTTGCTAAAAATGTGGAACACTTCATTTCGAGGATCATAAAGCTATATTATTTGATTTTCGCCGTTTCGGGTACTTAATACTTTAGAGGAGAAAAAGAAAATGTCATTTTACAAAGTGTGCCGGAGTCTCCACCCTTCACCCTCCATGATAGCAAATGAACTGCTGTTAGTATAATTTGGTGATTTTGACTAAATGACTGAGCTGAAATTATGATAAAAGCTTGGTGAAAATGGAATACAGCGCGTTCTGCATATCAATGTGAAATATGCAAGGGAAAAGGAAAATGGTGTCATATTAGGTTAATGCTATTGTTGTACAGCCCTTTGGAGAAGTTGGGAAAGTCAACTTTCTTTTTCAACTTGGGATTCCATGCATTTTCACTTATCTTTGTAACACTCAAGAATAATTCATATTCATCAACGAGCACACATAAATCGTTACATGTCTCGAGTATATGTGTATTGCAGATGTACATAATAAGTTGAACGAATATTCTAAACGAATATTTTGTATTCAAAATGGAAATCCAACAAAAAAAATTCTCACAACTTACATTTTCATATATAAATCTCAAAATATCTCATGACATGGAATGATTGAGGAAATGGAAAAAAGTGGCAGAGCAAAGCATATTATTACAATGTTCATGAGCAGATGAAATATTAAATTTTGACAATCCGAACGCTCCGAATTCTGTTTTACTTTTCAACTTGTCATATTCGAGGAAATATTACTTAGTTGGCGGTGGTGACAATGACCGACAAGCTGGGATTTTAAATCTGAATACAGAATCCTGTTTTGTAGAGGAATGTAGCATTTAAAATCATATTAAATTTGCATTTTATATTTCGTCTCTGACTCAAAGTGAGCGAGTTGCATAAATCGTTGCAAATGAAGGGACTCTCGAGTTTCGAGCCAGAAATCCTTTGTAAGAAATAAATTGATTCATATTCCCTTCTTTCTCCACATAAAATTCAAGAGTACCTGAAGCCGTCATTTGGGATAAAAGAGAGAGGTACCCATGAAACTATTGGAATCATATCATCATTGTCATATCCATATCCATATCACGTCGTATTAACCAAGAGTTGAGCAGCAGGAGCAAATGTAATACTCCGACCGACCGATATTTCGGCAGCCATTTCAAGTGGATTATGGGAAAATATATAGAACTTCAGAGGCTGCAGTTGTAAGAGATGTAAAAGGCAATGAAAGATTTTTATTAATAGTTCTCCTCCTCTCTCTCTCTCTCTTCCCTCTTCTGTGACAGAATAGGGAATGGAATTTTGGTGGAATCTGTCAGGAATTCTCTCTCAATTCTTTACTCCTCTTGTCTTGTACTACACAAGCAACCATTCATTCATTCGTTTCAACTTGTTCACTCAACTCACTCATTCATTTTCAATCTGCCAGTCACATTTTGTTCGCGTCGACAACGGAAAAAATATGTATCGTACTTTTGGAGTTTTCTTTGGGTGATCTCTTTTCTTATTTCTTCCTACACAAATATTATACGAGTAATGTAATATATTGTGCACAAATAAAAGAATTATAGGAGGAATTGTTGAGCTTACGATATTTTTGTTCCTTTCAATATCATAATTATATTGTGCTCTTGGGAAAAAATACCTTGTGCTTTTCATCCATTGAAATGATGATGATGATGATGATTTCTAGAGTAAAGTAGTGTATAGGCATATCTTTTGAGAAAGATGAAGAACAAGAGCAATAATGAAATTTTTCTTAGGGAACACGAGAAATTTCTTACATTTGACTATTTTTCACACGGTATGTCATAGTCATCACAAGACACATTTATGGTGGATGGTGAAGAAGAGAAAATAGGGTGAAGAATGGCATGGTGGGTAGATGAGAGGACGAAGATAATAAATAGGGTACTTTGATTAGATTGCTCTCTTGGTGAATGAAGGTATTAATGAGTTTTTTGGAATGGGTTCATTCATTCCCACCAACTCAAGAGAGAGAGAGAGAATCGAGATCAATAATTCTTGGCTTGGTTTGGTGGAATGAATGAATGAATAAAGTGTTTTAATGTATTTTATCCGTGTTTTCAACTAAAAAAAATCAGATTGCGGAACCAACAGAGTGTAGGAAAGGTGAGAAAATGCTATCATCCGCCTAGTTTTATTGCTCGTAATTAAAGGATAATATTATGAATGAGTGGATAACGACAAGAAAAAGGTGGAGCTGGGGTGTTTTTCCTGTAAGAAATTAATTAATGCCTACTCAGATCTGTGTGTCCTGAGCTAATGGTAACCCAAACTTTTCTATATCCCTTTTCCACACTCATTCATTCATGGCAATGCAGTATTATAATGTGGCTTGTGGCCAGCAAAAAAGAGAAAGCTGAAGCTAAAACGTGAGACTGCATAAGATACCATGTGGCACATACACCGCTATCATGATTTATTTCCGAATCAGACTCCAGAATCGATCATTGTCACGTGATATATTGCAACCACATAAATTCCATTGGGAATGAGAGAAACTGTATAAATTCATGTTTTTAATAACATATCCTTTTACACTTTCATTTTAACAGACGGACCTAAACTCAGCATATCAGAAAATCCATGAGATACGCCAGGCACAACCGGTTGTGTGGTGGAAGGCCGTTTGTTACCACTACATGAGGAGGACCAGGGAGATAACACGCTACAGAAATGGAAACGCTTATACATGCACCCAGGTAAGCTTACTAAGCTTTCCGTAGTAGAATGAAAAGAAATCTCTGTTTTTACTTTTTCTCTGAATACCTACATACAACTTTCAAAGTTCAGAAGGGTGAACTTCCGCCTTGCTTTCACCTGGAAGAAAGCAATAAGATGGTATTTGAAGTGCATGGGAGAAGAGTGGATATAAATAAAAAAAAGTAATAGGGAGTTTGACAAGAGTAACGATTTGTAGTGAACAGGAAGACACATAAATAATGCATTTTTTGAAGAAACGTTCCCATTTCTTGTCTCTGTTATGAAGAACCAGTGTCAAATTTGAGAAGAATCTGACATCTAGACAAAGCATAGAAACGTGCATAATAAGCCAATGACACATTAGCACAAAATAATTGTGACAATGCGAGACGCTCTTGTATGTAGCGTTGTCTAGCAGTTTTGCTAGAATACAGACGATTCCCATTTTCCAGTGGTGCAAGAATGTTAGCGAATAAAACCTACATAGAAATATCATATACGAAATACAAAAGAGCACGAAAGGTACATTCAACATCCGCAAAAAAAATTTGCGCCCATTGTGTTTTTCTATTCTGCACTATGTACGTAGCTGTGTGCATCCACATCCACCTTTCATTCCATTCATTTTATACACATACCACAGTGGAAATTCTTTCCTTCTCCCTTTGACATATTTATCATAAGCGGTGCAATAGTTATTGGAATTGTCGAGGAGAAAACATTATCATCATCATGGGACAAAAAATTTCCCATATAAATGCAAATGTGCGAGGGGAAATGACATAGAGGGAAAAGGAAAATGTGCTCTGACTCTCTGATACGGGAAAGAAATGTGTTCCCATTTTGAATAAATATGGCAAGAAAAAAACTAAACAATATGCAATAGCTGGCTGAAGAGAAGAGCAGCACACATATTCATCGTATCGTTGAGCACATGCTATGCATACGAACGTATCTCAGACTCACTTGTATATATACTCACGATGAGGATGAAAATGTAGCAGAATTTTTGAGAGAGAGCAAATTATCAAATGTAGATACTTTATGAATGGAACGGCAAAACACAACACATCCATTCTGTAGGTGTTTCCTCGGTATAAAATTAGAGATCTCTTCTCCGCTACTTTGGTGAAATCGAGCATTAAACCCAGAGCAGAGAGAAATCAGGCAAGCATAACATTCTGTTGACTTTGTGTACTCAATTGCTAAAGAAATTTTCATACAAAATTCCCTTGTTGTGTTGCGTCGGGGTTCCATATTTTCAGAAAACTCGGCACTTTTTTCCTGCTCCGCCTACGTATGAGCCAAGAGAGAGATAGTCTATGTACGTCTCTGCTATCGTTTCTGTATCATCGTCACCATTCTCCATGATGATGAAGATGATGACTGGGACGACAATAGAAAGCAAAAAGTGTGCTGATTTTCTGAGACGATATAACCCTCCGATTTTCGGGTATTGTTTGCTCAACTTTGCTTTTCGCACTGATTGTGTGTACACCAAAACATAAGGCATCCGACAGAATCGAAACAGAGTCTCTAGTTTAACTCAGACTGGGTGGGTCTTCCTCCTCTTCAAAATTGGCACAATGTTATGATGATCGTGAGTCGAGATGATTATGGTTGCAGTGTGGAATATGTAACGGGTGGTGACAATAGAAACTATATATAGAGCGTCTAAAGATACTAAAGAAAGATACAAATTATGCTCTCACAAAGGACGTTTTGTATGAATGAAATTTTCCAAGTCTTCTCTCTACACTGGTGCTTCTAATGCTGATGAAGCACAATTTTCTAACGTGCTTTCTTTTTGGAGAAGAAATAAAATAGCAAGTTGATTGTTGCCCGTTGAAGATACATCAAAAACAGATTACGCCTGCAGTCCTTTCACAATTTCGAGGAATAATTTTAAGTCTACCTACTAGGTTTGTTGTTTGTGCAAATATACATAGTCCACAATCCGGCTTACGTCTTGTTGAGTTGTTCCTGGAAAGAAAGATGTATATTATGAGCATACATACATAGAAATTGTAATGGAAGAACAAAAGAAATGAAACTAATATCATGTCGATCTGCTGGCTGTGCAATGTTTTATTCTATTTACATTTTTCCCTTTTCCAAATTTCCATTTTTCTTTGTACTAGCTCCATATTCTAATGCTAAAAATATTTTACAACAGCGAGCGTAGAATGTGCTTATTCCGGTATAATATTTAGTTTTGGTATAACTAAAGTATGTTGGTGTGTATTTTTAGGTGTATTACGAGCGTGTGAACTCTCATGTGGCTGCTGGCTGTTTTTTCTTTGCCTTGTGTGGCATGAAAGACGTGTCTCGAGAGCTGGTCGACGTGGAGAAGCATGCTGCCACAAAAATTCAGCTGAGCAAAGGCTTCCTCTTTGCCAATCTGGCGACGGCGAGAGAGTTTCAAGAGCAGAGAGCAGCATTCTTTCAGGTATGAATGATGGTAGTATTTTTGGTCTTTCTTTTTCTCCTCCACGAAAACAATTGCGGTTAAATTGGTTTCCCCATAATTAGTTGTACGACTACACTTTTACAAGCAAATGAACTTGTTTAAAAATTACTTAGATAATTAGATTTATAACCCAAATATTTAAGGGAACCACGCAGACGAAATTGAAACGGTAAACAGTTAGCAAAACAGCACTCATCATCTCATCTCATTTGTGGATAGAAGTAGCAGATGTTAAGTGAGCTGCCAATTGCCACCACTTGAAATGGAAAGTATATAAATAAAAGAGGAAACCAAGTTAGAAAGTAAAATGCGCACATGACAGAGACAGTCACAGTTTTTTTTGCTCTAGGTCATATACTTGTGTCTCATCAAGAAGTGAAATTGGGAGGATATAAGCAAAGACACACTTTTTTGGTACTCCGATTTGGTTCGTTTACTTAAGCTTTGTTGCAAAGAAAAAGGTTTGGTTGGGTTTGGCTCGTCGCTCCCACTTTTTCTCTGTTGTTTCCGTTGACATGAACTTATTACTGGTACGCGCTTTCTATTGTTTGTGATTTGTGATACATCACTTTCCCTTCGTTGTGTGCATCGCCATCATCATCATGAGCATGACGCAGCTTTTGCTTGTTGCTTTTCAAGGAAAAAAGATAGAATCAAAGGTTTGAGCAGCCTTTGTAATTCGGACGAATAGAGGAAAACAAGATAAATGACAGAACAGAGTCGCTCTCCGAGCTTTTGTATCATTTGCCCGGAGGAAAGTGAAAGTACACGGTGCTTTCACTACATCAAGCTACTTATTACAACGCGCGGCAGCATCACACAACAACAGCCGCTCAACTTTGTTAATTTATTTCGGCATGTGAGCACTAAAAGGCGAGGAGATGGAGTTGAACAAAAACATGATGAAACACTACAAAGGAAACAGAAAAGGGGCAGAAAATGAGTATGAAATAACAGGTCGGATGCTGAAGCTGGCTGGCTGAGTATATACAGCGGAAACCTGGAGGAGTGGAGTGTGCATAATGTGAATATGTATCTTTCCCTGTTGCCATTTTTCCGTCTGTCACTTCCTCATTTATTTCTTTGGGAGTTGAAAGGGGGAAGTAAAAAGTGTTGCTCCAGTTTGAGGTGAAAGTTAATAAATTTAGAGCGTATGTATTCAACTAACATTGCCTGGTTTGTAGTGTGGGACACTCGGGAATGGAATAAATTAGGCTAAATAGAACAAGAACTTTCCTGTTTTTGGGTGACCAACCATATCACAATTTCCAATTCTGTTTGAGTGTCATGTCATTCGCATCATGGGGCATTGTGGGATGTTTCACTCATGACAAACATAATTGTATAAAACCAACCGTATTTTTTTCGTTCCTCTCTAAAAGACAAAACTTAAAAGAGACTCCACTTTGACTATTTAAAAGGAAAAAAACTTTTTCCCTTCCAATTTGTGCTCACTCGAGGTTTTCCACGATAGAATTTAAAATGAGAGCAAAAAGACGACGTAGAAAGGGCTCTACCAGGGCGGTCAACTGATGCCACCATTTTCTGGAAAGATGAAAGTTGGAAATAAAACTTTGCTTTCTTTCCTTACCTACAAAACTACTCGTCTTCAACAGCATTTGCTCTTTAATCAAGGAGACAAGCTTTAAACTTTCTTCACCAGTGTACCATACCATTCCATGAATGATGATGGTATGGCAGTCTTCTGCTAGCTTTTTTTTTGCAGGAACTGAATCTTTTACTTTCCCTGATGCTTTTTAGTCTCACAAAGTTCACAATAAGGACTCGATGAGGAACAAAAGAATGCTACTGCTGTGATTCATGATGATGGCATTTATTATGAAACGCAGCAGCGTTCTTTCGTTTTGTACCAACCACTGATAGTGGCTTCACCACACCACTGTCAAACCACTGTCGTAATAATATTATTGTACCTTTTGTGATGATCACGATGATGATGAGGATGACAGCAGACGTGGTGACATGGTTCGTGGGATTTTCCTAGGAAAGCAAATTAAGTAATCAGGTTCGGAAGCTTTGACTATATATAGTGCACAGTGTGCGAACATATTAGCACGTAGACGGTATAGACAAGAAAAGTCTGCCGACTTTGTTCTGCTTCCCCTTTGGGAAATACACAAAAGTAAAGAAAATTTCCCAACAAAGGCATTCCTTGTTATGCATGACCTCATCTATAATTAGTGAAGGGTTCGTGATTCCTCCTTTCCTGGAAATTAATGCAAATTCCTTCCTTGTGTAAGGAACGAAGCTCCTCTGTAAGCCGTAATCAACAACGCGTCCCCCTTATACGTACATAGACCAATACGCAGCACGAGTAGGAGTAGTGTTACGAAAAGCCTCTCATCATCTTTTGTTTCATTAACTGATCAGCCAACTCAGCCTCACTTCCGCTCCTGACTGTTGAACTGAAGAATAAAGGGAGAAAATGATGAAACATTTTTCCTTTATGAAAGGGCCAAAGGTTTTGGGCGAAAATAACATTTGTAATCATATATTCATAAGATGTAGTTACGTTAATGTTCACACTACCACTAACATCATCATTATTTCATGGGAAAAAGGATTGGGAATAAGGTCGTTAGCGAACTGAGGAGGTAATTATTTTATATCATATTCCTGTCCCCTGATCCATAACTAATTATAGGAATTGGGATGTGGTCCAAAACGGTGCCTTGTTGTCAAACAGGCTTCTCTTTATAACACAATCGATTCAATAGTAAAACTAATGAGGTGTGGTATGGTGATATCTTTACATGAATTTCGTAATCCTAAAATCGCACCAATAAAGGACGGTGAAAACAATAAATCAAATATTGGAGATAGTTTGAGTCAAAGTTGAACTAAAATTCATTTGCATTCATACAGTGATGATGTATTGTGCAAAAAGTTTGCAAACCCACCACCATACAATCGGATCTCTTTGTTTAATCAAGCCAAAGTTAACTGGGTGATTAGGTAGATAATATTTACCGTCTGCTGAAATGAAGTGAGACTGTGTATTGATTGACTATATTGCTAAACGTTGGTATTTTATAGTTGGTTTGTATGTATGTATATGACTTGATCTCTCAAACATGATTATTAACGCTTCACAGCTACAGATCAAGAGGCTTTAGATGTTTTCACTTTAAACACCACCAATAACCGTGGTTGTTTGACTGGAACAAAGTTTCTGCGTGATCAAAGGGTAAAATTTTACAAAGTGAACTGCTGGAACTGGGAGCATTAGCCTGCGTGTTTTGGTGGTTTTATTATAGAAAAAGTTGGATAACGATGACGAGCCTGATATTTGTGTATTGACGATGAAACAGAGATGTTCTGCTCTTTAGAATATGTTTGTATTGATGTTGATGATGAGATGAGAGGAGGGTGCTGAAGAGCATAATTTACATAAGCGGATTTGGCTCTACAAAGAGTTTCCTACTTTTTAAATCTTCTCATTCGCACCAGTTTACAAATTATTGGATTTTCTGGGAGTTACACGTATTTGCATTCAACTCGATACACAAATTCATGTTTACAGTTTTCATTTTGAAAGGAGCAAGCAAACAGGTCATGCCCTCCCCTGGTAGATGATTGTTTGTTTGATAAAGTACGTTAAATTTTTTATTCGGAGAAAAGTTATAAAAAACAAGTTTGTTAGTGTTTAGTATGTATTCATTTCTATGCAAGCAGAATGAATTGAATTTTTGGTTAGAAAACTGGGAACAGTTTTGCTAGCCTAGGTTAATGCAAAAGTTTGGTATTAAATGATGGATAGATTCAGTTAGTTTTGGTTGCTGATAAAACACTAGGTCTTCATGGTTAATGGTCAGCGAACTAGTCATGGGTGAACTTACGTCAAACTTTTGGTTGCATACTATATCAAGAGTATAATGTTTTAAAGGTGACTGAACATTGGTGTGTTTGCAATCTGTGAAGTGAATGTAAATATTTTATGAGAATCGAAGCGTAAGTAGCTTTTAGATAAGCCTTGCCTACAGCAAAGCACAAAATTATTAAGCTTTTTGAAATTTGCATTAGATTCAGGGAAGAGAGGAAAAGTAGACCATATATAGTTTGAAGGACGGATTATATTTTATCAGACGAGAGGATAAATCAGAGTCAGCAGATTTTCATTTTCATGTTGGTTCATTAATTATGTATATGACCTGGTTGGTAGGAAGGAGCTGACTGACGTGAGCTCAAGTTTACTTTGATGTGTATAATCATTTATGCATTATAAAAGTTATATGCATGACCTCTCCGAAATTCTTGATGATGGACGGATGGTTCTCCTCTTTTTCTCTAGGAACAAGAGCGATATGACGACTACATGGAAATGCGAGAAGGGATGGATCTGGCCAACGTTCACTTTAAAGAGTCCCTCATCAGTTGGGCTTCACCTGATAATCCGCCATGGTTTGCGAAAGCTCCTGTGTTCTGGCTCTGCAACTTTCTCCTGCTCTCCTGGCCACTGAGATTAATACTAGAGCTGAATACGGCTCATGTTCATTATCAGGTTAGTCAATTTTACTTACCCTATACTTTTCATTTCCCTTGTTGCTACAAGGCTCTCTCTCACTACAATAAATACTTGATGGAGAAAAATGAACACGTGTGTTCACTTTCCAGCAACAGATTTCCGGTTTTTCCTCTACTGATTTTGTGAGGAGGATTATCATGTAAAACAAGCTGTAATTTCCTCCACTGGCTCCTCTAAACTTTTCACACAATGTGAAAATAACGAGCCCAACTACTAGTTTACTTTTGTAACAATCCCCGACTCCATATAGTTAGCTGATTTGTCTGGCGTGGTGCGTTACGCTTTCATGCATGCCATTGGTATCTACATATCTACATATTATGCCAGTTGGTTGGGTATATGTATGTACGTATGTCATGCAGTTTTCAGTAGAAAAGCAACACAAACTGTCTCATTACCAACAAACCACGTTCTTGCACGACGAAAAACACTATGGCAGTTAGTTAGTACCACATTCTATTTCACTTTGAACGCAAGCTTTATATACTTTCGTGCTGGGCTCATAATATGCTACTGATTGGGAAGGTACAAAATATCCCGTAATTTCAAACGAGATGGAAACGGATACTGAAAAGTTGGCTGGTTGGTTTAGTTGTAAGGCTGCTCTTTTTGCTCGTACCACTTTTATGTGATTGGGTGGTAGTTGCTAGAAATATTAACAGTGTAGACATACCCATTATCATTTCTCGGTAGAACAGAGCATGCTATGCTATGCTGCTACATGAGTCTATACCCAAACCACAAAATTATTACCGTTCCAACGAACATCATATCCAACTTTCGGATACATTCTTTGTTCCTCGAGATTTTCTAGTAGGGAGCTAATGGAATAATGGAGATTTCATTACCATCATTTCAAAGACTAGACACACAGGTACGGGCTCGCTATTAAATTCTAGATACTTTATTTCTGCTAGAAAAGAAGAGGAGTTCATTTTCGTCTAAATATTACATTAGGAGGTTAGATGGGGGCAATATCAGAAATTGTTAGTGGGTCATGCATGCAGGCTCATTTTTCTCTAAAGATGTTCCACCTTCACTACCGCCCACCTGCATTTATACAGTGACATCTTAGTACGTACTTATGGGATAATTTTCAAATGAAATTGTTCCATAATGTCCCCTTTAACCAGAGTACCAAGCGTTTGTGAATTTTTAATGCCCTTTGTCACGATGAGCAGTTTTTTTTTGTGTAGATGCAACATTATTGCAGCGTAAAAAAGCACAGCAAAAGCCGATTGGGTTGAGTTGAGAGAGAAAAGAATGGGACACAAAATGAGATTTTTATGCTCCGTATATAACCAAACTTTTTTGTCTAATGGCATTTTTACAAGTTTACATTGTGTTCTCTTGTCGGTATGATACTAAAAAGGGAAGGAAAACGTGAAAACGATCGTGGAGCAGTGAAAGCGGCAGTAGTTCTAACCTAATGCGTGTAAAAACTTATCTATTATGACACTCAAAGGTTTGTTCAGTGCATATGGGTTGGTTGGTTGAGCTGATGTAACAAGGCATTCCTTTATCAGTCACGATAGGACGATGGATATAGTCCCATTCACGAGTGTAGTTTGCAATTCTAACAATAATGTAACCAAACCAGCTTGTGTGTAGCCCAAGCTAATACCTCCAATGCGGTCCTTAAACAAACCATTTTTGTGAGACATGAACCGTGGAATGGAACATGCATCGCATTGTTCCCCAAATCTCTTTGATGCAGATAGCGATTAATACCTTATTTCACGGGGAGTTGCTGCTTGTATTTACGGTATGAAAAGAAGGAAGTTGTTACAGTAGTGCAAAAAGCGCCCTTTTATTACGGCTCATTACTACAAAGCTAATGGAAAATTAGATAGGAAAAAGACTAGGATGGAGTCACATGGCATGCAGCTCAGTTCACACATCCGTTCCAATACTGTACGTGTTGTTGCCAAAATCCATTAGCTATCTTATCTATTCTGCTCTACTCTTGAGTCTCTCATTTCCCCATATTCCCACTCAAAGCTCTGAACAAGCTTGTTCTTTTCTTTGTGTTAATGGCTTTGGAGGATTTTTAAGTTTGAAATATATTCTAATTAGTTGGCTCTCTGCCTTGAACATTATTCAGGTACATTTTCCGGAAAATTATTGCCCATCTTTCCGTCTTATTTGTAAGCTAAGGTGAGAGTGTGACGGTGAGGTTAAGTTGCTCATCGATTCTGTCTAATGAATTTATTATGCTCATAATAGTATAACACTGCATGCAGTGGAGATGTGATGGTGTTGGTGTTACTTTCGCAGCGTAAATTGAGTGTTTTTCTGGCACAAAACGGAAGGACATTAAAAGGAGAGATGGGGAAGTGATTGATTGAACCGTTGGAGGCTATAAACGAGACCGGCATGATTTTCAAACCCTCCCCCAAGGTACTATATTCATTGTTCAGCCTTGGATTGGATGGACGACTATACATTAATGAATTTAGTGACAAAAAATAGGTCATCTACAGCCAAGTCTATATATGTGGTAGGCAGTAGTTGCAGTCGTCCATTATTCTCAATTTCCGGTTACAGTTATAACTGCTTCGTTCCTCACTAAAGTGGAGGAGAAAGCGCACAGTTTCAATTATTATGAGCATGTGTGGAATTAGCATATGGGGAATTTTAGGTGGCGCAGTCGAGTTCCACTTAATTAATGAATGGCGATCCAGCTCGGTACATAATTTTGATTAAATAATAGTTGGGTGGTAAATGCAATAGTGGCACTGCTCAATGTACCCTCAAGGTTTATTTTCTCCTCTGTTCCGCTCTTCTCGTTTTTATTTCATCAAAAAGTCCATTAACGTCATTGTTCCTTTGTACTTCATCCCCAGTACACTACATTTGCATTATTGCATTACATTTTCGGATTCTGGCTGCGAAGCGTGGAATTGAAGAAGACTACAAGTCAGTACATTTCATGCATACTCCACTGCCCACTGTCCATTTGATTATGCAAGATCAAAAAGACGTATGCAACGTTACAAATTATTTATCACAGTAGGCAGTCCTGTCCCAGCTTCTGTTCGTTTTGGAAACTCGGCGTGTGAGTGTAGAACTCAATTTTATTACTGCCCATATATTATTCACGTTTCTATTTTCTCAACACTCAGATTCCGGTTCTCTTTGAAAAATATTTTCCCTTCATGATTTATGTATTTTCCATTCAATAGCATTACATCCCCGTTTTGCAATTTCATAGTTCCATGTTGACCTACTGGGGAAGGATGGCGATGGCGAGATTAAGCAATAGAGGTAGCAACATAAAAAAATGACAAGGTTTTGTAGACTTGAATAGATGAATGTAGTAGTAGTTCATTGCATAATTTTTTTTAAAATACTCACTGTCGAGTGCTTTTCCTCTCTCAAGGATCCTGTCTCAATTTTTCCAGAACTCCAACAGATCTTTCAATTGGTTAGAAAACACTGGACATCCTGTTCCACTTTTCTGCAGAGTCCAGCCCAAAATGTTGTAAATTCACCACTTAATGTATGATGCATGTCATGTTGTTTGGTATTATGTACATATTTATAGCCAGCTACTACTATACTATAATATACTACCTTGTTTGAATGACACGATCAATTTCGTAATCGCTATGCAGAGGCTGTAACGGAAACGTCCTACGCACATGAAATATTTGAGGATGTTTTTGGCGTATCTAGATATATTTACATCAACATATCTCTCCTTTCACAGCCCAACAACATATACTCTTATCAGAGCACCAGTCATATAAAATTTGAAAATGTAATATTTCATGTGTGCTCTCGAACATGGAGTAGTGAAAGAAGACGAACATCATTATGAAAATTTTGTTCGCTTTTTGAAAAACCCGTTCTCATTTTAAGTTCCAGAGAGGTTTCCCTAGATAGCATAATAAAATTGTGATTTTTTTCCCTCAGTAACACATCCGCCCGTCCATATTCAGTTGGGTTGGGCTGAGAGGTGTATATAATACGCATTTGCAATTCTTTGGAATAATTTTGAGAATTTTTTCTTCTATTTATTCGACACAGGACACACTTGAGTGAAAATGCTCAGTATCTGTGAATTACCTCTTCGGGCATGTGATGCTGATGGAGTCACGTTGCGTTGCCTTCCAAGATTCCTATAGAGTCTGGCATTATGATGATGATAATATGGTCAATGCTAACAAGGCACTAAAAAGACGAACCAGTAAGAGTCATCCTAGAAACGAAAAGCATTTCTCTAATATGGCGTACATAATTTTAGATTTGAAAACGGAGAAGTACACATGCCAATGCTTTAGATATTTCCATGAATGAAGTCACTCACGAACGAAACGGCAATGAAGCTCACAGGCAAACCAAGCTCAACTTATCCTTTTTGTGATCTTACCATTACTCCTTATCTTTATAAAAAATGTACCTACATACTTGATGGTAGGCTCCCGTCAAGAATTTTTCTCTCATCCTCCTATTGACTCTATATAGCCTACTTATACATGTTTGAAGGTAAGCACATTAGATTCGTCCGTGTTTTACTTTCTCGGAATTCCGTTGGAACTGGATGTATGTATATACGAGTTTTTAGTATCTCCCAAATGCAAAGCCCAATCCTGTAATGGCTCCACAGTGGTTTACGACTCTAATTCCCTATCTGCTCATACAGTAATACGACCGATATCTTGAGGCTTCCAGTTTCACCTCTTTTTCTTGTACTCGGTACTCTATTTTTCATTTGCCCACTTTACATCCAAACGGTATAGTACATGTATATAGAAAGGGAGCACACAATACAGCTACTTTAGTAGATCTTACGAGAGATTTTAAAGGCTGTAGAAAAGCAGCTTATTATAGAAAATCCGAACATTTTTTCCCAAACATCCAAGATAAGATAATACTGTGACGTTTTTGTATGCATCTTCCAAACTCAGGCACAGAAGGTATCAGGTTACTAATGCACTCTACTTTGCACTCTACTAAGCACTTTCTTCTTTTGTTTGCATATGTATCCTTGAGGAAAAAATATTTTATGTACAAACGCGTGCACAGTATCCTATTTTCATGGGACATTTTGTAGATATGTATTCGTATCCTTCTGGAAGTAAAGTAAGAGAAAGCTTTTTGTTCCCATGTTCATTTGTCAATCTTCGTTTAGCAGGTGGGAGTTATTGAGCTGATCCGCTTTCGTAAGTAAGTATCCATATAAAGGAAGGGAACCTGTTATCTAAAGGAAGTATTTCCCGAATGTGAAATTCTTTTCCACGGCTCTTACATAAATTTGCATGCCATGTGGGTTTTAGGAGAAAAGGTGTGGAAATGTAAATTGGAACAAAGCTACGAAATAAAATATACCTATCTCGTTTCGTAAATTCATTCTTGGTTTCATGTATAGTGTGAAAGGGAAATGAAAATCTGGGGCGAATTTTTTTTCTTGTAGAGAAATTTTATCTTTCCACTTTTTACCAATCACATATTTATGTGTTTTACCTTTGGACAGAATTTCAATCAGAATGAACTGGACAAGAGGAATAAATGCGCAATTGCACAAGTTAAAAAATATTGCCTGACAAGCTGGCTAAATTGTATATATGTATACACCTCAGCACATTTGCAATAGATACTAGCATGTAGATTTTGAAAAATTACCCATCATTCCACCTGGATATCACTCTGCTCAGGTGTGAAAACCTAAAGAGCTCATGTATTACTTTTGAGAAGTGAAAGCATCATTTCACTATTATGTGTAGGCAGATGAGCAGGTATATACCGTATCGTATTTGTCCCTGGTGAAATACGACGATCACATCATAAAACTCATCATTTTTAGTCATGCATTCTGCTCACATGATAAAAAAAATAGTATGTCTCATACTTATATGTACCTTTTCACCACGCTTCCAGACATAAAATAAAACAGACTAGACAAGTTGAGAGTAAAAAAGGACCAACCATTTTTTACAGCGTTGATAGTACTTGTGTGTCCTCTTGTAACTCTATACATATAAGCACATGCAAGCTCAGTCTTTAAAGAAATGGGAAATTTAATATGAAAATGGGTTGTATATACATTAAGTTATGATATAAAAATGGGAGAAATAAATAAAAACGGTTAGGGCACAGCGACAAACTTTCTCCACGTGTTGGAGATTATATGAAAAAACGAGCGAGAGCGAGACTGGAAAAAGATTCTTATTACCCCATCTAAAGTGTAACCTGGTTTTTTCTAAAACCAACCAAGCATTTTTGAGTAATGTGTTCAGAGCCAAAGGCTTCCTATCAAGTTTCACGGGTGGAGAGAGAGAGAAAGGAGAAAGTGTGTGCATGTAAATATGTGAGTATCTTCCATCATATTTTTATTGCTATTTTTCTGCCACAGGTGAACAAATTGTTTGGAGTGAATTACATGTCACCATCTGGCAGTGAGCTTCTCCTCTCCGCACCACGAAGTCATGGACTCCCCATAAATAATCATCAACACCGAATCCATAATCGAGCAATATCCTCACATCACTCCCGTCTCCGAAGTCACAATAGACGCTCCGTGGTAGCTGCAAGTGAGCAGGCGGATCAAGATGATACCACTCCCCTTCTCCTTTCCGGTGGCCAGCATGATGAGAATGGAGAGCAGCAGCAGCAGAACCAATATTTGAACCAAGGAACTATCAGTAAAAACGAGAAGGACCCCAGCGAGCTGGCAGACTCGTCAAAAAATCTGAACAAGGACCAACAAACTAGTGGCACCAATAATAATGATAACACAACTACCTCTCCCTCATCTTCCGGCCGTGTTTTCTTTCCTCAGTGGAGAAACTCTTTTTTTACCCGCAACTTCCGGTTTGCTGGACAAGGTGGATACAAGCTGACGAGAAGTGTGACGCTGTTGATGACAAAGCCAGAGAGACTCGAATTCCTTGCAACTACTCAACACCAGTTTCCCGACGAGTTTGGGTATTATGGGGATAGTGACGAGGGCACCAGACTCTTGCAGGACTATGAAGGTTCATACTATCCATCTTGCTCTTCACCACCTCCCCCTCCGTTTCTTACACCGTCTCCAAGTGATGAAAACCAGTGTACCAATATTAGCGACAACAGGCGCCTTACTAATCATAATCATGTGGAGCAAGGTGAGGGCAGGAATAATTCAACTGGGACAAACAACTGCCTTGCTCCCAGCTACTCTGAAGCCTTACTTTTAATGGAACCAAATGAGAGGCACTCAGTAGTCCCTGCTTACTGTAGTAATGAATCTAATCCTCCCAATTCTTCCCCTTCACCACCTCCTGGCTGTAATTCATCTTGTGATGAATTAGGATTCGCTGCCAATTTAACTAATGAGCCTGATCCTTCTGGATTTATGAGAGGTGAGCAGAGCAGCAGAAGGTTTGAAAATGAAGCCAGACTAGATCCTACTTCATCATCTAGACCTCCTTCCTCTGTACCACTGTCTCGTTCAGACTCACAATCACAATCAGTGAGAGGTTTGAATGAGGAGCTGAGTGAGGGAGCTCATTACCCACATCAAAATCATCATAATAATTGTCCAACTGGGACCACAACTAGTGACACCGCCGGTGGTGACCGTGATGGGAATCTCCAGCATTCTGGTAATAATAATGATCTCATTGACATTGTGCTAGTTTTCTTGAAAGGAAAAATAAAAATAATTGTATTTCTTCATTGAAATCCGCTTACAACACTGACTACTCCGGAAATCGGTGTAGCAATCAAAGACAATCTTTATTTTCCCATCATCATGTTGGCCTTAACTTTATTTTTCCAGTATCAGGTAACGACATCAACTTAGCACAAGGAGCGAGGAGCGGTGGAGCAAGCAATATTGGGAACACAAGTAATCATCCAGCTCAACAATCTTCTTGTGTCTCCAATGGCCATGAGAATGATTTGTACTTTTCCCAAGAGAGATCCGCGTCGACAACTTCGAGCAGCCGAGCACGGCGACAACACAGTCATCACCACCAATATGAAGATCAACCATGCTCTTCGTCTTCCGCTTCATCGGTCACCAGTCATTATCAGCGGGCTTCTACCAGACTCCTTTCCGCTGGGAGTAGTATGGGTAAGTTTATCTTTTTCTTTGCAACTCACAGAATTTTGTATCTTTTGTCCATGTTTTGTAGTTCCCAAACAGATTTATCTTCCTTTTTGTTTGAGAGTTACTTAGTCGCACATGAGTTTTCCTTTTCTTCTGCTCTTTTTATTCTGATGTGATAAGATTCAATGTGCGTGCTAGTAGTAGTCTAGAGCTGCTTGCATGCATTGCATGAGATGAGAGGACCAAAGGCAATGTATTTATGTATGTATGTTTTTTTTATTTATCTCACATACATACTCATACATAATAGTATATATTATATAATTACGGCCGTTGTGTTGTGAGAGTCTCCATTTTTTGGCTCATTTTTAGTATTTGATGTTGGTGAAAGTACTTACAACTTAAGAGGACTTACGCTATGCTTTTTTTTTCAAACAAGGCATGTGTTGGCGTGGCGTGCTATAATCTTTCTCCCTCTCATTAGTGCACCAGACCAGAGGATACTTATTTTGGGAAGAGAGAGCCTTTTCGTGCTATTTTACAACTTTCACTTTGTTGAGCATACAACACAATACTGCATGAAAGGAAAACTAGATAATAGGGAACATTGTTCTGTAAAAGTATGTAACAGGGAAAGACTATATTATAGGGAGATAGGGTGGTGTGTGCACATATTTTAGCGGAAGTGACAAGAAAAAAGAACAAAAGTTGAAACAAAAATGTCAGTATGAGTAGGCGCATTTGTATTTTATGATGATTTTCATGACGTTTCTTTTGAAATAAAAAGAAAAAGTTTTTTCAAGCTAGCTTTTGTTACTCGTTACTCCACACATATATTTATCTTTGTTTATCTCAGCTCCACTTTATTAGTTTCACAAAAGAGAGTTTTTTTACACTGAAAAAAAAAATTGTTTTTGCTCAAGTAGTTTTAGAAACTTACACTCTTGATTTTTTAAACTCCTCCAGTTTTGAACACGGTGGCTCCTCGTGAAATGACCGGAGTTCAGATTGACCTGACTCAGCCAATAGTTGTAACAGTCCCTAGGGATCCTTTACGTGAATCTGGAGCAGTTGACTCTTCATCCTCTTCATACTCCATGAGAAGTAATGCCCACCGTCGATTCAAAAGTGAGGCTGATGATCAACCCCCAACTTATGTTGAAGCGCTGAGAACAAGTCGACCTGTATTCCTTCCAACGTTAGCTCGCATTCGTCGTTGTTTCACTGAGAGGGACATTGCCTCAAGGTTCTCCTCAAACCGGAGTGTGTGGCTAGATGAAATTACTGATGTTGAGGGAGCCCGCTATAATTCCCAGCAACGGAATAATGGAAGTGGTGGTGGTAGCCAACGTCAACCCAGTCACAATGGTAGTAGTGGCAGTACAACATCGAGAGTTTAATGATGATGATTTTTGTCATCAACCAACTACTACCACACCACCATGTTTTTTTTGGGAGGAACAGAGGAAGTTGTAAAAGTGAGGTATAAAAACCAGGAGACCTGAAAGAAAAATACATTCCAGAGGATTGGATGATGCACACTCGAGATTAACTGTGCTCCAAAATAGAGTACGCGCTGCACATACTTATGTAACATAATAAGGTAGTCCATGTACATACAAATAATACACAGGTAAAAACTATTTTATGTAACAACATACTCCGCCATATGCCTCTGTACTTTCGAGTTACACAGAGTTGCTTTCAAACACGTGAAATTCCATGAGGAAATCGGAAGAAAAACGAGTTTTCAACTTTTATGTTATGGGATTGATGATTTTATGTCGAGTTACTGTGCATCAGTCACATAAAGATGGTAAACATCAGGCATCCCTAGCACTTGGGTTATTTATGATGTTTTTTTTCTTCATTTTACTGTTCAAAAAAATGTAACTTACCAAAAAACACAACACTATATATATTATATTATTGTACATAACTTACGACATATCGCATGAAAAAGAGAGTAAAACATACGAATACACACGTTATATATATAAAAATACGATAATTTATTATTAAAATCCACATTTTATGTACCATTACCTTACTTACCTCTATGTGTACTGTGTTCCAAGTAACATATACATACATGATGTTGGTCTCATTTTTTCTCGTCATTAAATTCTAAAGTTTGAAGAAAAAAACCCTTTTACAGATCATGGTTGGTGTTCTTGTACTTTCACTCTCTCAATAACGGGTTTATCCAATGATTAATGGGAAAGTGAAACCTGGTTGTGAGAATCCTTTTTTGTGACTTTGATAATACCCTGTGGGATACCGTGAATGGGAGGAGGAAAAAACTGACGGAGCAGAGAGTATTACTTCCACGTACCCTTGCTCAAGGGGATCATGATTTCAAAAGTATGTGTACTTAACTTTCTCCTCTCCTTTCTGAGAAAGTAAAGAGCTTTTACTTGTCTATAAACTACCAAAGTAAATCTTTCTTCTTTAGCCGTTTTTTAAAAAACTTTTCTTTGGGTGGTGGGAACATATGCGTAAAAAATGTAGGGATCTATAATACTTAAGAACGGGAGGGACACAGGCAAGCAGATTGCATGAAATGTGTCTAATGACAAAATCAATAGTCTGCCTTTTCTACCTGGAAATTCCCTGTTGTTTGAGAAGAGAAGACGAGATGCTAAAAATCGGGTAGAGGACGATGGGTGAGACATTTTTGGTCAATGCAATAATAAGCAGCACAACCATTAAGGATTGGAATGGACTATTAATGCTCCTAAAAGAAAACAAAAACCTTTTACTCAACAGCTCCGATTTAATAAAAAGTCAATGGACTTGAGTAACTTTTGTATAGTGCAAAATACACCACATGTCCAGGATGTGAATTCGACAGTCTCTTTTTCGTTTACATTTCCACTTACTTTACACTTCCCGTCAATCAATGTACTGGGGAAAATGCTTCGAATCTCTAGGTCCATAATGCAGTACTCTGATCGTCAATTAAATAATGTGCAGCAAAAGTGCTTTGCTATATATAAGTGCACGTAACGTTCTGCCTCTGGTGGGGAATCAATTCTCTGTAAACGTCTGGGGTTGCATAGTATACTATAACAGGTGAGGTCGGAGTTGTTGGAGGTAAGCAAGGTCGCCTAAAAACGTTAGAGTTTGTTTGGTAAAACACGTTCCTTGATTTTCTCCTTTTATATCATTGCAACCTCTCTTCCAACTTTTTTTAGCTCTTATGTCCAGATTTTAGTAGTTAAATGTATATTAACAAACAGTGCTATATGCTTATATGCCCATGTATAAGACCTTGCCCACGTCACACAAAACTATATGAGTGGCCGAAACCGAAAGAACAGAGAGCAAATTCGTGTAGTATTTTTTCTTTCTTGTTGTGAAAAATACTTTATATGTACCTTGTTATGTGGTGTAGTGCTACAAAAGAAGAAGTATTCGATACAAAAAAGAATGTTTAAAGTGAGTACATGAATTTCAACAAGAATCCTTTTCTTAACTTTCACCTGAAATACAAGCATTGTGTCTACTAATAATACAAAGTGGAAAGAAACATATTCATTCTCCAGCAAAAGGAGCGAATGGTCTTTTTTCCAGAGTATTTTGGCCTTCCTCTAAAAACCCGTGTGCCATTTAGGCTGCCTCTTCAGAAGAATCTTTTGTTGGTTAATTCTCCATCCAAAAAATCCGGGTATGCGGACGTTTTGATTCGTGTCTGGTGTCTGATGCATGCAGCTACAGGGAAGAAGGATGGATGACCCAAATTCTCACTCCTCTTTGCTCTCCAAATGCTCATCATTTATTCATTTACAAATGCCTTCTTCCCTATTCAAGTTGTGTAAGTATGTTTTTGTACAGAGATGCTGGTAGAAAAACAAATTCTGCTAGAAGCCAACCAGCATTATTCAATTGAGAGAGAAAAGGCAGACGTGCGTAATGCGAGATATGTGATGTGAAATACGTATTTAGACATCACAAGCCAAGTATGATGTGAGAGTTACTTCTGACTAAAAATACATAAATCAAAGAAAGTAATTTTCCAAGTGATTCTTGTTCTTACATTTGGGCCAACGTAAAAGAGTTTAGTTTAGATCTTGGGTTGATTACTTTTATATACAGGTCTACGCAGTATACCACAAAAACTGAAGAAGAACTGGGTTGTTGCAGAACCAATATTTTTTATGGTGACTGGTACAGGCTGAAGTAGTGGAACAACCTTGACTTGTTTAGCTAGTGCAACCATGTTGTACAAAACAATGATATAGCATGCATAAAAATCTGATCAAACTGCAAGAAATAGCGCTGTATCCTTGCGAAAAGAACAAAACATGACACTATATAGCAGGCCGAGAACCTAATAAATGGTCCGTTCTAGTAGTCGGGAATCGGGACATGCTTTACAAATGCAGTCTTTAAAAGTTGAAATGCATGTTCCAAAACTGTAATTTACATATTCCAAGAAAGAAGCAAATTGCTTCAATGAATATATTAAACATTTTAGAGCCGCTTTCTTTAAGCTCTAGTTGATAAATGTACATGTCTGCTCCATCTCAATCTCTCTAAAATATGACGTTGCAGCGGCGGATGCAGTAGAAAAAGGAATAGTCCAAAAAATGAATGGGATGGGATGTGAATAAGTTTCAGAGGGCTTATAGGCATCTCCTCCTAAGCAACTCCAAAGTAATTTGGGTTTGAATAACTAGAATACAATTTCATTGAGGAGAATATGGAATGGAACAAGAAATTGAGTACAAGTTCATGAGAGGATTCTTTTGGCAATTTGAAATGGAAATGATGGGATTAAAGACATTTCCAAAATTACTTTTATAGAGTACAAACTCGTACTACTCTGTCCATTTTGTATGAAATAAAAATACAACGGGAAAAGTAACAAACTGCGGAGTAGAATCATGCAAAATATTTTACTTTTTCCTTCTCCAAATAGAGTTTCATGATAAAATGGAATTTGCAGGGTTTAAACTAGCAAAAAGGGAGCTTCCTGGAGTTTTTGGTTCGTGTTTCTCAAAAGGATAGAGAAAATTGAGATAGAGTACCATTTGGAAGATGTGGATATGGTGGATTATTCATATTCTCCTATGCATTTAGTACGTCATTTAAACATGTACATACATTTGCTGGGTAGACGTCAGTTTTTATATTAAAAATAGGTTTGGGAGTTCTTTGAACCTGTAATTGTAAATACTTAATTTAGTTTGCAAAAGGCTAAAGTAATGAAGATAATTTTAAGGAATGAACACCAAAATTTCTATCATTTCGTTTGGATCCATTTGTTTTACCTTTCCGGATGAAAGGGAAAAGGTTCGTAAAATTAATTGAAAATTTAAAGTACATTAAATTGAAATGCAAAGGAAATGAAAGCATGACATATAAAGTGCTTTGAGCATCAGTGATTTTTTTTTCTCAATACAAACTATTTTCACTATGTAAATGATTTAAGCATTGTCTGTAAGCTAAATGAGATAGTACCTACATGTAGGAATCCAATAATGAAACTCTATAAGCAAAGCTATAGAACATTGGAAAGTGATTCAAAGAAAAGTCCTGGGGGAATGAGAAGCTTCCAATTTATTTCTTTTGCAAATAACCCATTCATCACTTTCATCTTCACCTGTTCCTTTTCATCATGAACAAAAATATTTATTTGAGCCTTACTAGTTCAAGCTACAGGCGATTTATATATATATTTCTTTAAATAAAGTCAAAGAAATGTTTTTTCGGTTGTGAAAACAAGAACTCTCTTATTCCCCCTATTTCTCGACTTTAGATCCAATATTGACGTTTGATCAAGGTACAACTGGCAGGTGAGTTTATTTTTCTCATGACAATCTGTCTTGTGTCACAACCTAAATTGAAAATCATGATGTTTTAAGCAAAATAAATTTGTTCAATGTCAATTTCCCTGTAGGTACAATAACTCGGATCCATATTTGCACAAAATTCTTTCAAAGTAATTGCAAAACGGTAGCCATTAAAAAAGCAATCGGTGCTCGTCAGCTCAACTCTTGTTAATATCAGGATATTATAGTATGATTACGTGGTTTGAATAGATTTTGTGTTGGGTGGACTATTTCGTTGTTCAATGCCTTGTCTTCCGGTTTTAACCACAAAAATATAGTTGAATTCGGTGAGGATAGAGTGTCAACCTTCAGTAACTTATCATAAGCGCTAAGTAGCTCCAAACTCGTTTTACAGTTTTTCTCGAAAGTAAAAACATAATAAAAACAAACTCTGGCTGAAGAGGAGAGAAGCTCAACCTTGGTACTCAACCATAGTCCCCAACTCGCTGTTTATTCTTCTCCTTGTCCCAATTAAAACACGAAAGTGACGCAGAGCAAAACATTATTTAATCATTTCCTGCTCCAGACTCTAGGCTGTTTTATGTATATTTTGCAGCGTAAATAAAATAGGCTGCGTGAGTGTGTGTGCTTCTTCCACTTTACCTATGTACCTAATTTTCTGGGACAAGCTGAATCTCCAAAAGCAGTTTATAGAATAACTAATCCAGGCTAGTGAATCCAAGTCAAGTAAGATGAAATGAAGGAACGCTAATTCAATTACATGCCATATAAAGTAAAAGTAGTTTGTAGAAACTGTAAACTTTTACAGACTCGCTGTCATAATGAATGTATGTATGTTATGTAACAGTTCATATTCAAAAGTAAAACAAAGTGGAACTGGATTTTGATAAGGTAAACAAAATGGGAGCAAAGTGGGTTATGGGAAAGCAGTTCTCATCTCATCTCATGTGTCTCTAGGTCTTCTGAACGGGGTAATATCATTTAAAACGGAAAGTTTACCCATTATTTTTGCAGCTTGCCTGGCTGAAAGGCTCTGGTGCAGAAAAGAGCTATTTTACAATTAATTCGAGAATTTCTTTATACCAATTTTAATTACTTTAGTCAACTTCTAGCAAGGCACCTCTATGAAGGAGAGAGAGAGCCAACGTGTTTAGGAATCCGGATATATTTTCTATTAAACAAATAATTTCATTGACAGCAGCATGAGAGGAGACTACTTATATGTGCTTATTTCTTTAGCTTACTTGAACAAAGTACTTGATCAGTTAGAGTGGAATGAAAATAAAAGGGGGAAAAGTTTTAGAAGATGCAAAATAAGGCTATAAAACGATTTCTGAGAATAACGTAATTCCACTCCGTTAATATCTCCACTTGAACAATTGCCCTTTCGCAGAGAATAAAGTGGAAAGTAACAATAAGCTAAAATAATGTACCTATAGGGCTTTGCCTTTAAAAGTAATAAAAGCAGTTTAATTGAATTCTGGAAAGGTGGAGCGGAGACGAGAAAATTCCTATTGTGTGAAACGTTTTATAAATTGTCACGTGTAAATAAAATGAAAGACGATGAGTTGAGTTTCTCTCAATTGACACAGGAGTGGAAGTGAAATGAACTGCGGAGAACCTCTTTTCCAAGAATATTTCCCTATTAACTCACGACAACGGGGAGTGTTTTGATGAGTTGATAAAAGAGCAAGTCATAATAATAACTTAATCCGCTAAATTAAATTCCTTTGAGATTTTTATCAACAGTACTTTACCATTTAATGGCGAGCATGACTATCAGCGATGTGGATAGAGCACCAACGGATCTCGTTTAGACGATCACTTGACGTAATTACTCAATTTCATCCCACTTCACATTTGCATCTCAATTACGAGAGTACTTTGAGCCCCCGTGGAGAGAACACTTTTCTTTGAAAAGAATGATATGATCATTACTACAAGAAAGAAGATTATTTACGGAAAAGAGTGCCAACTGTCGACTAGTTCTTATTACATTTGAAGGCGGAAGTAGTAAGTGGGCCGAGTCTGAAGATACCGTGATGATGATGATAACATGATATTCAGGAATAAAAAGGATGGGCATTACTACTCATGCATGTACTAGAGTACTTTGCACGTATCAGCACTCAAGTGGCAATAATAAATACTTACATATATAATCATTTTAAAAGTTGTTTATGTTTATTTGACTGCCAGTTTGGAAGTATATATCACATATTTCAAGGGAGAAAGCTATTCCAAGAAAAGAAAAGACAAATGGTAAAAAATCACTTCCCAGAATTCCGGCGATCGTTTCTTGAACGAGTTAAAACGAAGGAGAAAGAATGGCATGGATTGACATGTGAATGACAGCATCGTTCACTTTATGTTCTCTGTACGCATAACATACAGACAGTTGACTAATATATACATAGGTATGTACAGTGTTCCTGAAACTTAGTGAAAGCCAGATACGAGATTCCTGGTGAAAGTAATGAAAAAGCTATTTGTTATAAGTAAAAAAATGGGCATACTCCCGAGTACCTAAATCGTGATGAGTGAAAGCTACTCTGGTTTTGTTTTCCGGGACAAGTCTGTCCAAATTTATTCGTTTGTGTGGATATAATTTAGCCCGTTTTTTCACTCATGAGAAAAAGCTCATATGATGTTTGTGCTAAGCGTATTACTTATTCAAATGATGTTTTTACTTACAAATACTAAAACATTCAGTGGATGAATAGTTAGTTGTATGAATATATATAGCTACCAGGTAGAAAGCTTTTTAACCAAGATTTATTTAAAGGGAATAGATTGAATGCCTTGTTAGAAATGTGTTCCCTGTAACGGACAGGACAATACTAAAGGTTCTTGTTTCAAACCGGTTTCAGTTGAAATCTCTTGAATGTATGTACATGTTGGTATAGACCGTGAAAATATTAAGTTGTGTTCTGAGAAGCCCTTTTCTGCAAATGACATAAACAAATCAAGTCCATAATACATTTCCATTGGAGCAAACAATCACATTATGTTTTCGTTGTATTCTAAGATCCTTCCAGCAGGAAACACAAATTCGTAACGCTGAATGGTTGAATAGGTGAAAAGATATATACTTTCCACATTTTATTACAACTAGAAGATATTTACTATATTGTACATTAGTATACACAGCAGGCCCACAAAAAGAAACAAAATGGAACAGACGGGAGAAAAAGGAACAAAGAGGGCGAAGCTAATTGACGAAATCATTCAATTTCAAACTCGATGACGTTGAAAAATTCCATGTTCTTGGGTAAGCAACAACACTGAATAATTCTGTTTGCTCTAACATTTACGATTCATTTGCTATGCTCACATTCAAAGAAACTCGTTCTCGGCAAGTCAGAACCAGAACCACTTTAATAATACAGTGGTGAATACAAGAATAATTAAGTGCTTCCCACAAAAATTAACATTTGGGAAATAAATGCCCTAGGATAATCTGGTAAAAGCATACATAAAACGGTTTTACAGTTCATTAAAGCCAATGAACAACTTGGAACATCGAACATGCCTACAAAATGCCATACTTCAGTTTCAGCTTGATATGACGGAAGGGGAAATGAGCTTCTCCATTAAATGGTGGAGGAAAAATGAAAGTGAAATCTCTCCCGTCTTCTTTTTCATCATCATCAAATCAAGACGTCGGATTTGGAAGTTGGAGTTGGACATGAAAGAACATCGCTTCCGTTCTCCACTGAGAGAACTGACAGACAGGAACAAGTAACATGAACACTTATTACAGGCAACTTTCATACATCTTTCACTAGACTGCACAACAGGCTCCTCCGATATATTTTTTCCCAGATTTCAGAGAAAACGTGCCAAAAATATTGTATTCTAGAAAATATGGCATGGGACCGTTACCGTTTTCCCCCAAAACTGACAAAAATGTATGATGATGATGACCATGGTTAGCGCATTGTACACATCCGCTGCATGTAATATCACTCACAAATGAGAACAAACAACAATAGATTCTATTACGTAACATACCACATGTATTCTTTCACTTGTCAGCTTTTGACATGACAGAAATTGTAGAAATTATGACTGTCCTGCGTGATGTCATTCACTTGTGCATTTCACTTTTCTGCTTGGTTTATCATAGGATGCAGTTGAAAAGGTACCCTAACTAAATGCTTATATATGGGATGGATTATGGATAGGGCAAAAGGGTTAGCAAAAAGACTGCAGATTCAGCTCTTGTTTCTCCGCTTGTCATCAACATAATCGGTGAACCACGTCACGATCACGTTCTTGTCTGAGCCGCCTCCTTTCTCTATTCATGCTCGGTGCTCTTCAGCTTTCTGAGTCACATATATCAGCATCATTTCCCCTGTACCAATATATTGAACATCATATCAAAGCCTACTTCAACAATGGAATACATACTCGCACACATACATGCAAAATACGGTGCTCTTATGTATCATTTGGGATCTAAGTAAATAGAATGAGCACGAATACACTGGCCTTTAGACACATTTGTATATATCAAGAATTCTTTCAGCAGAATGCCACGCACCGAACAAATACAATGGTCCTTGGTGTTTCCTTGTTTGGTTTTATCTGCGGTGCGGTTCGGTTGTCCCATAGCGAAATCGAAACATGAAATCCATTTCCGCTGGATGTATACTTTTCAAACCTACTCCACCGGAAAGAAAACGTTATGGGAGAAATGGATGTTATCTGTTATTACATAAAGATGTTTGTGAATAAGAAAACTAACCGAGCTATTTCAGTATTACTAGGTATTACCCGTAGATTGAGTATAGAATTTATTGAAGTTCTTTGGTATTACCACAGATCAACACCGATTTCTTTTGCACCAAAAGGTTTTTAGACCTGTAATGACATGTCGAACGTATGGGTGTATTGGTGATTTCAAAAGTATAATTCTGTATGAAAGAATGCTCTCCTACTACCCAATTTTTTGTCTGTAAAACCTTCATTGCATAGTTAGTCACATATAGTGATGTGAGCCAAGTGTTCCCATTTGAGAAGAATAAAGTTTAGTTATTGAGCCCAGCCTTTTACTAATTTGGTTTTGTATGGAGAGCCCAATCCACCCTTTTTCATTAATTGACAAAGGGATCAACACTGACGAGGAGATGAAAAAGTTTCTCTGACGGCATAGACAAACTCAACTGACTGCTGGAAGAAAAATTGAATTTACCATTACGCCAGAGTTTGGGAAATGAAGCTAATAATATGCAAGCATCCTTCAGTTTTAATTTGAGAGCTCCTACAGACATATTACTAGTCAGAATGGATGTATGTATATGTATATGTTTGGGAAACAATATACTTTTATACTAAAACGTTCTTAATTAGAGCCATGTCAAACAAAAGCAAGAAAATGGAAAGTCTTTAATAAAAAGCAGATTTGTAACATTGTATTTACTTCTCCTTTCTCTCATTATGCAAATATTTCCCCATCCTTACCAGATCTGCCAACTAAACACTAGACAGACACACGATAAACGAGACACTTTTATTGAATAAATTTTAAATTGTAAACTCATTTGGGATGCAATGCGGCAAGAAGGGAGAAATATTAATGATAAAATAAAGAATAGAAACTTGCCTTAAATTTTAAATGCAAGTCTAAAGTGGACCAAAAGACGAAAAAATCCATGAATTTCATGTCTGAACAATATAGTACATGCCATTCATTGCATTCCTCAGGAGGAGCAGTTTCCAAAAAAAAGTGAAAGTTGTAACCGCTTTAAGTGTGTATTTACGTACGTGTTCTGGGTAAACTGAAGTATATATTATATACAACACACCCAGCCAAAAGGTCTAACCAACGATTGTATGCATTATTAAAAGGTTTGGTTTTCAGCCAGGGAGCTCCTTCCATTTACAAGAGATTTAATTTCGTTCATCCATTTGTAACGTCAGAGACACGACACGAAGTGTGTTTGTGGAAGGGAAAGTGCGCTAGCATTGTGGTAGCTGAGAAGAAAAAAGTGGTGATCCAATATTGCAGTTCCATTCCAGTACCTAGCACATTACTACAAATTTAGACACATAGATAACATACACACACACGAACAAAGATAGAAACCCCGCTTCACTAATGGCTTTCATAAATAAAGTCATTAAATCAAGCTGCGTAAATAAAAAGGAATAATATCACGGTCCTTTAATGGGTCGCCAAAACGAAATGCGCGACTGACTTTACTGTCTATGTATTTCTTCTCCTTTGGGATTGCATTGTGAATCCAAAAAAGCACCGAATATCTATCTCGTTAAAGGAAAGCTGAAAGTTTAGTATGAAATAAAAAGTGCCAGACTGGAGGAACCTAAAATTACAGACGTATCTTTCCCATTTCATTACTCCTTGGTCACGAAATGACGTCCGCTTGTATCACATCGTATACCATTTTTTGTTTCCAGTTTAATTTAATGTATTTGAAGATGGCTATCAAGTCACAATATTCTTCTTTGTAATTTTAGCATGACATTATTCATATAACAAGGTGAGCATGATCTTAAATAATAATTTAGTTCATAACTTGGTTCTAATAATTTAGTTTTTGACTGAAGGAAACCGATTTTTACAACATTCTTAAGGTTATTTTGAAGTAATACTGTCTAAATGTTGACTAAAAAATATTTGGCATCATTTACTTTCTGCATTACAACATTAAAGTACCGAAAATCCAGAAGAGAGAGGATAAATTGTGCCCGAACAATGATGTGAAGTAAAACATGGTCCAGGCCAGACCAAGCTTAAGTCATTTTGATATTTTTATAGAGCACCCACGCTGAGAATGGCGGAACACATTAAAAAGTCATTTTCTTGGAAATCCACAATGTATTTTGAAATCACCGAGCAGACCTTCCTACATGAAACATGCCTCGTCTTTCTAATAAATGAATGAGTTAGTAAAAATGGCGCAGTGCAGAAAACCAACTGCCGAGGGAGTAAACTCAGTTTACAGAGAGTAAAAATAACGTAACTACTGCGGCACTGAATGAAATATTGCGTTGGTCAAGACAATAAGAGTAGAACAACGAGTCCAAACCCATTACAAATATCATACACTGCAATTGAATTAGAAAAATTATTTGTATATGCATTTTTGACACAAAGAAGGTCAAGAAAATTTCCATTTTCTAAGATGCAAAGTAACTAGTAAAATGAGAGCACCCATCTGCAGTATCATTATTGCATTGGATTGAAAATGGTTGGAAAAGCCAAGAAGTCAATAATACATGACGCTAGATGTTACATCTTTAGTTGGCACTTGGTATCAAGAAAGATTAGCGTAGACGATCCTATTCCAAATTCTGAAACGTATAGCAAACTACAAAAACATTTTTGGCTGTGTGTGGGAGCTCAATAGTTAAAACACAACAGACCAGAACTAAGAAGTCACCCAGAAGTCGGTTGACATGCAAAAAAGAGAAAGCTTGATCGTCTCATGCATGCCCGAATTCCGAATTTGAATAGCACGCAAAATGAGCTTATTCCAAAGAATTTGCACATCATGTACTTAGCTCTATATCTTTGTACAATGCATGAATATGTTGTATATAGCGTTGGATTGCTGACTTTTCACCAAAAGAGAAGGGAAATTTATGCCTTTTGGCCCCGTTCCACTTTAGCCAGGCTCTTTTGTTGCTTCCGCCTTTCTATGGTAGCAGCCAAGCGCAAGAAAAGTTAAATCTGTTCCCGTCTGGTTTTTCCAATTCAATAGTGTGTAAGGATTTTGTATGACTACCAAACGAAAGAGAAGAAGAAACTGATGGGCACGAGCATTGTTAGTGGCCTTATTTGTGATTACGGTGCGATGAGTCTTTGTATGTAATCCTTTTCATGTCAAACTACTTTCTCCGCTTCATTGTTTGAAATTTTGTGTAGGTCATATGCTTAAGGGAGCGCATGCATCTATCTCAGAAACTGCTCTTTCCCCTTTCTTGGGATTTGGTTATAGTACACAAATAGATAACTTATATAAGCACATACTTTCTCCATAAATTTGTACAAAGTATACGAATTGCATCTAATATTATGTGTACTTATACTTTACACAAATGCTCGTTTTTTGGAATTTCTGGAGCTGAGCTATATGTAGTTCAACACAATATTTTCCCTCCCAAAACATTTGATATCGCATTCAATTTGAATATTCATTTAAGCTTACTGCCGATACGCGCATGATGCAAATACGATGGTACTGTTCTTTAGCAAAATGTCAAATAAAAACTACATTCAACTTACAACTAAAAGTAAATTGCCATGAAAAATATTATTAAAAAACTGGTAGAGTTCATTGTGTAAGAAGACCTCGTTATACAATTTAATGATGCTACGTATATTCGAGCATGAAAAGTATATTTGTGTTTGGCTGATTATGAAGGAAATATAAAACAAGTTTTGTGCGTTCGGTAAAGTTAACGATCTCTTCAAGTGTACAAGCCTGCTTACTTTCACTTTCTTTTTTGTTCAATTCAGAGTGAGTGAGGGTAACTTCTTTACCTCTTTATTCTAGGACGTCACATGCGTGACTGCATTCAGGGGCATCCGAAGATTCTCCAGAAGAGTGGAAGTGAAATGGTATTTCCACATGGTTGACTTTTCTTTTTTTGCGTAAGAAAGAAGTTTGAGAATCTTCCTGTCAAAAACCTCGCTTGTACACACATGAGAAACATGTGCACCGGTAGAGCTGTATGAACGCGGTGGCAAAAATATACATTCTCTTTGCAATTGCTCACATAGAGTTTTGCCAGGGTATTTGCTATTTTGGGTATATACATTTATCATCCACTTTCTTATCACTTCTCTTACATTAATCGATTGCATCACCTGAGCATGAGAACTAGCCCAGTAGATGTGTCAGAGAAATGTGTCAAACTGTAATCCAATCGTGATGAATATGAATGCACGTTTCACGAAGGTACGCTGCTATATCCACCTCGCTTTCATCACAAGTTTCCATCTTTGCAATACTATACTGGTGGTACGTAGCAGGTACGGCGGACACATTTGCAAACATGCAAACATTATATAAACTATTTGCTCATTTTAAGAAAGTGAAATGGATCTTGACTTGAATCTTTAAAATGCGGCATAGTCGGCATATCATCCCTTGAGTATCTCATAAATAAATGCACATTTATGTTTAGTTACCGTGAACATTATTTATATGATAGTTGGAAGAGATGCCATTCTGTAAGAGCTTCGGAGTATTGTATGTGCAATTTATGTACATCATTTTTTCTGGAGCCCATGTAAGGTAAAATCTTGAACACATTTGAGTAGAGCAAACTCTCATGTCGTCGTTTCCGAGGCCATGTTTAACATCCTCGTGAAAGTCTAGAAATCAGACAGTTCCACACATGAACATTATTAATAATTGTATAAAGTAAGTGATATGGAGCTAAGAATAAGAGGAAACATCTTTTCACCCTGTACCCACTCCACTCCACTGCAATGTAAATATTTGATGGTTTAGATACACATAATAAAACAGTACAGTATAGTTGGTTGGGTGGTAGGCGTTCTGAAAAAAAATGTTAGCGATTGACGATGTCATGTATATGCGTAAACATGCCATGTCTTTCATATTGGCAATACTCCCAGAAATAAAAGCCAACAACAGAAGAAGAAGAAGAATGTTAAAAGCATGGTTGAAAGCTGGTTTAGATTGCATTTTGGCGTGGTAAATGGCTGCAAATTTATTGCATACCGCAGTGGCAGACAAGGAAAAGGAAGCAAACCCATAATGTCACTTATTGCTAATAGCCCTGCAAACCACTATCCATTAAATATGCTCTTGTTTAAATTTCGAGTGATCAATTACTGGGATGTTCTATATGTTGATCTTTGAAGTGCCAGCCAAGCAATTAAATGATACAAGTGCTCCAGTTTCACCTATGCATATAACGATGAAGTGATGGATAAATTTAACATGTGTAATATATCTATGGACATTCTCTAAAAAGTTTTATGTACATGGCTATAACCGACAAAATGTATCATAGTTTTGAGTAATTACTAGGCAAAAGACGATATCAAATCTTCCTTTTTAGTGGACAAACATTGGCCATAGAAGACTTTGTATGTATTGTACATACACAAAAGCATCAATACTATGCAGTTTTCATTCCAGAGGCTGTTCAACACAGTATTTTATAGCTGTCAGCGATCCCTTGTTTTTTCCAATTGACTTTTTACAATGTTGGGATAAGTTTTCTTATGTATGCTCTACTTTGTTTGTGAACATAAAAGGTATTAACTCAAGTCCTAAAGTTCAGTACTAATAACCTACCGTTTACCTATTACCTAAGTATTTAGGTAAGTATTCAGAATAATAAGATGTGTCGGGTAAACTAAGCTTCATAATACCGTTCACGACCTAATGTCGGATGGAAATCAGAAATAGAATACAAGTAAGTGGTAAAATATTTGTCGCATTTTATGGTAGCAGGACAGTAGTTGCCTTTTCTTTTGTAAGTAAGCCTGCACACATGTGTTGTTTTGACATAAGTTTTGTCGCTTGGATGACCCTTGCCACTCCCCAATCTCAATAAGATCGATTCTCGGAACCATAAAAATCATTTTTCCTGTTTTCTTTGATGGTTCAAAAAAGTTGTCGGCCTTTATGCTTATTTAGAAATGCTCAGCGAGAAAGGCCCTCCAAACAAATAATGAAACTTTTTTTCTCGTCAATGATCAATTTCAACATGAGAGCCGAATATATGAACAACAATCAATTGGACACTTATCTTTGACAATATACATAAATACACACGTAGTTTGTCTTCGGGTTTACATTTATACATCAAATTTTAAGCACAAACATTTTTGTAACAAAGTTTGGTATTCATATTCTGTTATATATTCACCAAAACGTTTTTCATCATAAGGTCTTTATCTATTGACAAATACAGAGAGAACGTTTGTTAGTGTGATAAAGTCAATATTTTTTTATACGAAGGCATGTATGATCTGCATTGATATTGATGTTGAGACTTTTTTCGTTCCATGCTTATGTATTATCCACGTACCATACTTCATCTCATGATGTAAGTATCTCAGTAAATAATATAACTACACACACATATAGAACGTACTGCAATGCTACGATCTAAAGTACGATGTGCTGATGGCTGATACATAGGGATTTTTAAGTAAGTAATAATGACCATACTATAACCAAGCACATTTCATGAACTAACTCTCAACTCCTGTTACAGCTTCCATAAAATACATAAATTTTCATTGTATAGGTGATAGGAAGCCTCAAAGCGAAGCAACAAAAATGCATCCAACCAAAACTACTCTGTCCAGCAACACATTTCTTCTCTGTATTTTAATTCCTATTCGAATATATATATTTACATCCGAAATCCATCATACCCCGTATATTGCATCCTGCCTGAGCAACAACAAAGAAAGAAAAACAAGTTTCTGTGTTGGCTAAAGAACCTTACCCAAAATTTTATTGGCCACAGCCACAAGCAACAGTCAAGAAAGTCATATTATAGAAGCTCGTGTACGCACCCAAGTTTCCAATTTGGCTATACACATCCATACTCATGCTAAACTTAATAATTCCACGATAACCTTGCCCGAGAGTTTCTGACTACTATGCATAATTCTCTTCGGCACACATTGAAACCCCTATGCATAAGTTGTTATCAGCTAGCCAGCATGCGCTGATAAGAAGATCAAGATGAAAGACTTCCTTTCAAATGAAACAGATTAAAACATTGTACCATTCTGTGACAATCCTGAAGCTGAAGCGCACGTACTATAACAACTTAATAGGAAGTCTTAAAATATCCAAGTAGTCGGAAAATGGGACGTATCGATGAATCATGAAACATAAACACGTCTTGTTAAAAAAATATTTTTAGACAAAGTCAAAAGTACCTACAACTTGTAGCATCATTCATCAACATTGTGTACAGAAGTTATCAACTTTTTCGTTGTTGACGGTCAAAATTGACCACCATGGTGCAGTATACAGACTTCTCAATCTGTTGCATTGACAGCATACACATTAATGCACGTACGAACATTTTGTACAGTCGTTCTGGGTTAAATGCATAGTGTTTTTAGGTCCATTTCTATATAGTTTTTTGTAGGCACATCCCACCAGCGAGGGAAACTGGATAAAGGAAAAATTGTGCTGTTTTGTGTTTGTGTATACACAACCACGTTTACAGGTATTCGTCCTTTAAAACAAAGCCACAAAAGGGAAACCTTGAGCTACTCGGGTAACTTGGAGTTTAGTTTTTTTGTCCATGGATTTGTGTTCATTTCCCAAGTGGATTTTGGGGGCAGAAGACAAGCTTCACAGGAGTTGAAGTTGTTGTAAGCATTCCACGTTTGAAGATAAGTTGTTGATTATCTAGATTCGTGTATCACCTCATTGTAGTTACCGGTAAGTTGATTGTTTGTTGTGGGTAAATTATTGGTTGACGGAGTGATTGGGTTGGGCTATGGCGATTTGATTGGTGAAAGTATAATAATCAATTTGTAATTTGCTTGTTTTCTAGACAGAACCATGCCTGCAAGAAAGACTGCAGGAAAGACAATGCCTGCAAGAACGAAGGAGGTTGAAGTGGTGTGCAAGGATGAGATTTTGAGTTCCGAAGACGATGAAATGGACACTTCAACTGCGTCATCTCGTCGTCGCAGTTCCAGAGCGCCGAAGCCGATCCAGAATAAAAAGTCGTTGAAGGACGCTAGTGGATCTGAGGAAGAATCCGAACCTGAGTCTGAGGAGGATTCTGAAGTGGAGGCACCAAAAAAGAAGGGACGGGCCCCTGCCAAAAAGGCGAATGCAACAGGTGGAGTCGGAAAGAAGGCTAATGCCACCGCTCCAGCTAGGGGCAAGAAGCGTCAACTGTCCCCCAAGAAGGCGAGTAATGCAAAAAAGGCCAAAAAGTCTAAGGGCGATGACGATGATGACTATTCTGGAACCGAAGAAGAAGAGGAGGACGAAGATGGTGAGCGGAACGGAGGCGATGACGACGATGATGATGCGGACGACACATTGGACTTGGAGGGGATTGACGATGATGTAGATGACCCCAATTGGACGGAGCCTAATTATAGGGACAAGGAGTGGCTAAAAGCGAATTGCTTGAAATGCCAATTCTGTGAAAAGACGTTTGACACCACAGGCAATGCACTGAAATGCTTCAACTCTCACAAACATATTTTACGATGCTTTGTGTGCTTCACGGTGATTAAAGGGAAAAAGAATGCCACAAAGAAGCTCTTCAAACATTATCAACTTCGTCACCCTAAGGGAGATAAGGCCAGCACTGTGAAATGTCCTCATTGCGACATGAGCGTCGCCTTCAAGTCCGTGTCCTGTCACATCATAGCGATCCATTTCCGTGAAGCATTAGGTAATTTTATGTTTTTATTGAATACACGTTTTTAATGTAACATAATACGCAGTTTCGACTATTTCGTTAATGTTACTTATTTTGATTATTCTTTTAGGAATTCCTAACCCCACTCCTGCTCAAAACGGAAAAGCCACGAATGGGAAGAGTAAGGCAAATGATTCTGAAGATGAAGACGAAGACAATGAGAGCGAAGAGGAGGAGGAGGAAGAAGAAGACGACTAGATGTGAGATAATACGAACTGTGGAAACTCTACTTTTCCGATTATTTTTTGATGATCTTATATTGATAAGTATTTGTAAGAATTTTTGTGTTTAGCCTCTATATAAAAACAATTTTCATAATAATTTTATTGTCACCTTGTTTCTACCGTTTTGCTATGTTTAATCAATAGAGGCAGAATTATTTCCAGGTTTAATCATTTGACAGATTTATGTATGTCTTAAAATTAATGTCAGTTTATGTTTACAATAATAATCTGTGTAGGCAATCATTAAGAAGAAATGATGGTTATAATGCGTAAAATCGCATAAAAAATTGATATTTAAATGTCTAATAGAATGTATTTAATAGGGGTAATATCAGAGCATTACTGAAAAGAGCAGTTGATATTTGGAATCTCCAAGCAGTGACAAATGTATACTCAAATATAAGTTTTCTAATTTTGTATAAAATGCTTCCATAAATAATGCTTTCAATTCATTGAATAAATTAAACAAAACTACACATATCAAGCACTGTTTTTATGAAATTGCCTGTGGCTTGAATCAAGCTTTATTATTAAACATGTGCATAAATAATTCTATATATTCAAAATTTGGTAAGGTACACGCATGCTATAAGTTACCAAAGGTAGTTCATTCATAGCTTAACTGATTACTATTTAGCGCACTATTATTCGTCAGTCATACTTAGGATGATATTTGAATATGATACAATGGTCATTTCACCGGAAGGATGCCAGCAATCTTACACCATCCTCATATGTAGTAGGAATGAGGATTGAAAAACTAGATACTATTAAAGTATTCGATTTTGAAATAGTACCAGTCTCATTTGTAAGTTATTGGTAATAGTCTATGCATCATTCTCGCATTCGACATGAAATCTCTTGTCCCGTTCGACGTAGTTCTTATTGTTGATGTCATCCTTCTTGAATCATTCACTAATTGAATGAGTGCATCGTTTTCATGTCATTCGATCGACAACATTGTTTCCCATGTCATGAATTTCGGACCTTTGATTCATAGATGGGAAGGTAAAAATAGGGAGATAACGATGCATATTTGGGTACACTGGAAGGGTTGATATTAATGTGCTTTCTCCCACTTATACCAGGTTTAGTTTTGCTAGTAAGTTTATATCCCTGTACGTTGTAAGAATTTTGAACCCATCGTATCTTCACACGTTGGAAATGATAGTTAATATACACTAACTTCATCCACGAGAATGACAGTGGCACCGCTGCTAAAGGATTTGTAGCAACGCTAGCTTGCAAGAGTAGAAAATGGCTTCCTGATAACGAAAAAGTGTCTATTCATGAAGAAGAGCTCTGAAGACAAAGTACAGTACACTAAAGATCAAACCAAGGATAATGCTATAACCGCAAAAATTGTAATCAATTGAAAAGCTCAAATGTATATGTTATGTAACATGTTTGCCAATCCTCTAAACCTGTTGTCTGTGTAAGTTGATGTGTTGTCTGTTACATTTTTATAAAAGAACCTTTAAGTCAGTTTGGCTAATGAATGAGGGATATGTAGACATCCAAAATAAAATTGATATAACGTAAGCTGTCATCACTTGCGACGTATATTGTACATTAATAGATCGGCATAGATAACGCATTTCTTAAGTCAAATGGACTCAAGTAAACATCTCTCTCATACTTCACACCCAAGAAAGGTAGCCAGTCAGACGTCCAGGATACTGTAATTCAATTGTAGCTCACACCACTCTACAATTATCTGTCCTAATGTCTGTTCTTGTGGGAATCTTTCTTTCAACCACATGCCACTCGTCCTAAACTGGACAACAATTGCGTGCGCCAGGCTCATTTTTTACGGACTATACTGTACAGTAGCCAGAAAAAATTTGGATTATCCTAATCTGACGTTTAAAAGATAATGACTGATATTGAACACTTGGATTGGAATTTTCAAGTACAAAACAACTATAATCTATATGTCTTGCAAGACTTTCAAGAATAATAAGCCCAATTAACTTTTGGGATGACACGCATAACATTTTTCATTCTTTTAATTTTGATTCTACATTGTCCTTATCTATATCACCAACCAGTAGAATCTATTTGTATTCCTTATTACAACTGGGCATCAATTTTATGTGCTCTGGAGCATCAATTTTCTTCGTTTCACATTCACAATCCATTTAGTATACACGATTGGTGTTATGCACACAGAATTGCTAACTGAGATACTTACATACATATAAGTTTTTTTATTGAAGGAAACAACAAAACCACGGTTCCTTTTTTCATATAATCTGTTCAGGTTAACTTCAACACGCAAGGGATGAGAACAAGAACCACCAAAATGTAGTCATGAGATGAATATGGTGGTATAGTATAAGATTATTTATGAGACTGCTGGAATAGTTTTCATTTTTATTTTCATTAACGAATTAAGCATGCTAGCTATCCCTTTTCAAGCGTTTTTCCCCAAATGTCTTCAGGAGAAACGATAAGCTTTAGTCTGCAGTGAGAACCATTCCAGACAACATTCAAACTTTTGACTTCTAAAGAGTCTCCTCTGTCACTACAGTCATGAACTCTCCAAATCTTCTAATTTTAATGGCTTTGGCCATTTGTCCTTTTTTCATAAGTGCTGCCAGGAATCCGAATAAATTTTTAGATCTTACCCACTCTTTCAATAATCAGACAATGAGCTGGCCAGTTATGTATTTATATTAATCATTACTATCATTAACTTTTGTTTTTAAACATATTACTCTTTTGATGGAATCTGTTTTTTTCAAATTATTTCTAAACCATGTTTCAGTGCATTAATGTTGGCCAATTTCAAGATATTAATTAACATTTAAATTTAATTTTGCAGGTAGAAAATCCAGTTGGTACGTGGAAGCCGAAGGGTTTACTGCCGGGGGTTTCTGGGTAGCTTCCAAAGGGTTTTGTACGAGTGAGCATACGAGCACTCACATTGATGCGCCCTACCATTTTCACAAGGAAGGGAGAAAGCTCCACGAAATTCCTCTAGAAGACATGATTGACATTCCTGGAGTGATGATCGACATTTACGATAAAGTTCATAAGTTCAAGGATGGGAAGTTGAATGTGATTGAGAATTACGCGTTGACCCAAGATGACGTTTTAGAGTAAGATATTACGGTTTGTGGTGTAATTGGATAATAATGTTTTGTACTGGCGTAATGTATACCATTCTTATCTATCTAGATGGGAGGAAAAGAACGGCAAGATCCCACAAGGGGCAATCGTTCTCCTCAGAACTGGATGGGAATCCCGTTGGGGTGACTTGAAACAGTATAGAGGCGAAAAGGACTTGGGAACTACAGCAGCACCTACCAATAATGAGACTGGGGATGATGACAAAACTATCCCATTGGATGTCAATTTAAACTTTCCTTGTAAGTTTGATTAATATAACGTTGTAGCTTTTATGCATGTGACTCTTAAATATTCATAAATAACTAAAAATTCAACGTTCTTGTATTTTATGAATTTTTAGCTTTTGACGTTTCTTCAGCAAGATACTTGGCAGTTGAACGTCAAGTTCTTGGTGTCGGTGTGGACGCTCTTTCTATTGATCCTGGCAATACCAAGGTATTTAAAATTCAACAAAGAATGAAGACTGGTGAAAAGAACTCATTGCAGTTTTATAAATACTGATCAAAGCGATTTTCATATTTTGTTTTGCTCTTTACTCTAGACTTTTCCAAGTCATAGACTGTTCGCTAGCAGAAATATTTACATGCTAGAAATGGTTGCAAATCTTCACACACTTCCACCAAAAGGCTTCAACTTGTGGGTGGTTCCATTCAAAATCGACTTTGGAACTGGCGCTCCCACCCGTATCCTTGCAAGACTTAACAATTGCGGTAGCCAACGAGGAGATAAGGATAAAAATTAAGTCTTCGACTATTAAAATTAAGATGTTCCTTTTTAACATGTAGCAGTTGTAATACAACTGTTGTAACTACAATTATAATTTGACACAACCTGTAACTTTAAGCGTTACAGGTATTTTGATGTATTTGACCAAAATCCATTTCACGAACAATTGATGCAATAAACATTGACATAATGGTAAAAGTATGATACCAGATTGCTAATAGTTCTGGTCATGTTTTCCAAGATATGCTAAGCATATATTATTTTTTAATAGCATGCCTACCATCATCATTGCATGATTTGATTCAGCGGATGAAGTATGTATGTGTGTCCGTATAACCTAGATCATCATGCGACATCAGCTATAATTAAGTTCTTCAGCTAGAGCGGTTTACTTTTATACTAACATGACTTCCATATTTTAAAGTATACCTTATGTTATATTTGTTGCTTCACCCCTTCTAAGCAGTAAGAAGAGTTATGGTATAAATTCGTAGACATATCGTATGCCTTCAACAATGACCCTAAGATGATGCCATCATGGGAAATCCGTTGGGGCAACTTGAAACTTCATAGATGGGAAAGCAACTCCTCGACAGATAGAACTTTGCAAAAGTGATGTTTAACCTCAATTTCCCTGTGTTTTTACTATATATGATTTAAGATTTATATGGAATGATTAACTGAATACAAAACATTTGTTTAAGTAGCAAGTAATTTTTCTGCGGCGAAATATTTTGGAGATAAAGTTCAACTATTGAACGCCAAGTTCTGAGTTGTGATACCCTCCCTATTGGAAGTTCTGTTTAAAGTCGATTTTGGAACGTGAGCTCCTACCCGTGTTTTAGCAAGACTTACCGATTGTGGCAATCAAAGAAAAGAAAAGTATATAAATAAATAATATGTTATCTAATCAGGTTATACAGCTCATTTGGTGACACTATGACATTGGAATTCAATACGTTTATATTTAGAGTAATGACTAATGACCAGTAATTCTCTAATAAAACACCCAACAAAACTAAACCTTGGCTTAACTACCTACTTAAAAACATTTACCACGTGCAGCTAACAACAATAAATCTGTAAAACAGACGTGCGCCTTAATATGATATGAGATACAAATGTCACTGAATCTTACGGCTTCAACATGAACGTAAAGTATACGTGATATTCTTTGTTTTTGTACAGTTATCTAACATGCTACTGGAAATGCAGTTTCTTTTGCAAAAAGATCATTGAACGCATACCAGTTGCAAATATGCTACATTGTACAATGTAATCGGCTTAACTGTAAATATTTTATAATTGCAACACTACAAAATTCTTATTGAATGCTGTGCTCTGTTAAATGCCATTAGTCGGACAAATGTTTTACAGTCACATTATGTACTTTGAACCTACGAGCACTCTGACACTAAACTTGCTTCATCCAGCAAACGAATCCCTTTAAAACTGCATATACTTGTCTTGAATGCAATCACATGTCAATTTTGAAACATTGTCTCTAGTAACTTGCATCTGCATACGATTGCATTTACCAGTATATTAGCTGCCAAATCGTACTTTTACATTGTTTCTTTCTTCTTGTGTCAGTTATTATTAGTTATTCTTCTGAAAATCCAGTATAAAAGCATTATCATTTCTACACACGTAATACATTAAGTTTCCAACTTTTAAGCTGGAAGCTTCACCTAACGAGTATAATAAAAATGGGTTATTTAAGTGTTTTAACTCGTTCAGCATTATTGCTAATGCTAGCAGGATCTTTTATTTCTGTTGTTGATGCAAGAGCAAGATTTCAAAATAACGCTGGAGCAGGAGCAGCAGGAGCTGGAACGAGATTCATTGATTTGAGTCACGCATTCAACAATGAAACAGGTATAAAAAAATTTCATTATAATATTTTGTCACATTTCCATATCATAGTCCATGTAGGGAAATTTATTGGCAGCGGCGGGTTAAAACTGACATAATACGGCAGTTAAAAATATCGCTAACTGAAGTTGAGAAATTTTATCTCAACAGCCGTCTGGCCTGGAAGGAAGATAACCTTTTTTAATGAATTTGGAGGACGTGATGAAAACGGAATATGGTAACTTTCGAGCTAAATTTTTTACTAATAAGTTTTAGCTCTAACTTAATTATTGTTTACTTATTTAGGGTAGTCTCCAACGGATTCTGTACAAGTGAGCATACGAGCACCCACATTGATGCTCCATACCATTTCAACGAAAATGGAAGGCGTCTCAATGAAATTCCGTTTGAGGATTTGATTGATATTCCAGGAGTGATGATTGACATTTACGATAAGGTATGGCATGGAAGTGCAGCCAGATTTTGGTTGATACTGTTCAACACGTTAATAAAGTTAATATATTATACAACACAGGTACATCAGTTCAAGAATGGACAATTAACTGTAATTGAAAACTATGGTTTGACTCGCGAGGATGTTTTGGAGTAAGGAATTTTTCTTTAAAAATTAATACTGATGAGAAACCACTTGCTAAATGTTGATTATCATTTCATAAACGATTGCAGATGGGAGGAAAAGAATGGCAAGATTCCTCAAGGCGCAGTTGTCCTTCTCAGAACTGGATGGGAGTCTAGATGGGGCAATGAGAAACTTTTCCGTGGAGAGAAAGAAGGTGATGCTACGGTTGTTCCAGCTGCTGATTCTATTGAAAATAATGAACTGGAGCCAATTGGTACTGGTAAAAGTACTCAGTTTTATGACCCAGACGTGGCGGCTTCTTTTGCTGGAAAATTAAGCTTCCCTGGTGAGTACTTATTAGAATACGCTTTGATGGAAACGCAGTAAAAGATAAATATTAAATACCATTTAATGTCTCAGGATTTGGAGTCACAGCCGCCAAGTTCCTTGCTGAAGAAAGGTCTGTACGAGGTGTTGGTGTGGATGTCATTTCAATAGATCCTGGAAATAAAAACAATGTATGATAATCAGTGCTATTATGAAATACATGACGTTACATTTCAAAGTGGTGTGGCTGATCTAAACTTGTTTCAATCCTAATAGTTCTCTCCAGCCCATGTTACCTTTGCAAGCAGGAACATTTACATGCTGGAAATGGTTGCCAGTCTTTATACTCTACCACCAAGAGGTTTTAATTTGTGGTTGGTTCCCTTTAAAATTGATCGTGGCACTGGTGCACCAACCCGGGTGATTGCAAGGCTTAATGAGGAACGCTAGTCTAAAAATAAATGAATCGAATGTTAAATTTCATAAGGAAATTATGTGATTTCAATAAATGAAGGCTAAAAATGTCGATAAGCAAATTTTTTTTCGCACGATGAATCTATGTTTTTTCCTGTACTGAAGTAAATCGTGGTGCTCCTGCTCACCCGTAGGTAGTACTGCTGACTACAGAGAAAATGTTAGTTGTATCAGTTGTATGTACTACATATAGCCGTATAGAAGTAATGTTATAGCATTTTTTTAAAAAAACAGTAACGTTGCAGGCTTGTAATTAGCAATGAAAAATCTGATGAGGCATAAAAGCAGAATACATTAAATATTACATGCATACAAACACCGTTACAGAAACCAAAGTGCGTTATCCTAGTTAATTATGCATGCTACAAACGAACAGTCATTCCTCTTTTCAGCAAAACAGAACTACTCTGATGATCACATCGGGTTGCTTTTAAAAGAATGTATTGCACTAGGATAATTTGTTACCCCAGTCAGTGGTAATGTGTAATCCTGCTGTGTCAAAAACTAGAACTGAAAATCTTTATTATGGGTGACATGTATAAAATAGTTAGGAAAATGAAGCGTTTCGCAAACAAGTTTAGCAGTTTATCAAAGTTGCTCTTGTGTGCTACAATGATATTATACATATTTTATGTAGGGCATGTCATGTGGTACTCCAGTGATAATGAGAAGAGTGACCAAAATCCAAAAGCGGAAGGTTTGGTGGCACCCTCAGCAACCCCATCACTACAATCTCTATTTAAAATTCCAAAGCGAAAGTTTACTCATCCGACAACAACGGCATCACCCACTCCCGTTGTTTTCAAAAAGTGCCCTGTGACTGTAGCCATAATACTTTGTGAAGATGACCGGTATTTATCGATAACAAAGACTAATCATACTGTTTCAGTGACCAATGGCACTGCTCGTAATTATCAGTACAGCACTGGAAAACCAGCTATTGCCAAAAACTTCTCTAGGCAAATCAATCAAACGATCGTGCTCCTCAAATCTATAGCCATCCTCTCGAAATTTCAAGTGGCTCATCCTCAGCAGCTTTCCTCATCCTGTGTTGAGATCCTCCTGTTATCAGATAAACCTACCCATTACAAAGCGATTTCAAGAGAAATCAAGAGCAAATGGTCCGTAGAGTTCCAACAACTCTTCAAAATTACTCATGTTCCAGTCCGTTACCCTCATGGGTCGGCATGGATGAGGAAATTATTTCGACCTTGTGCCACATTGAGACTCTTTCTAGCTGAGCTTTTACCTGATCACGACTCTGCAATTTATGTAGATACGGATGTAATATTTTTCCAAAGTGTTCAAGCTTTATGGGCACAATTTGGAAGATTTAACAACAGCCATGATCATGATAATACTGCTTTTGAAAACAAGACAAAAAAGATTGCAGCAATGGCCCCTTGTCTTTTTCATTATGGATCCTCTGCCAACTCTGTTCCTTATTTTGGCAGTTCCGGACTAAATGCTGGGATTATGCTGATGAACCTAACGGGAATGAGAATGACACAATGGACTAATAAAATTAGGATGGTCACAACCATGTTCCAAGATAAGATTAAGCTTGCTGATCAGGTTAGTAGTACTTCATGCGTTTCAACTTTTGGAGAACATGTATAATTCTCCAAAATTAGATATCAGTCATGTTAATCTGTTCTCTTGTTGTTTCACAGGATATTCTCAACATTTATTTCCACTTCTTTCCTGAAGAGCTTCATATGCTGAGCTGTGACTGGAACTTTAGACCCTTCCAATGTCGGAAAGGAAGCTATTGTGCGGATGCTCAATTATCTCATGGAATCTCAGCTTTGCATGGGAATGCATTGAGTTTCACATCTCAAGGACCAGAACCCCTTTTCCGTGCCATTTATCAAGTATTCCATTGGACAAAACTGGATAGCAATTTTAGTATAGTAGAGTTTGTAGATCGGCTTGAAACCACTTTGCTAAAAGTAGAGGAAACAACTCATAACTCAGATTGTAAGAGATATGGAGGCTTTAATGTGGTGGCTCTCAACAGATATTATAATATTGTAGAACGAATTGAACAGGACAGAATAGGAGTGATATGATACACTTTATTTAATAAAATGGATAATTTTATTCTTATTTAATTATGTCAATCTTGTAAGAACCAGCTACTGCACAATTTGACACAAACTTAAGGTCTATTTGGGACACAAAAATGTATATCATTATTAAGGTTTTTTCATCTTCCCCATCATAAACTGCAAAGCAGCCCATTCTGCAAGATCTTCTAGAGCGTCATTGTTAAAAAGATCATCTTCAAAGTCGGGGGATGAGCCCATAAATCCAAAATCAAAGTCATCATCGTCGTCATCCGAACTAATGTCAAAAATACTTGACCAGTCTTCAGCGGTTTTGGAGGATTTTCCAGCTTTGCTGCTAGTACTAGCTGGTTTGGGTTTTGTATTCTTCCTTGTGTTGCTGCTACTGCTGCTATAAACGAATGGGTTATCAAAATCGTCGTCATCACCGTCGTCATCATCATCATCCTCCTCCTCCGTGTCATGTTTACTCCATCTACTACTGCTACTAAAAAAGTTACTACTTTCTCCTGCAGAAAAGGAGGAACTTTTCCCGGATGAAAAGTAATTTGTTTTTTGAAAGCGTGTTGGTATTTTCGACGACTTAGCTGCTCCTACTCCAGATGTTAGTGGTGATGCAGATGTGCCAAATGTCAAAGAAATGGGGCCACAGTTCGCCTTATCGATCTCGAATTCAAGGTCAAGCCCATTTAGACAAGGATCCCTCTTTCTGTGTTGACTCTGTTTCAGAGCGGTGCTAATGAAGAGGAGGTCTTGACAGGCATACAGTTGTAATAGCTCATTCATGCTACCAATGATAGAATTGGGGAACTGTTGGATTCGCGTGCAAACTGGACTAAGCACGTCCAAAGATTTCACTGCCGTTCTCAAAAGGTGTGAATTATCTTTTGATTCAGAACCTGTCACTTCACCCACCTTTAAACTTTCTACAGTTTGCTCTAGCAAGGCTCTGAGTATTTGTAACTTTTTACAAGTTTCTCCAGCGATTTGGCTTCGCTTTATAGTGAACTGTGGCTCCAAAGGGAGCTCCTTCTTGTAGTCCTCAATAAGCAGAATCAGATTCGCATAGAAAGCATCAAACAACATCTCCCCTCTTGCTGAGGACAAGTATCCATGTCGCTTCCCAATAAATTCCAACACTCCTCCTCCTCCTTTTGACTTTGTTTTTACTTTAATGTTGTTGTTGCTTTTACCGTCTGGCTTATTTTTATCTTCATAAATTCCATCACCATATAGTTCCACCTTTTGTTTAATGATTGGGAGTAAATTTTCCTTTGCCGGTGAGCGTGGAGGTAAACTTGTAGCACGTTGAAGCATTTCATATCCATAACCTAAAGCAGCATTCCACGTTGTGAGTATTCTCAGCTTTGCTTTCCAAACCATCCAATGTTGATCAGAAAGATTTGTGAGGAGCTTGTTTCGAAGTTGTAAATACCCTTGGCATTTGGTTTGCTTGCAATATTGGTCGCATCCCTGAGTTAGCTCCTGTGCGACTTCCATGATTTTTCCATGGAGTGATCCGTATTTTTCTGACTTTTTGCATCTACATATACATAAAAAATCCACCACAAATATGTACTAACTACTAAATAAGAATGATATACAGGATATACCATGCCATATTTACAGCAAATTAAGCATACTTGTCGCATTCCCATTTTTTAGATTTCAAAAACATTCCAAGTCCCAAGTTACTCTTGTCTGGATTCGGAGCATCAACGCTTGGAGAAAGGATTCCACAACACGCATTGAATTCGTCAGAGGGAATTATGTCACACCGTATACCGAGTGTCTTATCGAATCCACCTTGGTAGCAGGAGCATGTTGTATCGCAACAGAATAAACCTTTGTTTTGAAACAGCTTAAGGGCCAACGCAGATCTTCCTCCTTCAAAATCAGGCAAATAATTGAGGAGAACCTTGGAACTTTCTGCTATCGTATTCACAGCTTTCACTATGATTTCAAAGTTTAGGTCGTCCTTTTGCCTTATGAACTGCTCTGCATTTGGGGTGCAGGCATGAGGGATCCATGACCGATTCTCGTATAGAACAAGCAAGCTAATAAATAATGAAACAAGTACTAATTAAGTGATTAAGTATCACTTTTTGTTAATAAAACTTCTTCCATATCCTTGCGAATTACCTTGAATTATGGAACGATATTTCACAAAACACCGCAAGAATCTTCACTACATCCGTCAATGGTATACTTTTCTCTTTACAAATATTCTTGAAGTAATACTGCGACATGATAAAGTCAGCGGTGAAGCCAGCCAGCCAATCACTCAAATTACCATAATTGTGCTTGCAACAAGCAATAAATCTAGGACTGTTCCTAAGAGCCAAGATACTTTCCCAACGCCAGGGGCACAATGACCGAAACATGAGTATTCGTAGTATTGTCAAATCTTTTATGAAATTGTATGGATTCCCATTTTCATCCATCCCCGTTCGAAAATTAATTACTTCAGAATGTTTCTGAATGAAATCTGATATAAAAGCACATTCTTCTGGCGAATGTCCCTGTCCTGCGTGGAACCTCTTGGAGTTGCCGTTTGGATCATTATGACAATCTTGGCACAATGGAATTGTGCATTCAGAGCATACTGTTAGCTTACTACTACATGTAGAACCGTTATTGTTTCCTTTGTTTGGTTGTAGGCAAGCACCGCATAAAGTCAGCGAGAAATCTGTATCAAAAATGTTTGCAGATACGAACAGAGGCTTCTCCGTGAATATGACATTGCCCGGGTTAATTTGCTTCGTGGTTATCATAAATTGCAGCTCTGATGATTTACTTCCTGTTGGCTGGCTGGTTAGCGAAGTAGTGGAACTCACACCAGGTGGTCGAAGGTGAAATGCTAAATTATTTTGGGACACTTAATCATACACGTATAAACAATTATATATACACCAATATTTATGTCCATTTATGCCTATACCTGAGTTATACTGAGGTGGTATAGAAAATGCACGACAGACCAACTTGTGAGTAGACCAATCTTGCTGTTGGTGTTGCTTACTGCAATAGAAAACGCGTTTGCAACCAGCGCAGTGACTTCGGCAAATTTGTTTGCATATTTCGCATTCACCTTTGCGCTGCGGCTGAGATGATGGTGTCTTGCGTGCAGATGAAGGGGGAGTGGGTCTGGGAGATGATGTCGAGGTAGTATTCTTTGTATTCTTTGCTGGAGTCTTCTTCGTCCCTCCAGTTGATGATGGTGATTTGCCAAGCTTGGACTTTGGTTTATTCTCAGCAGCTTTCTTTGATGGAGACCCACCTCCAGTCGCTTTGAAAGCCGTGGATGACGAACTTGTATTTGTCGTAGACCGTTTTGAAGCTGCACAATATGCCTCCTTAGCTTTCAAAGTAGAAAATGTTTCTTCTTCGAGTCCCCCATACTTGAAACTTGCATATTGTTTCGGTCTCATATAAGACGAAGTCGGTGAAGAGGACGTTGTTGGTGTGGCTGTCCCAGCCGAACTGGAGGCCTTGTTCGATGAAGCGGGCTTAAATGACTCTTTTTTCGAGTTTGAACTAACTTTAGTAGTCTCTTTAGGGCTCCATCGTGGATGCATTCTTTTTTATGGTTTCGCCTTGATAAAAACAACAACTAGCTAACTGATACAACGTTTAGTAAAATGATTCTGTGATTCCTTCTTGGATATACAGATAGTTTTTGATAGATCAGTCATTTACTTGATGTATCTACATTGTCCAAATTAATTGGTCCTCGTGTTTATCACATCAAATGCTCCAGTGACCTCAGCAACTGGCTTCAACAACTCCCACGGTTGTCTTTGAAAAGATCATGCAGTCGTGTACTACTAAGACTAAGACAAGCTCAGAAAATTGGATATTTATTGTTTGTTACCCATACAATGACATTCTGTCTGACAATTTGATTTTACAAATGTGCTCGCACGTTCTAAAGTACAAATAATTTCTCGTAAGCTTATTTTACTTCAATATACTATATTTTTTTTACATTTAATCACGGTTGACCAATGTAATGACCAGATAAGCTCTTGATAAAATACATAGGAATGATTACAATAACCTTTTGAAAATTCAATCAGAAAGTAGCATTTATAAAAAATGCATAGGAAATGGTTTCACAACATATACTGTTTCATGGGGGTATTTACTATCTGAAATACATTACCGTAAGCCTGAACAAACAACCAATTTTTTAAAACAATTCATGACAAAATGTATTGACAGGTGCTTCAATTTGCTCAAACAAAACATTTCAGTTTAGTAAATAGCAAAGGTTAATTGTTATTATTATTATTATTTAGTAGTATTTCACGAGACATGGACTCATCGTAATTTCAAATAAATATCTCGTCAGAGATAGCGCATGCATGTGAGTGATTAAATTATAAATAGCTGATTGGTACTCTTAATTAAATATTTTGGATTATCACAGTGTAAACATGATAAACATTTTCATAGGAAATGATTCTAAAGCTGTACATGTCTCGAATCTATTACTTACTCAGTACTCATCGTCAGTATCTGCTGACATTTATATTATCAAGTCAAGTATAGGACAAAAAATTGTGAAGTAAACAACGGACGAAAATACACTAAAATGCATATTTTGAGTTCTAAAGCTAGAAATGAACATTGCAAAAACAGTCCTACCCAACATTCTTAAAACAACAACAACGCAACTACAGGTTTCAAGTACAATATAACGGGAAAAATTGTAACCGTATATCGTACATCAAACCAATTTGTATTCCTACTATACTAATGCAAGATTTTTGATGGGTGGCATTTGAGAAAATACAGTTCATAAATTTAACATTGAAATATTACATTTGAATTATTCTAAGAGCATATTCATTTGGCAAATATGTATTATTGGACCTTTAATACGATACACACTGTAAAAAGTACTCTATCAGCTTCACAACTGAAAAGTTTATACAAGTACAACCCTTCGGCTTACAGCCGACTTTCGCAAGAAAATATCGTTGTTTGATTATTCTAATTAATAAATACAGTTTGTAAAGTACCCGGTCGCAGCCTTGAAGCTATGAAGCCTTGTAAAAATGTAACAAGTTACCTGCGTCGAGTGATACTTTATTATTACGATAACCCAGCTAGCCGTTTTAGAAAAAATATTTGCATATCAGTCATTGCGTAAGGTAAATGATATTAAAAACTTACAACCAGCCTACAACGACCACATAAAAAATTAATCGCCACTGCACTAACCATATCCATTACGTTTCTTTCAGCAATTTTCATTCACAAAAAATGTACGAATAGTACCATTACTTATTTTTATTTATTCTTATAACAAAATAATTCAGAATGATGATTAATGTATCAATTAATCAATTGCTTGAGATTTTGATATTTCCTGCAATTCGCATACTTTAACTGAAAGGCCGATTGACGTGGTTATCTATTTTGTTTGCGCTGCTATACTTCAGTACAATAATACCATTTTTCGTACTGGAAATGTCTACTTTTTTATCGTTGTTTGAGATTTTAGGATTTGTATTAGGTCTAACTAATGTAGGTATGCTAGTAATGTAATTATAATAGTGACAATGTGTATCAGTCAAGTCAGATCTTACATCTAAAGTACTCAATTTGATGTATGCGTGAGGTAAAAATTCATCAACCCAAGAAATATAAAGTTAAATACAAAAAAGAAAAGAACTTTTAAAGATAATTATTATCTTAACAGAAAGGTTACACAGGTAGGGCTACACTGTCTCCTTGAATGTTGATGTTGAAGACACGATTCTCTTACTTTTACTTTCTTCATTGTCAGTCAACAGCAGTTCTTGAATGTAAGACTTGGTTTGAACTAGAGCATATGTTGCATCTTGAGTTTGCATTGCAACCTCGTTGGTGTATCCATCATGCATTTGAAATATTTCCAGGGCTTCTTTGAGAGTTTTAACGCTCTGTAATATTTCCTGAATGTACTCCTTCCTGGTGATAACTCGTATTGCAAAACGCCTCGCCGCTATTGCCATTTCAGCGTAGTGGCGGTCGAGAAGAAAACAACCTATTCGAATCATCAAAAACATTACACACTGAATAGCTTTCAAGATTAAAAAATAAAAAATGACAGGTTACCTCTGTCATAACAGATTCCAGGCCGCACGGCATTTATATGTCGTTCCCTTGCATGACACGATTCATTATGTAGTCTATAATCCTCAATAACGGTTTCAGGATATCGCGGTGCTGGTCCAGGTAGCCTTGTAGCTCGCAGATAGGGACCTAATTGATTATCTAGAAAAGTCCATGCCTGCAGTATAATACTGTGCCCTTCATTCAAATCTTGCTGCCCTCTTCTGGAAATAAACTCTCTTAGTTCACTGACAATCTGATTTTTGGGTAATGTCCTAATTGCCTCCAGTTCGTCACGACATTCGGTGTAGATCTTCATGACGGCACTGAACGGAAATTCTTCAAAGCATGTGTTACAAGCCCACACAGAATCTTGCCACTTTTCAGCTTCTTCTGCACATATAAACCCACTGTGACACCGTCGACACTTCACGTCAAAAGTGTAATCACCGACAGAACGAGGATCTTTACACCGTTTGCAGGTACAAGGGTCAAGACATAACATGTTGCGGAGAAGCTTTTGTCTCAACGGGTAGGACACAAAGGGAGTAGGACAGAAGTCGATGTAAATCAACTCCTTTTTACAAATGGGTACAGATGCCTTCGTAACTAACTTAAAGTTATTGGTTTGACCGGATTTATAGCCTTCCAAATAATGGAAAGTGTTTGGAATGCAAGACTGAGGAAAAAATATTTGTGACGCAAAAAGAAGTTTATATCTGTAATATTAAATAAAAATATCCGGAACAATATAAAACTTTATGATCAAACATGAATGAAATCGGTCTGATTTGTATAAATTCAGATATTGATAATAGTTACTTACGTGGACCCAAGGAACGGTCTGAAAGACAAGGCAGTGATTATAGCATGCACATTCCCAATGAGATCTTCGTGGTAGCCAGTCATTTTGGCACTGATAGGAACTAACTCCCTGTAATTTCTAAGAAATCTCCGGTATCTCGCCGACTCTTTATATGTCTCCACTCTCATATTTTGTTTCATTTCCAAAAACTTTTCCCACAGAGAATAGTCATAGTTTTCTAGCTGAAGTGCTCGAAGAATCTCCACATCCAAGTACATACTGTGATAGCAGCACTCATGTTCGTCACTCTAAAAGAGAGAGAAAAAGAAACATTTTTAATTGATGTTTTAATTTCTGTTAAATACAAATACAAATCACACTAAAATGAATTCACTTTTACTTTGTGTAAGGAAGGAAAACAAATGCTAATAATAATGATATATGGACAAACTTACCCATCCTTTTTGAGACTCCAAGCCACGACATTCTCCCATCACATGCCCCAGATCCATTTGGCAATTATAAGAGCACAACGGTAATGAACATTTACTGCATGTAAACCTCGGAGGTCCAATGAATTCAACAGATTTAAGACAACCAAAACATGCTGGCTTGATGGCATCACAAGAAATTAACTCGTTTGGATGTCGCGTCACAGAATATCTTTTCTTGATACATGGTAGATCCATCACATTCATAAAGTCATTCTCAGGATCAGCTACTGGAAATATGAGCAAGGGCTTCTCTGCGAATATCAATTGTCCTGCAGGAATATCTCTTGATGCAACAGCGTACAAAATGTCATCCCCTTGTGCGTTTTCCACTCGATATGGTACACACTCATTCTTATGCTTCTTCCAATCGAGTCTCTGATGATCTTCACTGCAGTAAAAGGCTGCTTTGCATTGACTACACTTTTTGCCTGCCGTTTTCGAACAGTCTTTAATTTCACATAGCTGAATAGCCCCATCCCAAATCGTAGTACAGGATGCTAAGGCTGGATAAGATTTGCTAGTATTTCCACTAGCAGTTGTGGAACAGCTGGCGTTATTTTCAGACTCTGATGAAGCCACAGAACTGGAAGGTTTCTGCTTCGGTGGATAGTTATAGTCGACATGATGAGAGAGTGACCAACTACCCACTCGTTCTTCTTCGTCATCTTCATTCTCCAAGTCCAGCCCAAGAATGGAAGTTTCATCGGATGGTGCTGAGGAACGGGCACCACCACCACCACCAGCTCCTACATCGTCGTAATCATAATTATAATCGTCGTAGGAGGAGGAACCGGCATTAGGATATGATGTGGATTGAAACTCATCACACACGGGTGGTCCAGGGACGAGTTGGGGAACAACTACAATATTATTTCCATCATACTGAAAAGCTGACTTTCGGATCCTGTCCTGTTTTGCCAGTCTTTCCGCATCCTCCCTACTCAACTCCGATCGTAGATGACTTTTGATAGTGTCTGGACTTTTGTTCCCATTTCCATTTAGACTCGGGTTCTCCTCAGGGTCAAGTTCTCGACGTTCTTCCGCAGGGTCAACCGCAGGGGCTACATCACTATCCTTTCGTTTCGGCTTATTCTTTCTTTTACTTTTTCGTGCTGGTACACTGTTTTCTACTACTTTGTTGGCATTGTTATCGGTGGTGGTGGTTGTTGTAGAATTGGCTTTAGTGGCCTTATATTCTTCTATGGATGGAGGTGGCTTTACAAACCCACGATCACAAAGGTTTACGTGTAAAAATTTTGGACCAAGAAACTCATCGACTATACCAGGCACTGACGCTAAGGATGAAGAGTTTCCAACGGGTTTGATGAATCCTGCTGGTGTTCCTTTTGACGAAGAAATTCTTCCATTCTTCACTGTAGAGTTTGAGTTTGCAGCACTAGCATTTGTATTACTGCTATCGCTGAGCGCTGGCGCACCGTTTTCTTCCTTGTTTTCAATCACAGTACAACTATTAGTTGTTACTTTACTCCGTGATTTCGACTTTTTGGTCATGACTTCATTTGTCCTTTTATCTGTTGGTCTGCTATATACATACATACAGTTTTAAAGAGATAAGATTCCTGGACACAATTGAAAACACAGAATTGTGCACACGTGCTCCATTCAAGAACACTTGACTTAAAGTAGGTTTCACTAAACACAACAATTTCGTCTAAATTATTCCCTGGTGTCCCTTCCCAGTTGAAAAGTTAGGTAACTCTGTTTATCTTATTTCTGTAAAAACCACAAAAAGGAATAAACGTTACTTTTTTAAGTGTATCAGTTAAAGGATATATTAGAAAACTCTTATTCGTAATCTTTTACCCACAGACAGATAGAAAGTATTAGTATCCAAAATCTACAATCCTTCCTTGCGTCGACACTAAACAGTTTCTTATCGAAGGGCGTGGGTGGTTGGACAAAGTAATTAAAACAACTTGGTTGTTAGAGGATGTGTTAAAGTGTCACCATATCTTCTTGGGTGGTGGTGGTTGGTGCCACATGGTATAAAGATGAAAAACAGGCAAAAAGATAGCAACTGGAGAAGTCCAACCAAGATTTGACCTGAAAGAATATAACAAAATGATGCATAATTTAACTAAAATACAATAATCGGTATTTTTCTTCATGTGCAAATTGAAAATATAGATCCTACCACTTCACTTCATGTTCCAAAGTCCTTCTGGGGCTCTTAAAAATCCCTCAACAGATGACTTGCCACCTCAAAACAAATGCTTGTTGTGATTAGAACACTCAAGTTTCTTTCAAACCTCTTCTTCATATGGATGATGGGATCAATTATTTGGTTGCACAACTTGATGATCAGCTCCGTCAAAGTCGTAAATATTAACACGAGTTAACTATTAGCCAAAAAAATCGAAAGGATCTTCAACAACGATACCACCTTGCCTTTCGTTTTGCTGCTGGTTTGAGTGTTTTCTTAAATGCAATACAGATCAAGCATGCATGGTAAATACATTGGTTGTTTGTTCCGACTGAGGGATGATCACATTCATCACATCAGATCAACACCAACACATTTCTTGAGGAAAAAGCATTAGAGGAACGGAATGATAAAATGTTCCTTTTCACAATGTACATATTTGTAATTTATACACATGCTAATGTATAAAATCATCAGGTTTTACAAGTGGGATGCATTGCATTAGTATTACATAACATTTTTGTTCGAATATGAAATCTCACAACACGCTGCGCTGCTGGAAAGGAAGAAATTTATAAATATGTGCATAAACATGTTCCTTCTTCGTCATATTATTGTTATATAGATGAGAAGCAGAGATGTGTATATATTTATGCATATCGACATGCTCCTCTGCATGTTTTGTGTGTGCCTCTGACTGACGATTCCTGTGGGCTGGAGAATAATGCATCTTGCTCAATATGCCGGAATAACAGTCAGGGTTCAAAACTAGACGCGTGTGAAAAAAATTTTCGGCTCGTTCGCAGCATCTAGATCAAATTCTAATCCACTATGAATATCTTGTCTTTGTTAGGTATTGTATAAGGTGCATCAATGAATGAATGAATTGCATCATCGGTACATATTGAAAGGAAACAGAACAATACATATTGCAAGTTGAAGGTGGTAATGATGCGATCAGAAAGTTTTGGGTTTGTATTAGAACTTCTCCTCACTTCACACTCACATCAATTCAATTATGATATTCAGGTTAACTGAATGAGGGTGGTTGAGGATCAAAAATGCCTTTTTTAGTCAACTCCTTTGCGAAGTTCAAGTATGTATGTCACACCCACGCCCTTTCCCATTTGAATATGAATGAAATGATGGACACAGACATTGGATCAATTTGCTATGCTGTATTGTTTTATTTGGGTTTTGCGAAGGATTTACGTTTACTCGCTGCTCATTATTTTATAGTAATCCAGTTAAATTTAGTAGCTCCGGTGGGTGGATGGGTCATAACTTTCGAAAATGTCCAGTTGCAGGGTTTTATCTTTAACCTACTCACTGTATGTACATGAGTATCTACATGAATGAATGATGCATCCTTCTCGAGAATGTAACATAGCAAGGAAGAAACTCAGGTTCATAAAGGATGGTTAATTTAATCAGCTTCCTCCAATTTTCAAAGGACAATCAACCTTGCTATTTTATATATTATGCATCTAGATGATTAATCATGGTGTAATAGTAACCAGTGGTCAATTCCATGCGATTTACCATACATGTATATATTAGTATGTTACTTTTGGTGCGTCTGAAATTATGTTAGTTAGGAACAATTTTAGGCCACGACAGGTCAACAACATCGTGAATATTCAATATACAGAGTATAAATCCAATGTTATAACTCATGAAATTAATGGTTTTGGGGAATTTAACAATTGGAACGATGCCAAGCCAAATGTATTCCGGGAACTTGACGTGGCACCCATTGCTTTGCTCACCTTTGCAGCTTTGGTTGAGCCCCGTCTCTGTCTCTTCATATTTTCCGTATAGAATTGAAGTCTTGCTTACAGGTGCTGGCTGCCATATTGTGGTGAAATAAATTCCCCTATTAAAACAATTTAATTAAATATATAATTATTTAAAACCATGCATCTCAGCACAGCCATGAGATTTATGGGAGTACTGTTAGTGCTTCTAATGATTAACGGAATCAACTGTCAAGGTATGCAATTACCATATAAAATTCGACAAACCCTCCACTCCACCTGGCTGGGTATATACTTCATTTTTCCTATTTCATTCTCTAATTTTCAGACGCATCAGACGAAGAGTCGGGTAGGAAGCAACAGGATGAAGAGCGACAAGCTGCACAAAAGCTTCAGGAGGAAATAGAAACGGCCCATGCTAATGATCCTAAAGACCGTTAGTGCAGCAACTAAAACTTAATCAGTTTATTGATCATGAATGACTGTATTTTTATTAATCCATATGTTTTCTATATCTCCACAGCACTTCAGCTTGCGAGTCGCACTTTGGAAAGAGCTTTTGACAGATTCAATGATGGCAAAAAGGAAATCTCCGGTTTCAAACTTATGAGCACTCTTAATAGGGCGGCTGGAGAACCAAGACTTCTTCTTATTCGAATTTTTGAGCTTATGGATAAAAATATGGATGGCAGAATTTCTAATGAAGGTAGTGTCTTTGTGCATATTTTGCAAATTCGCGTCAGTCTAACCTAATGGAATCTAAATTTATGATAATTTATTACGTATATTGTATATTGATGTTTTTAGAATTTACGAGCTTGTACATGGCCCCTGTAGCATACCCGGATAGAGCAATTGAGCTGATGTTCAAGCTTCATGATTTGGACAAAAATGGATACATCTCGCAGTGGGAATACCTTAGAGTACGTTATTCAATATATTTTTTGGAACGGGAATCCTTAGGAATTTATCATTTCATCAGTGTTTTTTATTAATTTTTAGCACTCTCTGACAATTGACGGCATCAACCAAAACGTCCAAGACAAGTGGATCGAGGCTGGCCAAAAAATTAAACAACAAGACGTGAATGGAGATGGTTTGGTTGATCTGACTGAGTTTACTCTATTTGTTGTTTGGCAAGTTAATGTTGGAATAGCCAGACAAAAGGAAAAGGGAAATAAATTCGATAAAAATCAAGTTTTTCATAAAAAGTAGTCAAAAATATTTATAAACTTGACTCTATCATTAATGACTTGACGAAAAAGCAATAAAATTATCCTTAAAGTTAACATGATATTACAGCCATATTGAAGTTTTGTTTTTTAACCGACCAGTTGGTTTTATTCCGGGGTTTAGCCCTATACCGTTTAGTGCATATCACGACCTACAACCTATAGTTAGGGACAAAATATTTTAATGGTATGTATACGCATAGAACTGGGATGAGTCATTTAAATCATTTTAAGAACATGCATACAAAGTTTGCTCTGCTCTGCTCAATACAAACTGTGTGGCTTGCAGTGTTTTGTGTAGGTGGCTGATGAAACGAAATTTTGAATAGCTAAAACAATATCCATCAAACAATTCCATGATATAATTCAACATTAAACAAAGAAAGTGGGTTATAAAAGGTCTAAAAATACGCAATTCATTGGCGTGTGTCTGAATTTCTTGTAAACTAAAGTTCTTTTGAGGACAGTACTTGTCTCGAAGTCAACATGCCATCACCGAGTGTCCCTATGCTTTCACTTGATTAAAATACTTGCTTGGTTTATTGTCGCTACAAAGAAAGCAGGGAATGACGATGCTGTATTTTTTTGCACGCCTTTGTTTTTCTATTCAATATCCAATATGTTCGTTCATGTATACTTCTATGAATTTGTTCTTTCAAGGGAGGAAAGTTACATGGAAATAATTAGGCTAAAGGCAGATGGATCTTGAGTCTGGAGCATATTGACGCATTTTCCAATCGTTTTGTTAGCAATCCATTTCATTACTCTTATATTGATAGTTGACCTGCTGTATCCACCTGTCATTGCTGAGACAATGATGTGGGCAGAAAATTTTCATGGCCTAATAGTTCTTTGAAAACTCTTGTTTGTTTTTATGATGACGATGATGACTCGATAATTCATTATATTGATGTAATGTTCAGGCGTGGGGTACATGGTGTAAAAACTGTATTTTCACTGTATGCGGGTCTAACAATGACAATAATGGAATAACAATGAAAGTTCCACCTTCAGTTTATTTTTTTTTACAACTGTGATGTTCGGATATAGTGAAAGCAATGGCTTTCATAGGTGATATAGCGTGTTGTAATTCTATATATGTTGTAAATCCTTAAAATAGTGAATTTGATGCTTCAAACGAATGTGTTTGTATACACGATACGGCAAAAACTCGATAGCAATTTGGTTGGGGTACAAACTACAGTCAGGAATAATTATTATTTATGTTTCCTACAGAACAAGTAGATAGGTATAAATTCATCATACAACATATTATTCCGTAGCACTCATAATATTTCAATTGTAATTGCTTTCTCCACACAAATATAAATATGGTTTCCCATTCTGATTTTTTTCTTGGTAAAATAAAAGCAATAAAAGTTATGTAAAGTGTGCTTGCATACATAGCCAAATGTCTCTTCCACACACTTCGCGTGGGTTGATGACACTTGTGTAGTTTAACACGCAAGTTGGGTGGCAATGAGCAACACATTGAATGATTTATTTTTTTGCATTCAGTCAAGTCATATGTCATATACCATGCCCAATGGTTCTGAATAGAAATTATGTCAAGATACTTATAATAATGTTCATGCTCACACCTGTTGTTGATCATTTATTCGTCGCGTGGTGTCAGGTGGTAGTTTAATTGAACATTCATGCGGGTAGTCTTATTCTAAACTATTTAGGGAACTAATTTACCTAAGCGGAAGGTATAAAAGAGCAGATATTTCGGATGCAGAAATAGTCTTTGGATAACTGAGGTGCAAGCACAAACCACAGGTATCGGATATCTTTTGAAAGAAATTGCGTATGAAACATTTTCGAAGCAACCTTGTGAATCAAAGTTAGGAACATTTGAACAGTGCAAGTGTTTAATTCGGTAACCCAAGAGAAACTCGCCCTGTTTAGGAACTCAGAGCTTTTTACACAGTGAGTATGACAAGGGTCAGGCAGCAAGGTGATTTTTAATAATAATAATTTAATTTCGAATAATGTTTCTTGGCTATAAAAATTAATCAATTTGGTCCATTTGTATATGCCCAAACTAAAATAGCGGGCTTGTTTCCGCTAGGCCTGCCAATTCTACTCATCACTATCATCCCTTTCCTTCTCGTTCAGGATATAAACGGACAACCAAATTACTACTTCAAAGCAAGCGTAAGTTCTCAACTTACCTTAGGTATCCTCTTTCATTATTCAAATCTGTCTTCCATTCACCTTCTTGAATGTTGCAACTTAACTATTCATATCTCATTTTCAATTCATGCAACCACACATCATACCTGGCTCCACAATCATGAAACAGAGCATTGATCATGTACCTGCACTTTTTTTGCTTCTTCTTTCCTTCTAGAAAAGAAAGTGTGTAGTAATTCCAATTTAAAATCTGATTTTATTATAATCTTGTTTTAGGCCCCAGCCGTTAAGTCACTTCCACGAATTGGTCGTAGAAGTGATGATGGGGGTATTAGCGACACATCATTTCCTTCCAATGGAGCCGGAGGGCAGAATTTACTGTCCCTTTCCAAATCACTGGAATCATATCCTCCTGGAATCTTAGAGCTGTGGAATAATAACCCTTCGGATTCATTTGGGGGCAATGTGGGATCTCTAAATCGTTCTCCGCTGTATAACCTCATGAGTTCTTCAGGAGTCGGACCGTCATCTCTCATTCCCCCAATTCCAGTTTCATCTCCTTCCTCTTCGGCAACACAGTTGGAAAAGTCGGTGTTGTGGAGAAAGCTGATGGGAGACATTAATAATTACGATGAAGCTGCTCTCCTCGAAAATCTATACCATTCTAAAAGCTAACTTTCTCTTGGATCACTTTGACTTGATGGAAGTAATTTATGATGATGAAATGAAAACATATATATATATAATAAAAACTTAAACATGAACAGAATAATCCCATGAAAGATGATTGATTGATATACAATACATGATGATGAGGTTTTAATCATTTTTGACGGATACAATCATAATATTGCTGTTTTGTACATACAAAGGATGAATAAAGATATATAATACATATTACAATTTACGGGGGAAGATACATATAAAATACAATGTTATAATATTACAATCGAATGCACTAAATATCACTAATGTTTGCATCTTATGTATATTTGACGATTCATTTGCATTATATTTCACTTTCAGTTAGCTAACTCATTAGAAACCATTATACATTATTTGGGTGGGTAGTAGGTGAATACTTCGTCGATAGTCTCACATTTACCAAGCAACGCTCCAGGAATTTCCTCGGTTCTTCCAGCCCTCACATAATCCTCCACATTGAATTTTAGTGCAAAGATAGACGCCAGATTGATGCACCAGACCAAGCCCATGATGACACTAGCTCCGAGGATGATAAACTTTTTGCCATTTTGCAAAGCACGAAACGGCCCAGGAGTCCGCTCTGGCTCAACTATGAGACCTTCCAGAATGGGAAAGTGTAGTCGTTTTGGAGAAACTCCGAGCAGGATATCAATTTTGCATTCGAAAACGGTGAGGAACACAAACGTGATGATAAATATGAAAATGTAGAGTACTGTGAAAATAATAGTTTCAGTGGAGCAAACTGCGTTGATGGCGAGCATTGAAATAGCTGAAAAGTTGAATTAGAAATAATTGTATAAATCATCTCCCAGAATACTTCATCAGCTCATGTGTATCAATCATTCAACTCACGGCATAACACGTAGGTAGCGTATCCTCCAATAGAGTGGATCAGAACCTGGATCCGTCTTAGCCAGTCCTTTTGACTTCGACAGCAACCAGTAACGAAAAAGAAATGGTGAGCAATGAAAGCGATTGAGGCAAGTGCAATGTGGGAATCACTTCTGGCATTCCACGCTGCACAATCCGGCGAATTCTCATTTAAAGGGTCTGCACAGTGGGGATGAGCGCTATTTGTTGTGGATCCTAGACAGAGTGGAATATGTATATACAAGGGATGAGTAGGGAAAATCCAACCAACATTTTGCATTCATACCATTCCAATTGCCCAGCCTATTAATGAAATAATAGTAATTTTACCTGTTGCAACCAATCCTAACGCGGCCCACGCTGAGAGCATTGCAAAGCAGTGAAGGGCTACATGAGCCTGAAACAAGAACAAAGTGATAAAATACTTTGATTAGATTCGGTTTCGTCAGCAGAAAAATAAAACTTACAAATATCCAGATTTGCATGTTGCAGCAAACTCTTTTGGGATTTTCTTTGTAGAAGCGACCCATCAAGTTAGCAATTGGAATCAGGACAAAGTAAGCAAGGGTTTCAACTAGCCCATGGATTCTAGCGTCTTTCTAATGAGCACGGTAAAATCAGAAAGATATAATATGAAGTTTTAGTTGGCAAGTATTCAGAAGAATTAAGTTCTAATGATGTTTATCAAAGTAATACCGCAGATTCCCAAGCATTATGTAAGTTTAATTTCTCCTCGTCGAGCGGGTTGGGTGGAATTGCGCCTGCCAGTGTGCATTTTTCCTCGCATATTGGTTTACCTATTTCCAAGGCCATCTGGAAAGAAAACATGGTCAGTGGTGGTTCGTGCAAAACCGTTATCTAAAATAGCATGTGGTAAAATTTATTTGTTTTCACCCATTCTCTAGTTTTTTTCACAATGTCCTCCTCTTTTTCGTCGCGGAGATTCTGATCACAAGCAAATGGTCCCGGAAGACATTCGGAACGCACAGGATCTACCCCTTCAGATTTTTCCTGCAGTATGCTATATTCGTAGTCATAGTTGGGTACTATTCGTACTACTTTATCGGTTACCCCCCATGGAATCGCTGCCCAATCCTTGTCCGCAGCGGCCTTGGTGCTAGGATCTTGCTTTAATGGTAATGATTCCTTTAGTTTATCATTAACTTCCTGGGTGCTCGAGAGGAAGCAGTAATGACTTGGCCACGCGGACAAGTAAAGTGGATACTTTGAATTCAAAACAAAGTGGTTTTTGTAGTTAAACCCCAGTCATACAATAATAATATATTAATTGTGCGTGAAATGAAAAATCAAAAGTATGAAATACTGGAAATCCATCCTTGGAATCAAAAGCTTTATCTTCAGAGTTATCTTCTTTGTCCACCATGGAGTACACTTGCGATAAAAGCAACTGAAAGTCTTCCCCTCGTACCATGTCTTCTTTGAATTTCTTCACTGGGATGATTCTTCACATAAAAAATTAACAGAACAGACACATTAGTATTGCAATAGAAGATCATGAGAATGTATGCCTACTACATCGCAAGGCTTACATGAACTGAATGTAACTCGTTAGAAGACACGACACTTGGGTGTACTTGAAATGAACATGAAACTCTGTCTGAGTGGTTCCGACTGGTTGCCCGAAATATACATTAGGATGCTGTAAATAAAATAAGTAATTTTCTTGGTAGAATGACTAATTAAATCAACAATATTTTAACATTTGAAGTCACAAATATAAACTGTTTCAACTAAGATGGTTGTCTATACATGAGCCAACGCTTTAGAACGTAAATCGCAATAGTAAAGGTGTCCATAATCTTTCAACGTTGTAGCAGGTGTTTCGCCATCAGCACAATTGAATTCAAGACTGAATTCTCCCAGCTGAAGACCTTTTGTTCAACAAGGATTAAAGTGATTAAAAAAGATGGTAGCTTTTATTGGTTACAAGGTAATATGATTTAATTTCATTTACCAAGCGGGCCCACTATATGGTCAATCATAATTCCCTCAAGTGGTTCCGTCGATGTGACTGTTATATGAAACCATTGTCGCATATTTACCATATCTGCAAACATGGCATTAATCCTCGTAAGTTTGATCTGAAAAAGAGTACAGTAAAGATGACCGCTCTGTCTACAGCAAGCAATGAGTATTTCTTCCTCTAGTACTAAACTAACCCCGTCGTCAGATTTCTGAATCCATGCTCCCGGTGATCCGACGATATCCTTAGCCTTATTGAACTTGTAGAAACGTTGACCACCCGCTGCCCGAAAGTTCTTGTATATCCCCTCAATAAGGTTTTTAAACAATAATGCCGGACCCGTTGGTGTTGAACTTATGAGGGAGTTGTTCGGTGTAACGCAGATCGGGAACACTCGAGGATGACCAGCGTAGACTTCGTCCCAAAAGTACATCTTCAAAGCTTCTTCCACCTTTTCATCGTTAGCGTTAGCGGCCAAATGATCCTGAGCCAATTTTAACGTGTCTCCTAACGGTCCCACACTCTCGCCACAACATGCAGGGAGATCCGGGTCCCTTGCTACGTTCACTACACCGCATAACTCAACAGGCTTATCCTTAGCAGCAAGGGCTACTTTGTATATTAAAGGCGATAGTAGTATAACGGTAAAAATTAAACGCGAGAATTTCACTTTCATTGCAAATAACTCCATTTTAATAGCACATTATGCACAAATGCATAAATAAGAACATCAGAATGACCTTTCCGTTTTTCAATTTTTTGAGGTTGCATAGAAAAGCATCTTGTGTTTCACGCTATCATATTAATTTGATTCGGACTTTATTTAGATGGAAACCACATGGTAACCAATGGAAAATTTTGACGAGGACTGCAGCATAGTAGCAAGGGTGGTAGGAGCTGGGAGCATCAAGTATTAACTTATGTTAATACTTGATGCTCTTACTTATTTATCTTAGGGTAGGAGACTATATCCAAAGATCTCTTCGCCTTCTAACCTAACGACTCCCATATTTCTGCAATGGCATATTGTTCGTCTAGGTATCTCTAGGTCCAGTATTGAAATTGATAATTTCCATCATAAAGTTATTGTCGGCAGATACTGATGGCTAATTCGAGATGATGGCAATAAATAATATATATGAAATATTCTCGATGATTCTCCATCATCTTTCAGACATGGATAATAAGAATAGTTAACTTTACATTTATTATTACTACTAGAGGTCTTTGCTTGAAGCTGATGCATTTGTCACCTTAAATACAATAGATATTCGCAATGCACTAATATATTTTCTAAACACTTATACATACGAGTGCAATACATGCAAGTATAATCAAAGTGATACTGTTATCTCTGTTATGAAACGTATGCAACAACATTTGTGTTTAGATGCATAATAAATTATTATTATTAATAATGTCGATGAATGCTAAAACGAAAATATTAAATATTTTAACAAATGATCCTAGTTCATATTTTATGTGGATGTTGAATGTTGAAAAGTAATCAGTTGGGAAGAGTACAGCTATGGGCCGTTTGAGATGGAGAAGGTAATTGCACTGTTTCAAGTTGCCCCACCTACACCCAAACTTAAATGACAATTCTGCTTTCACCTGCCTGCAAAAATATTTCCCTGAGATGTGGTGTAAATGGGATATGGTGTAGATAGCATAACTGAAATTTTTTGCTGTTATGCATTAATCCTAACGTACTTTGTACTTCCAAGGTTGAAGCTATTTAAAGGTATTAGAGTTCACTTTTACCACGTTTTATATATATAAAAAACTTTCGTATGCTCGCCACGGGTTATCAATCAAATTGAATTTTCTAAATAATAATAACTCATCTCTGATATGCAAATTGATACTCCATTGGTTCTTACTAAAGTGTTATGTTACCATTTCCACAATGAAACAAGCCAACCGTAGACTAAATCGCTGAAGCTAATAATTTATTAGTATTCAAAAAAAATTCTTACTATTCTTTATTGTGTAGTTTGCTGACAATAAATTGTCTTTTATTGAAAACGAATAAATTAAGCAAACATTTAACAACATACATGGTAAATATAAGAGAAAACTACAGGGACTTCTAATAATTATTTATATGTTGAAGTGTGGTATAGCTACATATATTTAATAAATGAACATTCATCATCGTACCCACTGATTGCAGACAAAGTTTGCAGAATAAAGATGTTACTTTTTCCTGTGGGTTGCTTGCAAATATACTGCATCAAATTCCAGGGATGAAATTTCCAGAACATTCTCCAAACAAGCTTTTTGGCTTAATGGTTTTCAACGCTTCAATACTGACTTCTTGAGTAAAGGCATCAATGTCAGCAATAGAATTATTGGTGGTTGCAATGTAACTTGCCAGGGTAAGCAGCCACAATATAACCATTATTACACAGTAACATCCTAACACGATCACTTTCAGCCTTTCATATGGTCCTTTCGATTGCAACTTGATAGGTTCTAAAATTGGCCACTGCTTGCGTCGAGGTATTATCCCTACTTTCGTGTCCGTCATGAAATCCAACGCAACTCCTATTCCAGCAAACAAGAAGGGTACAGCCACGAGAATAATGTTGAATGCAAGAATATCTTTACATGGGTTATTCGCTGCTGCAACAATTGCTGCTACTCCTGGAAAAATAATAATGGATTAAATGACTGGTTAGATAATGCCATTGGAGAAATGTTTATTAATTGACTAGATTGATTTTATTGGACTAGGACATGCCTGCTAAAAGCTGAGTGAAGTATCCGAGGTGGGAATGAATAATGACTTGTATTCCACGGCCAAAGTTGTTTGACATACGCCACCAACCAAAAAACACCAACAAGTGCTGAAAAATGAAGACTACAATTCCTAATGCTACATGAGGATTCTGTACACTTTTCTCCCAGGCACATTGTTTGGCACCCTCTGTATCATTTTTCAATAGAATTTTACACTGCTCCAAAACGGAACCGTATTCCGCCAACGGAGGGCCAACAGGACCTGTAAAAAATCATTATTCGTTTGTTTTACTGCACAAAAACATTGCCAGAAAATAAACTTTCTCAAAGAGTCTGCTATTTTTGTATCTTTAAAATGATTTTACCGATCGACAACCACATTAACAGAAGACTGCCAACATGAGCCCCAATATGAACCTGAAATGTATTCAGATATTAGCAAAACTATCGGATAATTTTATATTTAAAAGTGCATCTACAGGAAGAGGTTGAAAAATCATTACAAATAACCACGGTCCATTTCCAAACAAAAAGTCACCACAGACTTCCTTGAAGAATCTTCCCATAAAGTTGGATACCGGAATAAGAATAAGGCCTGCCATCATTGCCATTATACCATGAGTCCGTCCAGCACCCTATAAAATGCAAAACATACAAGCTATGGATATGAAATATGATGATGTGGGTGATAAAGTGTTGCAGTTTATATTAATACCTACATATGTTTCCAAATTGTCAACAAAACTGGATCCAACTATCCTCTCTTCTCTTGTTTTATTATCGACATCGCACTCGTCTGGATCAAATCCTGCGTCAACACAACGTGGAGCGCCGCATGGAAAGCAACCTGCCGTGTCGACCTCCCTTTTAAGCTGCAAGGTTAAAATTGTCTCGATCGAAATAGACATACATTTAACAATGCGTAAATGCGTAATGTTTGACAGAGTAAATTAGCTCATTTTCAACGCACCAATGCTTGTCGGTCTTCAGTAACATTTTTGGTCGCACACTGGAAAGGTCCCTATTAGAAAAGTGCAAGTTGGACAATAAATTGTCTTGTAAATCAGAACTTTGAAAATTATCACGAGTTTTTTTTAGTTTTTTACTGGAGGACAAAGTAGTCGCGTATCTCTCATTTCTTTATCCTTAATCACAACACCTCGGACACATGCATCAAAGTCTTCATTGGGTTGAACCCGAAACACAACGGCGGAGTCGTTCCATCGGAGCTCACTGTATTTATGATCAGCTCCAGTCTTAGTTCTCATATTTGATTCTTTCCCAGTCGGTGTTTTTATCCACTCTTCTTGAGATTTAATATAGCAGTGCATATCGTTCCTCCAATCAGGATAATACGGATATGCTGAAATTACAGAAAGTCGTGATAACTTATTATTGTTTTTCTCAAACATGAGTCATCCATCACAGTAGTTTTATATACGGTATGTCTCCAATTGCCCGAATTACGTAATGAGAAATAACTTACGTGCACCTGTAAAGTATAAAAGATATCATCATCAAATCAAAACCTGAATTCGAGTTTATTTCCAAAAGGAAAGCGTATGAGTAACTGTTTTTCTGGTTTTACCATCTTTACTATCAAATGCAACATTTAGGTACACGGATGAGAGAAGTGGCTTGAAATCTTCATTGATTTTCGGGACCTTTTTAAACGATTTTACAGCAACCAATCTAAAAATAATAGGACAAGCAAAAAACCCTTGCCAGAAAATCGACAAAGCACATATACGTTCAACTATTAAATGACTGCGATACTTACAGAAATTGCAAATAGGGAGTCTCCATGCAAGTAATGTCACTCCATCTAAAATGGGCATGGAATCTGGTACGAGGAGGACTCACCTTGGCCACATAAACGGCTGGATGCTGTTTATAACCAAAACCCACACAATCAATGAAGTTTCTTCATACCAAATGCTGCCATAACTGATGGCGTTAATTTTTTAATTCCATCATAGCACTACTACAAACTAATCGCAGAGAAATATTTCAGTTTATTTCTTACCACCACAGCCGCTTGAGCTCTGAATGCGCAATGCGCAATTTGTCCAGCAGTGTCGATATCTGCACTAGTTTCATCATCTGCACATGGAAAATCCACCGAAAACTCACCGAACGGCAACCCTATGCAATCAAATTTCAAACTAAAATTTTAAATTTCATATTAGGTAGACTTGAATATTGTTTTACTTGGGCTTGGTTTTACCAAGGGGTCCTACTATGCTCTGAATATAAAGGCCTTCAAGCTCCTTCTCTGATTCAACTGTTATATGCATCCATTGTCTCATATTTACCATGTCAGGCTCTGCAGAGTTTATTCGAGTAAGAGACATCTACAAAAACAAGAATGCAGTTATTAAAACCTAAAATTGATAAGACTATGTGGTTTAGGCATATTTTCACTGTATTTATACGCTCTTGATCCACGATTGCTCTTTTCTTATCGAGTCTTTATCCAAATCAAACTCATAGAATGGTCTTGGGTCCGTGAAAAGATTAGCCATAATAGATTTGTAATGACGAATATGACGATCCTCCTCATGAAAACCGGCAAATTCTGGAGTCACGCAGACAGAAAACAGGCGTGGGAAAGCGTCAAAGAATTTGACTCCAGGATTCTGGGCTTCAAACCATGCCTTCAACTGCTCATAGGAAAACTGTCCAGAGTACTGTTTGACGAATTGCTTCGTTTGCTCGCGAATCTTCTCCCTAATCGCCTGGTTCTCTCTTTGTAATCGCTCAGCCTCTTCCGCTTCAGTTTCGGCCACCGTGCCATGGTAGGCTAGGATCGGGATCAGTAATAGAATTAAGCATATTCGAAAGTTTAGGGTACAACTGTAAAAACGCTGCTTGGTTTGTTTCCCATCCCACTGGCTTCTTGGAACCACCATGATTAAAAATTTCTTAAAAAGTTTGCAATCGATAGCACCATGCACGGCATGCACATTTAAAACTTGCTTTAGAAATAACTTTTTATCCTGTAAGAGATATCCATACGCACGCAGTGCGGATATTGGACAATGGACATTGGAGATTTGAAGAATTTTTTATTTTGGTCGAATTTACTTTGTTATTTTTCGAATCGGGGGGGAAATATTTTGGGTAATGGTGTGTAAAGGTAGACATGGCGACCGTATCATAACGCCAACATATGAATCATGTAATACATCACATGAAAGCAACGATAAAAGTAAATGCACCAACAGCAATCAGTAGTTTCAACGCCGAGTAGTAGACGTCGAGATTCAGGCAGTGAAATCCATCAATTGATTTTAAATTACATGGATGATGTGCATGAGTAAAACATTACATTTTTGCTCATTTGAGCTAAAATGTCATTTTGAATTTGCGTGTATGCTTATGTAGGTAGATTCGTCTCAGTATGAATTGATATTTTTATTAAAAATTCAATTGTTGAATTTCGTATTTACTAAAATAATTTTTTTTTAAATCTAGGGAAAGAGAGAGTTGGTTAGTTAGTTACATGCCAATTTAAACTAACATTAAGAACGTTGTATAATGATGTAGTAGCATAGGATAAATACACAGAGTAGTGAAAGAATCTGACTTTGTTCTGCTATATGCAAACGATTTGTTATTATTAATACATGTATGTAACTCATGTGGGTCCAGTCCAACTCTAATTTTTAATACTACCCATGACTTGGCTGAATACATGCATGCATATACAGACTTCATGCAATACCATGCTAATAGCTATACGTACATTTCAATTTCATTTCAATCCTCCAGAAATAAGATGAGAGACCCAGAGATACTTTACAATACTTCCTATTGTTCATATAAGTGTATTTGGTACTACTGTACAGTTTTACACAGCTAAGCTAGTACCACTATATAAGCACGTATACAATATTCTAAAACAATTTTTGTGTTGTGTTAGTTGTAAATGTATGACGTTCCAGTTCCAACGCATATGCATCTACAAAGTAGAAGTCTTGGTAAAAAATCGTTGTATGAGCTTCGTTATGTATAGCATAAAGCACAACCCATAACATGTAAGACAACGACCGCCAAGCTGTCAAGTCAAGATAACAAGTCCGGCTACCCAATTATACTAAAAATACATGTGCGTATAATAATAATACAACAATGTATGCCCTCCAAATAAATGCATTCATGTGCCAGTGTTGTTGAAACTAAGAGTCAAATCTTTTCATCTTCTAAGCTCAACCAAATCGAATCATGCAACTTTAAGCTAAACTACTTAACGGGACAAAAACAACATAAACCTCACCCTTAATTGAAATAGCGCAGTCTTGAAACGGTTACGCTTTACTCTCAATTGCTCAGGACTTTTAGTTGCATATTGTCGAGCTCCTCAACTTTCCAACATATCAGCCATGGGGTCAAATAGTCCTCGTAAAAGTAAGGCATTTTATGTGCTTCAGTTTATGTTTGTTAGAAACATGAGATGTGATCAACAGGTCGTTGATAAATGTACATTATAAATTTTTGGGCTAAACTATGATTTTGAATGTTTAGAAATGACAATGACTGCCAAGATTCAAAGACCACCTGGACTTGAAGTGATGTTCTACATCGACGTGCTTCAGAGTCAGCAGACGGACACTGTTGGAAACTTGGCAGATTGCTTATTGGTTTGCGTTGGGGGATCAATACGAGCTCATGCATTTCTTCTGCAGGCTGCCTCCCCCGTTATCCAACTCGCTATACAATCACAGGTATAACTAATATTTGATCGATGTATTTTTCAAAAAATAAGGCACATTTTGTTGAAGTTATAAAAATAAATCATGGATATAAATTGTAGGGCGAGAATTATCCGTTCATGCGAGAGATATTGCTGCCAGACTTTTCATTGAAGGAAATTGAAAGAATGCTCACCTTGATTTACAAGGGTTCTGTGGACTTGAAGAATACTAAGGAAAGTCAGAGTCTTCTGGATGTATTGAAATTTTTTCAAGTCAGCGGTGTAATTAGCTCAGACGAAAAGAAAGTAGATATCATTAAAGGAACTTTGAAGGTCCAAGAGCTTAATCGTATACCTAAAGACATTTTCAAACAGGAACCAAATGAATTTGCTAAGGGAGGCAGTATCGCCGCATTCGTTGAAATTATACCTGCTGTCTCCGAAGGCAGTGGTGAGGAAGACAAGAGGAGGAAAATGCCACCTGAAGCCAACAATCATCGTCAGTCTCCTGACACTGGTACAACGGAAGCCGACATTTCTAAAAGGCGAAGCGGAAGAAAACGTAAAGCAATGAAAAAGAATGGAAAAGCAGCTGGATCTGACGACTCTGATATTGAAGTGCTTTCACTTTCAGGGGATGAGTCAAGTGATGACACCCCACACCGGCGTGAAAAACCGTCATTGGTTAATTATAAGAATCAAAAGGAACTAGCGAAATGTCGGCAACCTGTTTTGAAGCTTCCTCGTATTTTGCCTCCATCAACAATTTTTGCATCAACTTCCGCCACCCCAACGATCTCCACTGTTCCAACTGCAATAATTGGGTCAAAGGGTACTCTGCAAAAATCCAAACCAGATGACAAAGAAGACTCTGGCACGGATGAAGAAGACATGGGTTGGGTTGCTCCGGTTTATAAGAACAAAGAATGGTTTAACCGTGAATCACGTCGTTGCCAGTATTGCGACAAGATGTGTGATAAGCCTGCTGAAGCATCGTTATGCATAACATCTCACAAAAGTCTCAGGTGCTATTTCTGCTTCAAAGTTTACTCCACGACTGACATCTTATTTAAGCACTTTAGACGACGTCATAAGCAAGCTGGAAGGGAAAGCTCGCTTATTTGCCCTTTCTGTGAACTAACGATTCCTTACAAATCCGTCTCATGCCATGTCATCAGTGTACACTTGCGAAGCAAGACGGAGGAGGAAGCAAAGCCGACAAGTGTCACAAATTCAACTAGCACCTTAAATGAAAATTTATCAGGAACAAAATTAGTTGCTGAAAATGGAGGTAAAAGTAGATCTTCGTCACCATCAAACAGAAGCCCATCCAAGAAGTTAAAAAGTTCTAGCCACGAGGGAAGTAAAAAGTCCAAGCAGTTGACTTTGACGGAAATGAAAAAATCTAAAGAGAAAGCATCTACATCACAACATGGTGATACGTTAAAAGTTCCAGATATGGATATTAGTCTAGAAAAGTTAACAGTTCGTGGAAAAACAATTGTCTTTCGTCTGCAGAAGAAACGACCTACCAGTATTACTACTTGACCTTTGTCAATGTTCCTTGTCTTTCCATGTTCTCTACTCCTAGTTGCTAGAATTTAATCACAATCCAAATGTTCCAATCATTCTTGCCTCCATTGGCATCTATTTTACCGTTTAAAGTGAAAATGAGTCTAATTTATGACACTGTCAAAGTTCCAAGAAATTGTACATTAAGGGAGAAGGCAACCACAACTTTAAAATCTTTGTAATTTGGGTTACCTTTTTTGTAAAAGAAGTATACTCACATAAAGCATAAAGTAGAGTATTTAGTGGTTATTTTTGTTGCTTGTTTACAACAAGTGTCGAAAGTTAGTCTAAATTTTTGTACTTTACTTGTATATAGGTCTTTTGTTTAGTTTCAAGCGGTATTTCATTTGATGGTTGGGTAATTCCATGCAGAGTTGTTTGTATAATATGAAACACCTTTAACTACGTAATACGTATTTCTGGTAAACTGAATAACTACTATTATATGATCATATACATGTACTTTTTGAGTTGTGTTAGTATTGCAGATGACGCAATGCAGAAAATAAAAGTGGTTCAGCAAGGTGCATTCTTTAATAATGTGACTTTTGGGAGATTTTTATTATCTGTTGTATATATGCATAAAACACTATACTATAATGTACTATAGGGGGTCAATCGTACTTACAGTTTAATTGTCCCGTTCCCATAATTGAAATTTTTAAGGATAGATTTGGTGATATATAGTAACGAGGATGCATGGTGTTATACACTATTGCATCACTGATAACTCCTTAGTGAGGTTGCATCCTTCTCATGCGAAGATAGGTTATCGCATAATTATTAGAGCTATAGTAAGCTTTTAAGGGGTCTAATCATATCATAACATCTTGAACTTTACGTCAAAAAAACGAAGGGTCATGTATGTTCTATTAGGTGTGTGCGCATGTTGAATTTTTGAAAACAGTGAAGATCAGAGATGACCTGGTTTCAGTGAGGATGGGTAGTTGGAAATACAATAAAATAAATATTTTTGCAGTACAGAGTCCATTTTTGACTTCAAGAAGGAAGGCAATGATGATTTATAACTACCATTTAAATGCAGGTGAATGTTATATTTCATTTTTTAAATCAATTATTAGAAAAGATGAAATGCAATAAAAACTAACCCTTATCTGAAGTCACGTGATTACACTAGGATGGTTCGTGTCTGTGAAGAAATCAATTAGAAATACAACTACCTGCACTCACAGTCATGTCAAAAGTCAAACCAGACTAGCAGAAGCAGACATTCGATTTTGAAACGAGGAAGCACTTGTGTGCGTAATGCGTTTGTCTCTTGTCGTACACTACACAACACTTTTGGATGATTTTAAAATGAACATATCTTAAATAATTGCTTCATTATGAAAACGAGCTACGACGAACCTCATGCGGCGCAATCCGCGCAATACATATTTTAATATTAATTTTTGCGTTGGCAAGATTTTGCCCTTAAAAAATTACATGATTTTGAAATGATTGAGATGTGCATAAATAATATTTTTTGTCTGAAGGTTTTTTCTTCTTCCATAAATCAGGAAGTTCACTAGATATTTCAATTTGCTTAGACATAATTGGACTATGCATGTCTTCAAGTTTCAAAACTTGTCAAAATACTGCCTATTAGTGGTGTAAATTCGTGCATAGTCAATATTGTGCTGAATGAAATTATACAAAATTATTATTTGAGTACAAATCCTATGTAATGCCACAGCGAATCTGATTACTTGTTGTTGTTGTTAGTTAGTGCAATGGTTTGTATACTATAAAAGTTTTATTAGCCAAATTCACATCGTAACTCAATGCACATTAAAGCAAGTATCATTTTGTACCTTGTTTTACATATGGAATTTGACGCATGCAGATTACAGACTGAATAATATCATGTACAGGTTTTAAATAACTTTTAAGTGGCAAAGGAAATTTGTAGTTTAAAGTTTCTTGAACTGATATCTCTCTAAATATGCATTCTATAAAACTTCCTCTTATTACCTCATACAAATTTCGTGCTTGTTTATAGTTCTACGCACCAGCAAACAACAATATTAAATTTCTTAACTCAATTAGTTGGTCGAGAGGATATCACTTTGGTCTTGTTGCCTTGATCATTTGGATCATTTTCCAGGGCATAATAATGTGGAGCCCAATCTTTGAACAACCTAACCTCACCCTAAATGTATAATCTTTATGTGTCTTAGCGCTCTTATAACGAGAAACTAAAAGTATGACGTCCTCTACTTTCCTCACTTGAAGTGTAATGAAACTGTGGTCTTAGGTTTTGGCAACTATAACACATTTCATCTATAACCACAAGAAAGGGAAATCTAAACCAAGTGGTACACTGACTGATGGAAAGAGAGAGGCGGATGAATGACATTGCACATCTCATCATCACGAAGTACTCATTCGTAGGTGCTTATTGTGCCTACAGTTGGTTGTTGATGTCATTATATTGAGTGCATGGTCAAGGTAGTCATCTTCATCTCTGCATGCATGCGCACATCAAAAATGATGAAGATCATATCATACTTTTGTCATATCATCATGACACTATATAACCACCTAGTTATGTCTTATACAGCGCCCACATATCATTTTATAAAGGATCAATCTAGGCTAATCACTGTTGCCTCATGAAGGCATGCTTTCTTGCAGAAGAACATATATGAACGAGAAAATAATGCATGCAACACTAACAGGTTTGGATGGTAAGTGATATTCTATACTTTGGCTTGGCAGTTGTTAAGCATTTAAATGACTTCATTGTAGCTAACTTGATTGCTGTTTTGAATTGGTAAAATATCTTACATTTAGGAGAGTTTATAAAGTAGTAAAAGTAACTGCAACATAAAGTTATCGAAGCATTGCAACCCAGCATTTACTGGTTTGGTACTGGTTTGAAAGAAATTCTGACGATCAACCAGTCATCCCAGGTCGTTGTAGTTAATACGCGATTACTACTACCAATTACTACTAGTCTGGTTTAATACCAATAACCCATGCCAAAAATTTTACTTTTACTTTTGACAAAACTTGATAAAACTTACTTTTCCACACTATTTTGTGTTTTACACATAATATTAAGCTGTGTTTATATTGGTAGTTTGTGTCGTATCTTGATTGAATCTATAGACTTTCAGTGAAGTCTCAATTTTAAAATCTTAAGTCACGTAAATAGTCTACTGATATAAGCATGTTTTATCTAATCATATTTGTTTAAGCATAAGTAGTTCAAAACTGCTGCAGGCGACCCATCGAATGTAAATATTAGGCCATAGCCACCATTTCATCTCAGTCCCAAATTTCTGCGATATTCGTCTACTGTGCAGAGTTGGCAACAGACAGGTAACTGCTGAACTACTGACTCATTCATCACTAGTCAGAATATATCTGCTGGACTCTGACTATACATCTAATAATGCAAATAGGAAAGAAATGAATGAATAAAATTCACCAATTGAAACTCTACTAAGATCTTTCCTTTCACTTTGCATACTGACTGCTTGGCACAATGCTTTAAATAACCCTATTTAAGGATAGGATAGCAAATGGTAATGCCAGCATCGCAAACTGCAACCAAATTTTCAATGGCAGTATAATACTTCTACAATAAAATGTACCTATAATTGAAGACACAATTGCCTTGCATATGCCTATTCTATTAGGAATTGTAGTGACACAACACCGGCACATCTTATTGATTATGCCAATTATAAATTTAATTTCTTAATGTATTCCTCACAATAATTATACAGTATGCGTATACTTAAGCTCGTATAAAAGAGGAGCACAAAGATAGGACCTACTTGCTCGTGTTTGCCTAAGATTTAATATACTATGTACGAAATTATAACACTAAGTAATGCTGTAAAGAGTAACGATAGCTGCACGGGATGAAGATTTGGAGAAAAAAATATGTGCTGATTATTCAGTGCTGTATTGTATCTGAGAACAGCTATTACTACTTTGTTGTAATTTCGTTTTCAAAGTTATCATATCGCATCAAATTAGTGCAAAACTCATATGAAACTTTTAGCCTGTCTGACATCGCTTACAGCATTGACAGTATTAAAAAACATTTTCCCAAAACATAAAGTTAAAGCATGCTAACTTATTCCTACGTTACATGAGCCAAACTAACTTTTCGGTGCATTAGACCACACTATATTGTTCCTTATGAGATCATTATCTAACATGTTACATTTAAATAGATGAATAAATTTGAAAATTTTGGCCTATATATGACTACGAGTTAATCCTATTATAAAAGGAGTAAATCCTACCTGTAGCAGTGATACATGTATGCTTTGCGATTATATATTGTGCTATGATTGTTATACACTACTACAGGTAAGGTAGAAACTGAGATTACTGATGCACCACTTAATATTACAATTTAATAGAAGCACAAAAAATATTTGCAGGGTGAACTTACCATATAATGCAACATACGCACGTATTTACCTATATACCAAATGTACACCTTTGCTTTAACGTGCATTGCAGAAAATTATATTCTTTTTCATCCTCATCAGTGAAATGAAATTTCGCTTCGCTCTTTGCGCATTTCATTTCTAACTTGCTACTGCTCAATCCGATAGGAGCTCTTTATTTTTTGCTTGCCAAACGTGCACATGTCATAGGAGCTCTTATTTTTTTGTACTGCTGAATTCTAAACGGCTATTGAAATTACCAAATACGTTTATTCCTTTGACTATATATTTAAGTTAAACATCTTGTAATTAAGAAGCATTACTTGGGATAGTTGACGAATAGTCAGCCAACATAGCAGAAGGCACACAAATACAATTGCATTTCGTTACAGAAGAACGGTAGTAAAAAGTGTACTTATTTTTTCAATGTAAAGTAAACGTTTGTGCATTTACAATAGAATTGCAGTCACTTGATTGCGAATAAAGCATTGCATGTTCCTTTGTGCATAACTTCCATAAAACACAGTAGCACAGTCCAATTTAATAGAATAAAGTGCCTTTTGGCTACAATATATAAATATATATATGTTAAGAAAAAGAATATGTTTGTGTTTGCAAATCAGTTTTCCTGTCATGCTTAAGGAGTCCAAAAAGCGTTGTTAGTCAATACCGTTTAAAGGACCTCTCGTCTTGTGAAGCACCTGCCTGCTGTTGTTTCTCGTCGTCGTCGTCAGTCTCTCAACCATGGGCTACATTCATTGTTTTCTGCAGGTGCGAAATGTGTACAGTTAAGCACCGATACTTTTAGTACACCAACTAATCTTTGTTGCTAATCAAATTGCAGTGTATTTTTAGTGAGACCCGTTGACGTGAATGTGTTGAGTGGACAAATGAATAATAGCAGTAACTGTCCAAGTTGCCCAATACGTTGGTCAGTAGTAGGTCAGTGCTTTCCAACCACTGTTTTATTGGCATTGGCCATAAAGCACGTGAGGTAGGTATATACTGTATGCATAAGCAAAAACGCAATGTGCTAATCTTTCTTACTTAGCTATTAGCCTATGTGCATGTCTTCGTCTATCAGTAGTAGGGCACTTTGTTTAACTAGAGTTTCCTATGTAATCAAATTAGGGGGAATGGATATGGATCGGATATGACAAGAATGTTGCGTTATTAAAGCAATTTACACATTGCTGACATCGTGCACATCATAGTAGCCTTGTAATTAGGAAAATCTTTAGTAAAAGGACCACTTCTACTCTGCAGTCATTCACACTTTTACCTTGTTATGTATTTTTGATTACGCAGATGCTCTGCATGATGCTCTTGGGTATTTTCTGTGAAAAACAGAGCAGTGACCTGACAATGTCAAAGTGAAGTCGCCGTCAACCTACAAACTAGAAAGGTAATTAGTGTCACACACGGAGAATAGCAATTACCGAGTGAAGTTCTCACGAGTCCAAGGAGGAATTGTCGTCATAAATATCATGGGCGCAAATCGTTATGTATTGAAAGTAGTGCATGTGTAACTTACAGAGTACATAAAAAGTAGTTGATGCTAATATATGTAACATGTAGCTTATACCAAGTCTGAAATCTTAAATGAAATTCAGTGGAATTGTGAGATGAGAGAATTTTTCAGCAGTTTTGATGGTGCTTCAGAAAAGTAAAAGTTGTTGGGTGCACACAAGTCAAAATGCGAACTTTTATAGCGTATTTTGCATTTAAGTGGTGAAATTTGAGAACGAAACTGTGATTACTGTGCTTTTAGTTTCTGTCTTTCATTTGATGCCAACAAAAAAGATACAGATATATAATCAAAAATGATGCAGTGCAGTAATAAAATCACCTAATCAAAAAATTCCAACTCTTTCTTCTGTTTTCATATATATTTTGATTCAGCATTATAAAGTTTAATTCTTCGGGCTTACAAAATGGCGATTTTTAGTTTTGCCCTGAACTTTATTGGATTTCTTTTGACGCGAATATATATCCCAGCCGGTTGCACCTGGGTGCTATCTCGCTATGTCATTAAAGCCCCACCGATCTCTTTTGCGGCTGAAGTGATAGCATCCTTCTTCACAGCCATTCTATTTCTACCTATAATCTTCACAGTGAGTTTCATAAACCTGAGTGCAAGATATTTGTTGAGTTTCTACCTCAAAGCAAAATATCACGACAAAATATGGCTTATGGCCGGAAGAGATAGCTTCGTTAGTCATGATGAGTTCGCCAACTCATGTAATCACTACTCTTTATATGTGCTTAAAGGGAAGTGTGATTTACGAAAAATTCAAAACAAGTTCGACTCCATCCTCCAGGAAAAGGATGGAAACGGAGAAATTGTGTATGACAGAATGAAACGAAGACTAGTCAGAAAATTTGGTTATTACTGTTGGGAGCATTTGGGAAAGTCTTTCGATATCACGCAGCACGTCAAATATTTATCTGGAGATGAGAACACGGTTTTCACAGAAGATCAAGTTTTTGAAGAGCTCAAGAAAATGTATGACTATCCATTGGGAGGAGATAAACCTCAATGGGAGATTCTTGTAATACCTAAATACGTTTACAACAGCCATCTTCGCTCAAGAAAGCTCAACAATGCCTTTACACAAGATTGCAGTATAGAAACGGATAGTCTGGAACTGGAATGCAATAACAATGTTCCAGAAGGAAGCTCGACTGATTCTCATTATGCATTCATTGTTCGTATGCATCACTCAATTATGGATGGAATTTCCGCTGGAAATGCGTTACAGCATTACATGGCAGATAAAAAGATGAAATTAACTGTGGATCCCTTGTCGGATTGTCACCAACTTCCCCTTTGGAAGATAATCGTTGCGTATGCTCAAGTTATTCTGTGCGGTCCAAGAGCATTTTTTAAGACTGCATTGTTAGATGAAACAAATTGTTTTCACGGACCAAAGTTGACAGGTCCAAAAACGTTGAGCTGGTCTCGGCAGGTCAGTATGCTAGTACTTAATGAAAATAGTTATTACTACTACAAAGAGTATATTTAATTATAGTTTTTACCATTCCGCTTTTTCAGGTAAATGTGGATGCCCTACGAAGAGTAAAAGACGCAACCAAAACTTCCGTAACAGCGGTCCTAGTCTCATGCCTTGGAGGTTCTGTCAGAAACTTGGCAATGAAGAAAGGTCTCCCAATTCCCACTCGCGTTCATGCATTCCCGACAATTGGAATTTTGCCATTTCCTGACATCAAACCAAGGAACCGATTTACAATGGCCCTACTTCCTTTGTGTATTGGTTTGGAAACCGGACTGGAACGACTGAAGTCTGCTCAGAGATCACTGAAAGATCTTTTGTCATCCCCAGACGTCCTACTCAACTATCACTTGATGCAAGTTATTGGAGTACTTCCAGTTCAGATAATCAACTTTTTCATTGATTTGTGCCATGCAACACTACTGTTGAGCAATGTTCCTGGTCCAGCGGAACGAGCAACACTTTTTGGAGGAGATGAAGTGACTGATATAGGGATTTGGGCTCCTATTCAATTGGGAATCGGTAAACTATAAATGCTTTAATTCCATAATTCCATGCCTAACATTACCGGCTATTTGAATGCTGTTATATATTATTCAACAATACATTTTTTCATAGGAATCGGAATGTCATTATTCAGCTATGGAGGGATTGTACGTGCAACAGTGGTCACAGACAAGGTGGCATGTCCAAGTTCTTCTGATGTTCCTACGATTATTGAAGAATTCGAAAAAGAAATTATAAACCTCACGAAAAATGCTGGAGTTCAAGAGTCAGAAGTTTTTGCTAGCGAGTAACCGTATATCTCGCTTATCACCGCCTCAATCAATAACATTAAAGTGAATATACTATTAACTTTTAGGTTTAGATGGTAGAGGTAATTTTATGAACTAACTAACCAACTACAAATTCAGAAGTAGTAATAGTCATGTACTTGGTTATTCTTAAGAAAACTGGTAATGATTCGGGTTACCTCCACCGTGATTTAAGTCGGATAGTTTTAATGGGTAGGACTTTTGACTCTTCTTGATTAACTTTTATGCTAGATTAGCCGTTTTTTGTTTTACATATTAATTGGCCGAAAGTTATGCGAAAAGGTAATATTTGAATACATAAGATTAAAATAGAAATGGGATCAACGATCTGTGAATTTTTGTAATACGAGTGATAGCAAATATATCTGCTTTTACTTTTTCATCGAATAATAATTACTGGACTTAAGAATAATGCGCAACGTGCAAAACAATCGGTTTAGTTAGCGGCGAAGCGCACAAGGTTTTTCTGACACTATCAAACATCGACGCACGTGTGCATGAAGCATGTTACGTTGAAGTTATAGTCTGCCTAACATTGACTCTAGCAATTGCTTTATAGAGTATACACATTAATTTCTTTATACTTGTTTAGTCTTTAAACTATATAGAATTAGTTGTTATTATACAGGATGCACAATCTTGAGATTATGGTGCAAGATATTTTTGTAGATTTTGTACTATTTTAAGATTTATGAACTGATGTGGTGTAAATTTTTGTGTAAATTATTATTATTTCAAGCAAAAAAATGAAAATTGAGTCAGTAAACAAAAGATGACCAATCTGCAATTTAGCACCAATCTTTTTAAACACGTTATTGAATCGTATTGCGAATTTATGTGCAGCGTGTGCCGTTTTAAATCTGTTGAGCATACACATTTCAATGATATGATTACCATCATTCATTAACTCTCTGAACATGCCTGCAGTTTGAGAATTTAGAGAGGAAAAAGCATTCTGATAACTCTGGCATAACTTACTACTAGCTGTCAACCGGACACCAAAGTTTTTTTCCATTCATTCGTCGTCATTGCCATCTTCGTGATTCCGTGATTGAACATTTAATGTGGAAAGTTGACCTACCTGTAATCAAACGTGCAAAAACTTACGGATGATTGATTGAGCTTTGTTCACAACCGTTCCTTCTTATTTTCCGATGGATGCATCTCTAGTTTCTACTTTTGAAGATTTGTGTGTGTCATCTATCGCTCAACAAGGAATCTTAGTGCCCCAAACACAGGAGAAAACGGCGTGGCGGTCTTTGTGAGAGCATTAGACCAAATGCTCGGCTAAAATGCACAGTTTGCTGCGCACACGCACACTACAGCTTTCTATTTGCTTTGCGATGCACCCCTCGACAACAACGCGTCCTCGCATTGCTGCTAGCAGACAGAAGGTGTGCTCCAAGCATGTACCCCACACATTGTGCATAATAATTGGGGTATATTTTGTATATGAATTTTATCCTATCCTTTTTGTATCTTCTGTTGTAAGCAACCCTTTTGCACCATGCCGAAAATAAATGCTCCATGCTGTTGTGTATATCCCCACGTGCATATTTGCTTTTAGTGCATGTTTTAGGTACAAATGACAAACGCATTTTCTTTTGCTTTCGGTAGTCTATCATATCGGATCTCTTCGTTTTTGTCGAGAAGAAATATTTTACTGATTGTATTGTTGGGATTAAATGTTTTAAAACTGTTATATTGAAGCTGTTGAAGTGATCTTAGCACAACGTGACAATACTCTAAACATTTCAGTGTTTTTCAATACGTGACAATCAGTCAGGATATCAGTTTTTAAGAATATTTTTTTTAGCTAAACGAGAAATATGGTTATCGAAATGAAGGCAAAGAACAAGGGGAGACCTCAGGTAACTAATTAAAATATTAAAATACTTTGATTAATTTAACATGATTAAATTTAATGACATGATTGTATGTTCCTTGTTTCAGTCACTTCCTGGAACGCCAGGTGGAAAAGGTAAAGGCTCGCCGAAGAAAGCATTTACTCCCAAGGCTGGTGGTGGAGGAGGAGGTGGGGCAAAGGGTCCTCAAAATAAAGGCAAGCCGGGCGACAATAGCCCAACTAAACAACAGCCACAAACTCCTAAGCAAAACAAGCAATCACCTCAACAGCAAAAGCCACAAGGGATCAGTGCGAAGCTCAGTAAGAAGTCCCCCGGTCCCAAGACGGAGCAAAATGGTAATAGTAAACCTCCTCTGAAGCAGCTGGATGCAAAAAGTAAGGCTATCGCTAAGCCAGATAATCAGGCCAACGCTGCTGCTGGACAGAATAGGTCAATTAGGAAAAAGAATAGGAAGGCATCTAACAAAAATCAGATGCAGCGATTTAATAAGGTATTTATTCACTGATACATGTATAGAAACTTCTAAAGTTCACCTTCGAAATACCGTTGAATGTATGTAAATGCTATGTAGTTATTTAATTCCGACAATTTAATGATGCATTTTAGAAAATCAGTGAGAAAATTAGGACACCACAATCCTGTGCTAGGGCTTTGAAGGCAGAGCAGGAATTGACCTCTACACAAGGCAGAATTTTGAAAATAACACTTCCTGACCCGGTAGTCACCCATGACTCTGCCAAAGGTTGGTCCAACGCTATTGAAACTGTCCTTTTCGCGAGACCCGTGGAACCAAGGAGCTTCACCGTAGTTCTGCAAGCTGGAGCTAATGTTAAGAAAGAAATTGAAAAACTGAGCAAAGTAGCCGTTGGTAATGGCAAGCTTACAGTTAAAGAACACAACCCTGCTGAATTAGGCCATACTGGTGGTCATAATAAGGATCCGGCAGATTTAATTGACCCGTACACATTGTAAGTCGAACAGTTTCATAGCATGTGATATATATGATTGATGACCAATAACACGACGACGTGATCAATGATATCTGACATGAATCGTTTTCTTTTATTTATAATTATAATAGATACGTTACCAATCTTCCGGAATCTATAAACAAACCTGAATTAGAAGAACTGTTCAAAGGAGCTACTGTTACATCTCCCAGAAAACACAACCCCAAGATGGGAACGTCAAGCAAATTTGCTTTTGTAGCGTTTGAAACTGCCGAGGCTGCCCTTACCGCATTCAAGGAGAACTTCAACAAGAAAGTTGATGGAAAATCTATCATTATGAGGTTCCGTAGACTTTCTCCTGCAGAACAGAAACAATCCCAAGTAAAGGAGACACCGGCTACTGAAGTCAAGGCTACACCTAAGGCTGCCGAAGTCAAGAAACCTGCTGCTGCAGCTGACGCCAAGGCCAAGAAGCAACAAGCTCCAGCAGCTAAAGGCAAGCAAGCTGTTAAGCAAGAGCCTGTTGAAGAAGACGACGAAGATGATGATGACGACGATGAGGATGATGATGAGGGAATGGTATGTACACAAGCTTTATTGTCTTACTAAAGTACCTTTTCGTGGTTCGGTAATAATATGATTGAGTTTTAACATTTTTCTTAACACAGGAAATTGGAGGAGAAGAGTCAGATGACGACGAGGTACGTTTTAATTATTTTTGCAAAAATATGGCTAACCGATTTGTCTTAAATATTCGATTTTATTAAATAGAAGTATTTATTATCACAGGATGATGATGATGATGACTTGGAAGATGGCGATGATGATGACGACGACGACGACGATGATGACGAAGATGATGAGTAAGAATGACCTGACCTAACATTCGTTTCGTACGCCATCCTTTTTGTTATTCCCTCGAGTAATTTTTGTTAAGCATTTTTATTTCTTATTCTTAATATGAAAATCAAGAGACTTTTACTATTATTTTTCTCTTAGTTGGTAGTAATTAGTTTCAACTATATATGCTATATTTAATATGTCGTTGTCTTCATATATCGTGTCTATAAATTAGTTGATCGAATTCATAAAGTCCAGAATGTGGAATAAAATATGTTTTACGTATATTGCACGGTGAATTCGTCCAGTGAAATTGTTTTGATAAGCATCTGAACGTTTTTTAAGAGGATCTTTTCACAAATGCTGTCTGTTTTCAGTATGAAACATGATTGCAGCATGAATTTTAAGTACGAACGATTGTCATTAACTTGATCGTTACTACTCCAAAAAAAAGTATAAAAGTTTATTTTGCATTACTATTTATGTGAATATGTAGTAGATACATAGCGGCCTTTGCTGAATATAAAGTTCTTGAGCATTAATCAACACCAGAATTATTGACATTTGAATATAGTTCATGCATTACTTACACATAATATTGCCACAAATACAATACTTAAATTACAAAATAATCCCTACGTATTAACCAATCATTGCAATTATTCTTAAATATACTTTAGTCATTTGTTACTTAGCTCTGCACACTTGCATTCATATAAATATGTTGTCTCTGCAAAAGTGGAATGGTGGAGACAAGTGCAAAAATTATTAAATGTATTTTGTAAATGAAAAATTGAACTGAACTGGAATTTCTCCTAAGTCCAAGTGCCATAGATCTGAACTGGACTAAATGGCAAGTGGTAAAATCACAGCGTATGTATGTATGTAGTTGGTCATGAAACAAACGAAACATTAATCACATGCAGTTAAGCGATGACTTGGGTTAAGAGTCAGTATTCCACTTCAGAAATCTTTCTAATGCACGTTCCCATTCGGCAAAGGTTTTCAGCATTGGATGTTCCAACTCGGCTTTTGGAAAAAATACTTTGTCAACTTTGTATAAATTTTCCAAGCATTCCTTGTTATCCCAGAAGCCTAAAATGTAGAACAGAAGTATATTAAACATTTGGCACCACAAATTTTTCATGATTCTATCATCACCTACTAGTTCGTAGTTAGATTATTACCTATATTTACTCCGGCCATAAATGCCGAACCCAAAGCTGTCATTTCTTTACAAACTGGTCTGACGACTCGCTTTCCTGTCAAGTTGGCGATTGTTTGACATATAAAATCATTATTTGATACTCCACCGTCAATCCTTGAATTAAAGAAAGTATATTGTGTTTCACTTGTGTGTAACAGACTTGAGTAAGTACCAGAAAGAGAATTATGTAGTTTCTTACTTGATGTGATCAAATTCAAAATCCGTTTCTGACTGAAGCACGTTGAGCAACTGTTGAACACGAAATGCTAAACTTTCTAAAAGTGCTCTGACAAGATGAGCTTTCTTTGTAGTTTGAGTTAGTCCCAAAAATCCTGAAGCTGCAGAATTGTCATTATACGGTGCCTACAGTTTAAAAATTGTACACAAATTTATACATTAGTTGAAAAGGTCAGAGCAGCATTTTCTTGGTGGAAGTCAAGAGGAAAGTTAAATTCACCTGAAGTCCTTGGAATGCTGGAATAAAGTAAACTCCTCCAGAATCCGGAACGGACTGAGCAATGTCACTGCATTCTTGGACGTTATTAAACAATCCTACAAAACAAGTCCAAATCGACATGAATGATAGATCTACTCTACTCTTCTATATTACTTTCATTCACTGAAACCTTATAAGAACCATACCGATCGTTTTTCCCCACTCGATAACATTAGCGTTATTATGTGAAGCTCCTTCTGCAATGTATGCCAAGTCATATCCATACTTCCAAGCCAACCAAAGGAAAATATCCCAACCCACCAAATAACCGGCATTGATCACCAGTGTTGACGTCAAGAAAGGCTCCAGTTCCTAAAGTCACTTTCACGCTTCCATTCCGAAACGAGCCGGAACCAAACATGGAGGCAGACTGATCAGCTATACAACATCGTATTGGAATGTCAACTCCTTTAAAAATTTTGCATGAGCCAAAATGTTTCCCACAAGTCGGCACAAGTTTAGGCAGTATTGAGGATGGAATTGAGAACATTTTTAGAGCCCAGTCAGCATAGCCCATTTCGAAAGGATCGAAAAATCCGGTGACACAAGCATTGCTAAATTCCGTTACATGATGTTCGCCTTCCGTTAGCTTGTAAATGAGAAATGTGTCTAGAGTTCCAAATTTTATTTGGTTCATGGCTATTTTTTCCCGTATGCCTGGAATGTTGTCTAAAACCCAGAGTAATCTCATTGATACCTGGAAAAAGCAGAATACCAATTGTAAAAAGGCATAAATTGTTAGATAAAGTGTTTACATTGAAGTTTAGCATATTGAGTGATTAACCTTACCAATTCATTCATGAGTTTGAGAACACTTCCGGAGAGATATCTTCGATTTTTGGTAACGCTATATAAAAACTTGCACACTAGACGAAAAGCCTGCAATGCAAGAGTTTACAAAACATCTTAATGAAAACTTGAATATGGAAAGGAGTAACTGTTCATCGTTACAAAGACCTTACTCGAACATAAAGAGAGTTGTCCCATTGTTTCACTAATTTGGAAGCTCTTCGATCCTTCCATGTAATAATATTAGTTATTGGTTCATTATTATTTTCATCCCAACAAAGGAAACTTGATCTCTGCGTAGAGATGCTCATGCAGACTATATCGGACGGAGAGATACCAGCATCTGTATAGGGAACGACATAATCAATACAAGATATATGATTAATTATGTTTTAAGAAAGAGTTCATCCTACAAAGGTATGATAAATAGGAGGATATAAAAAGCTTCTACTTGCCTTGGACGGCACCCTTCATAACATAAATGACCTGCTCCCAAAGGTAATCCGGATTGATTTCTACCCATCCTGACTTTGGATATTCCAAGCGAATCTGAAAAGTAGATTCAGAACATTTAATTTTAAAATGTTTCGACTTCTGCTGAAATGCATCATGTATCGTACGTGTTTAATTTTTTTACTGTCATATACAACTGTTTACAATGGGGAATTAATTCTATTGGGGGCTGGGCCATGTGCTATCAAACTTTTTAACAAGGCTTAACTAGCATGTCAGCAGTCTTTCAAATTCGAGAGAATACACTCTAATTTGTAACCTACATACAAGTAATTGCATAACATTTTTGTGAATTTGAAGTTTTAGTTAGAGCTATTAACATCATGTCATGATTTACGATTCAAAATATTTACCGTAACAGTGAAGAGTTTTATGTTTTGTACTATAAAAACTTTAGCAATGCTGACGCAGAGCAGAACAACGACCACACAAGTGTAAAAATTTAATTTTCAAAGCCCGGATCATTTTAATTCCTCATAATTCTTTGAGCAGTGTTGTATGATACGGATGAAGCGTAAGCAGTAGTATGGCTTAAAGTAGTATGGCACGCTTCGCTTGGGAAGAATATGCAACTGATACCTGATTTATAATAAAATGCAAATCATTAACCACATCTTCAATTCAGTTCATGCTCAGTGAACAGCATCTTCTGATCGTTGATCGTGAAATGATGTAGCTTTAGTATGATTTTTTATTACATTTTAAGCAATATCTATGCAATTTTAGAAGTTTAAAACTGTTTAAGAATGAAATCATCATCATTTAGGATTAACGGTAAACGTAAATGTATTCGCTCTTACAAATTCACCTTGCAAATCTGTATCCGATGCGAAGATTTACATTAGGGTCGACCAACAAAGTGAATAAATGTTTTATATATTATTGCTCTCCATAAATCTTGCTACTCTTGCCATTTTTCTAAATCCCAATTAATTTTAGTGGTTCTTTAGGTGGTCACATAGGTGGTGTCATTTATAAATGCTAACCATTTCCTGTGAATGCTGACCAAATGTATCAAAGTGTCATTCCTAAATACAAGCCTGCTCAATCCTACCATTTACTTTTCATCGCGAACATGCAAGATACAACTTTACAAGATATACCTGGGAGGTTCTAAATCAAAAGTACATGGTACTGTACTGGTTACACCAAATAGTAATGCGCTATCCAAAAGTTTGATGAGCTGAGTTTGAAATTACAAAAATTACATAAAAATTACATTAGTGCACTTGTTACGATGAGGTCATAAGCATTTTTTGTTTGTTATGAGCTTAGTGGTTCGCAAACTTGTCTAACATTCAAGCAAAAACTTCAACAATGTATAGCTGGGAACTGCCTACAAGTATGTGTTTGTAAAAGGTACCTGAACCGAACATTCACATTCTTTCCCAACCATGAAACTTGTAATTAAATTTTCAACATTTGCAAATGGAATGAAAGTAAGTGGAGCACATGCAAAACGCATATAATTCAAAACATTATGTAAGTATATTTCTTACCGATGCAGTTTCCTGTCCCCTGATAACCGTTCGCTTATCAAAGATTAAGCACTTGATCTTGGTTGTTCCAACATCCAAAGCAGCCACAAACCTTTCTTTTCCACCGTCACCACTCATTATGAAACCGGATCTGGTTTCCTTCTTACTTAGCAAGAACCTCAAATCCGGTTTCCAATTTTCTCTTCAACTGTAATCACTCCTTACACCACCATTGCTTCTTTCCGGTTCCGAAAACTGACTTTCTCCTTTACTTCTTAATTATGAGCTGAACAAAAACTTTATACCAAATGGCTACACAATGACTTATGGGGTTGTTCCCAATAAACTTTCACGCAAAACAGTTCTTTCACTCACTTAAACAACTGAAATCTTTGAAAGGAAAGGCGATAAAAGTTTCGCAATGTATTCCTTCTGGTTGCTAGAACTGGAATGGTGATCCGTGATGGTAATTACCCATCTGCTGAGGTTCGCATGCCTTTTCCTGTAAAGCAAACCATGAAAATTATTGATCGGTAAATGCCTAGAAATACACACACACATGCATGCAAACCTACTGGGGTAACTTAAATGCATGCAGACCTGAGCCTTGGAAAAGAACCTCAGATTTTATAACATGTTTGCATTTGGTATCAATGAAATCGGGATAAAACCAGAGTCCTTTGCATCACAACACGCAATCACATTTTCATATCAAATGATGTATGTACCTTAATGTCGTCTCATGTTACCACTTGTTCTGTTAACACATTATATACTAAGAATGACAAATGACACCTCAGTTTTTTATTAAAAGCAGACGTACGTTTCCATCATGAAGAAGATGACTATGTAATACCTACATTGTTTGTTTGTCCTGGTATCTGATCTTTTTTACATACATATATGCAAAAGCAAAAAACACATTTTAAGCCTTCACACACCTTTGTTAACCATGTGCCCAGTTAGGTACATAACCTAATTTCACACGTGTGTTCATCAAAGTCGACATGAAACTGTTTTGTGATAAAGTCCTAAGCATTAAAGAATTGGGCAGTACGGGTAACATTATGTTACTTACATACCTAATTGAAGAGTTGGGGTAGGATGATTAATGAATAATGAAATGATATTAAGGCTTTCACACAAACCCCACTAAACTAAAGGGTACCAAACCCTAAGTGGTTTCCACAATGTTCCTTTAACCGGCCATATGATGACGATGGGAGAAACAGGCCGACCACTCCCGTCCGCATCCATATCCTGACTTTTTATACCATAATATTACTGTCATTCACCATTCTCTGTTTTGTTTTTCTTTTCATGCCTATCCATATATCTCTGTTCCCACACACATGCTAGGACACTTCCACACGATTTCTGTTTGTCTGGGTTCACCTCATTGCATTGCATTCAGTTCACGATGGACTGGGACAACCAAAAAAATCAGACAGCCGTGCCTATGCAATCGTGGAAAACGGAACGGTTTAACATAACCTAACCAAGTCTTGGACGGTGATTGTATTATGTAGCTTTACAGTGTGATGTACGATGATGAGCTTGCATTGACGATGGGAAATGCAGAGCTAGTGTGAGCACCCAATTCTTTCAAAAGAATGATCTGATTTTTATGCAATGCAATTGAATTAGGATATTTGTGCTTTATGTACCTACACGCTACGGAAAGCAACATTGGATTGGGAAGAGAAGCTATTTACAATGACGTGACATTTTTTGCAAACGTGTGAAAATCGGCAAAATAAATGAAGAAGCACATTCGGCTCATTCAATCCAACCAGAAAATGAATGAAATAAAAGAATCTTGTCTTTCAGGCAAATACTGTAAATCATACAATGTTATGGAATTCATGCAATGCGAATATTTTGATGGGCTTCGTTTCGGTAGTGTTTTATCAACATGATCACAAGATCTATGAATGCGAATATATAGAAGAAGAGATCGTCTCTCGGTGGGTCATGATGAGACACAGTGTTGGAATAATTTTCCAGCATTTTAACATAATAGAAATTCTGTAATATAGAACGTGCTCGACTTACCATATATAGTGAAGTGAGCCGAAAAAGTAAAGTAAGTGGGATTGTTCCAGGAAAAAATAAATTAAAGTTCAAAATCCTACTTGAAACATTTTTATACTCTCACCGAACCCTCACTCATGATCTGCATCACACGCTACAGTTCTGTGAATGCCTTACTTCTCCCTTGCTGATCATGAGTTTTCTCTGAATCGGCTGAGAAGAAAGAGATCAAAAGAATTGGAATGGAATGTTGAATGTGCTATTCCCTAAAACTGGTAAATGCAATCAACACTTTTGTTCCAACAAGAGAAGCCGGAAATGCTTATTCATTTGATTTGTTTCCTTTGTATTTTTAGATTAAATTATGCACTACTTATTACAAACAAAGTGTAAGACTCGTGTATTTATTTGAACGAGAGAGGCGAGTGGAAAACAGAAGAATTCGATTGTGAAGACTGCAGAAAAACTAGCACGATGAAAAACTAAACGTCTTGCACACTGAAGTTTTAGTAAATGCTTACCTTCTGCCGGATATTTAACTAGAATAAAATAAAGTATTCAAACTCTTCAACAAACAAAAAAGTTTTAGTTCTTTTAAAAACTGCCAAAAAACGTCTTCTCGATTTCGGGAAGTGGCTTTGTGTTCCACACAAGTCAAACTGCTAATTGCTCGTCGAGCACGGTGGAATGAAGCTTTTTATCTGATAGAAGCTTTGCAAACACCATTTAGCAAAAAAGAGTTGTATTATTGATATTGAGGACATGGCTATTCTTAGGATAGTTGTCAATGCCTTTTGAGTCTGCATCCTGCAACTCGTCCCATTCACAATTCGTAATCAACTGAGTGAACAGTCGAGAAATTTTATTAGATGAACATACAATTCGATTTGATTTACGTGCATTCAACAAATACTTGTAAACGTTATAACTTCAAATCAACACGTTTACTAACTACCTGAACAACATTGAAGAAAAGTGCATTGTATTCAAATTTCTGTGAATCAGAATCAGCAACTCTTTACAATCATAATGATGGTGATGATGATGAGTTGCAAAACGATAGTTATATTTATTATATTATGTTATCGCATCGTCATCCTCAAATATTCAAATGTGTTTAAAACTTTATACAAATTACATGTGGGCTGTAATTTACTCTCCCATCTATCCTCTATTTGTGTTTAGTGCACTAATCTGTAATTGAATCTTGAGTTAGTCAGTCTACTAATCAAACAACTTGAATGTGCTTTGGTATGAAAACTTGATTTAAGATAGGAAAGCAGAAAATGGTGATTTAAAACACCACGTATTTATACAATTTGAGTTAACAAAGCAAGACATTCATTTTCATGAATGATGTGAATGGTTATAGTTAAAGTAAAAGGTGTGTGAATATGGGAGTATAGTCAATAGTTTGACAGTGTAGAAGGAAAAGGAAGTTAAAGGTTAGAAACGATAGATAGAACAAACCATAACGTTGATCATGATTAGGTTTTCTTTCGATTGTCATGTCGTGGGAAGATGTCAATAATAGTCGTAGGACATTTGTTAAAGTTCCTAATCAACCTTGCGCTGATTTCTAGCTAATTAATACATTCAAAATGCAATGATAATTTAAATGAAGTGACACAAGTAACACTTGGAACAAACAAGTAACTAATTGTAAATTGTAAGTCATTTCATGAAGTTTTATGGAATGTTCGCTGACTCATATACACCATAATATCATCTATGGCATAGATTCTATGCTTCGACAAGTTGGTTGCTATCAGAAAATCTTACAAGTAATGTAATGTTGAATGTAGTCACAACACGATCTTACCGAAGCAAGCCTGGGGCTACGTGAGATGCTGTCGTTATAAGGTCAATAATTAAGTGTTAATCAATAAATGACACGCAATAATTTACTTGAATCGCTGATAGTTGGTAGTAAAGAGTATTTAAATTCCGAAGTTATTGAAATGTCACATTTTTTTGCAGTATCTTTTCAATCATAAATGACGTTTTAACAGGAATTAAGCTCGCAGTGTGTCAAAAATGTTGTGCTATGCCGTCTTGAGACCGATTAAAAAAATTTTTATGCAATCTTAGTGGCTGGAGACTTTTAGCATGATTTTCACACGTGTATTTATGCGGTATTGCATGTTAATTTTTCGGAGAATTCTAAAAAAAACATTTCGCAATATCATGTTTGTTCTATAGATTTATACTTTCAACATGATTTCATAAGAGCTAAATTATGTCCTCTTACTTTCTAAAACGTGTTTGTGTTTTGCTGCAGAAGTCCATGCACACGCACAATCGGCACATCCACTTTTGCACGTCACTTTTCACTCAGGCGTTTGTTACTCACTTAAGAACTATAGACATCCTTTTTTGTTGGCTGTCCGATGTACTTTTTATCTCGAATCAGGAAGAAAATTATGCGCATTGGCATTTTTATGACATGGACAAAAATGATTATGCAGGATGAAAACACAATCACAAGCCAAACAATAAACAGCAACTGCTCACACCGAGCTGTTTATGCGTGCCGATTAAAAATACCTGTAGTGCACGTTCAAAATGCCGCACAGGACTGAAATCAAATGCAAACATGCCTATTTTAAATGCAAGTTATATTTTACTGCTATGTAATTGTAAAGCTTACTTCTATTGCACGGTAGAAAAAGATTGGCGATTGGCATGATCCTTTTTTAAAGGAAACCTACGCATTCGTATTATGTATATGCATCACAGATTTGAAAGCTTAAAGCATGGCAATGGCACGGAGCGACAACCTCCTACAGCATACACAAGCACAAACAAACGATTTCAAAAGGTATTTCAAAAAGGAGATTCAATGTATGCGAACGAGGATGAGTGTATGTGAGGTGAAGTATGCTTTTGCTTAGACATGCAATACAATGCGTAGCAGTTATTTTTTAAAAATACAAATTGCAGGTAAACATCATTCACGATTATGTATGTACGTAAGTATTTAGGTCTACGTACAATTGCAATTCGACTACAGTAAACTCAAAATTTCAGTGATTATACCCATCATCGTCCTACGTATATTTTCAAAAACATGATTGAGCGAAAATGTTATGAATGAAAGTACAACTGCAACATATAGAATGAAACCCAAAAACTGCTATGATCAATGATGATAGATATTATGAGTACAAAGGAATGCGTTTTGGTTTTCGCAAAACTAATATTATGCCTTTGTTTGGAGTAATATATTTTACATTGTATGAATGTACAAGAATATGATTGGACCTGAAGACGACATGTATGCAGTGATACTCATGTAGTTTAAACATGATTTTGTAAGTTTACTTTTGAAAAAGTATTGTGCTGATACAATACACAAGATAAATCCAAAGAATGGTGAGAATCTCGGTTTTTTAAAAATCTTTATTGTACAGAAAACAATAAAAACGCATTTTTCATGTTGTTTCAAAGTATGAAGCAACAATAATGGACCTGTCAGTTTCAGTAGGTATATATTATGTTTATGACTCTGTTTTAATGATCTGAAATACTGTGAATAAAGAACATTATGAAAAAAGGGTTTATAATCTTTAGTGAAAGAAAGCATTTTCTAACTGGTCGGCTCCTTTATAAAATCTCATTATGTAGATAATAATGTTGATACAACATCATGCACCATTTACTTTGCGTGCTATATTACACCCACAAAATTCCGTAATAATGAATGAATGATGTACGATTATATTTCACAATCAGTAATTGTTGCAGTAATTGGGTGGACACCGGCCGACACTACAAATCAATGTGGGGGCTTGTAAAACGTTTAACTATAAAGATATATTAAATGCATTTTTTAGATGCATTTCTTTGCTTGACAATTTCCATTGTTGTAAAATCCGTTCTGCATGCAAAAGCCAACACGAAGAATAATTTTTAGCAAATAAGCTGTTAAATTACTACTTGATGGAACTTAATGATGCGAACTGCATCAAGAATGACAGTTGAAAACTCCATAAAAGTGTTAAAAATTGCAGTTGAGTTGATTATAGTGTCACACTACTAGTGTGTTGCCTTTCTACGTGAGATTGCATTTCACTGGAATGTACAAAAAATCCGAAAATTGTAGCAATTACGTGAGACTTATGGTCACGAAGTATTTAAGAGATAATTTATGTCGTGAGTTGTCCCACGTTTTTGAAATTGTAGGGGGTTAGTATTTGCATAAAATTGACATGTGTTTAGGTTTATGACAGCGTGTCCATCCTCATCAGAGAACGTTTCGTCGTCGTGAATTAGGTAGGTATATAATATACGCTGTGCATACATACATTTTTTAAAGCATACTATGTCAAGGAATTAAACATTCATGAGAAAATAATTTCAAAGTAAAACACAAGTTATGCAATTCGTTATGAAACATTTGAAAACTTCAGTTTATTAAAGTCAGTGTGTCAGCTATGATGATAATAATTCGTGATATTAATAGGATCAATCTATCAAAGTTGTTGTTTACGTTGAAAATGCTACATAAGGGTCGCAAGTGAACAAGAGTACAATTAATTATGACAAAACTACAATTTCTAAAGTAGTTTTAAGATATTTTCGTAAACATTTTATCACAACCATGAAATATTTATCTTGTTGAAATTTCGAATTTCATTAAATTACCCACCAGTCCAGCGTGCTTGGTTAACCGTCCACGTTTATGTACTGCAACACTGATTTAAAACTAATAATTTTACTAAGCTAGTTGTTTCTTTGGCCATAGTTTTTGAAAACCTCAGTGGCAATAAAGCAATCTGTATATTGTAGTAAGACTAATGAATTGACTAGCATTAGCATTGTAGCTAACAAGCACAGGAGTGAACTGGAAAACTAGCCGATTGTTTTTATAACATGCAAGATTATCATAAAACTGAATTTCGAACAGTTTATAGCGCTAATAAGATTAATTACAATGTTTTTTCATTCATCTGTACACTTTAGATAATGTAACATAACCAGTATTTAAATATGGCATGTCGTTAGTGTTATGTAAACAGCAGAAACTGCTAGTCTGCATTACTTTAATTTGCTATAAACTGATATTTCAGTTCTCATAATAGGGAGAAAAACATTTCAGCTACTTTATTTGACCAGTCCTACCTTAAATACTCTTTCTTGCATGTACATACAAGTATTAGGAGAACCCATTCTAGATAAATTGGCTATTTATGGAATATTTTCTCCTTCATTACTTACTTTTGTAGCAACGACACTTTACCTTTACCTTACATTTAATACTCCCTTTTCCGAAACTGAACAAAGTCAAATAAATTAGTGTTTGATTGGAAGTAACAAACCAGTTCGATCAGACTAATGGAGCATAATATTTATGAAGTCAACTATTAATTGTTGCGTTTAATTAAAAATAAGTTCTATACAAAACTCGTATACAATGACTAGAGCAACACTCAAAATTGGAAGACTAAATTTTATCTGAAAATAAAATCTCGAGCAAGCGATTCACATTTAACGAAACTTTTAAAATACCAACTGTCTGATCAGTTATGCCTTGTACCACCAATCAACCACCTTCTTTGAGAGCCCCTTTTCCTTCAACAATGTCTTGCAAACGAACTGGACTTTCTCAACATTTCTCTCCAAGTACTCTCTCGTTTCAGACTGAACTTTTGCGATAATCTCCGGTTTCGTTTCATCTAATCTCACCACTTCAGACAAGTATGGGTTAAATCGGAAGTAAATGTCGTTTGGAAGGAGTTCGTTCAGTGTGTTATGAACAGATTCGGTATCAGTTGCAGAATCGAGAACTTTTAAAAACTTCCCCTTCCATGACAAGTAGCTTGCACCACCTTCACCTTGTTCAATAAACTCGTTTAATTTTCGGTCAGTCCTGCTTGACAAACTTAGACCCGTTCCAAGAGAGACCACGCATTGAATTGGACTGTCTTTCCAAAGAGTACGAGCTTCTCCTATAGCCACTGCTGTTGGATTATTAACGATGATTCCACCGTCCTGAATACACAGTTTTACAAATGTAATAATCACTCTGATAACACATATATAATAGTACATAGTAGCAATTTCATAAAGTATTTTCAAATACCTGGTGCAAGTAGTTTCCTAACTTAAATTCTTCAAAATAAGTTGGGGCTGCTGCTGACGCTCTTACACTTTCCCACATGTGATATCTGCAACCTCCGAAATATTTCTCTTTGACGGTTGGTGGAAATGCGTACGTTCTAAACACATAAGGTGACACTCGTTCCTGATTTACTACAGTTGAAATAGCAGAGACCTAGAAACCGGGTAAATTATTAGAGCCACGAGTATTACAAAAGTAATAGTACGTATAATATAATTAAGATCCAATAAAATCTGTATTTACCCTCGGCAAGTCCGGATCTCTGGCAAGAGAAATTAAAGGAACTTCTCCGCAGTGCTTTTTCAAAATCCTTTCAAAAGTAGGAGTATGGTAGTATGCATGACTCCATACTAAAGTGGCATTTCCCCAAAAGCTATTCTGAGAGAATATTTCACGGCTCAAATCCTTATACATGGCTTCAGCATCATCAAGTGAATGTCGATGAGCACCTACACAAAGGTAGAACGCATTTTATTAATTTATATTCATTTGCTTAATGTTGATGACTGCAAATACATTTTTTATTAACTAGTTTTACCCAATAGAAAAGCAAGAATGGATCCGGTTGAGACTCCACATATGTAATCAAAAAGTTCATGAGTCCTTCTTTGTGTGATTCTTTCGATAACTCTAAGGACTTCCAAAGAAACTAGCCCCCTGTAGCAATTTTAAAGGAAATATGAAGTTTTCGCACAAACGCAAACAAAATTTATTTACTTACAACTGTAATTACTAGAAATGACTTTCACATACCTAACACCACCTCCATCAATCGATAAAATTTTAATTCCATGTCCCTTTATGGGAGGTGAAACGCCTAAAAGAGCCAAAACTTCTCTGCTTCTTCCGACAATGTGAGTGTTATCCGGAAATGTTTTCATAATTCTAGAAATAACTTTTACGGCCCCTGTCTCGAGGGCAGTATTTCTTGTGTCTGCATACTGGTAAATGTGGGAAAACAAATCATCCAAATGCTGAATCAAGTTATGCTTTGACGCCTTAGCTGTTGAGGCTCTGTTAAGACACGCAAGAAGATACTTTGTCCTCGCTTCAATATTTTGCCACGACTGAGTAGAATCTATAGATTTTGGAGCTTCTGGCATTCGAAAAGGTGCAGGAGCTGGATCTTTAGCACTTTCAGCAGGATTCGCTGTAACATTCGTTATCACAGCATTGTTTTCCGTGTTCATTTGTAAAACATTTTGTAGCACAGAACTTATATCATTGCTGCTGATAAGACTAGGAGAAGCTCTAGATTTTGTGGGTGTGGCTGGTAAACTGATTGATGTTGCTTTTAATGGCTTTGCTCCGTCAATTTCCTTCTTATTTTTGTCTGGCCCTTTTGAAGGTGTCGGTGGAGCAGTGGAATTTCCTGAAACCAAACTATCTCCATTCCCAGAATCAGTTCCACCAGGAGTAGCATTGTTGGTTGAACTGAAATTCTGAATCTTATTTAGTAATCCAGCAGGTAGATATCTCAGCAAAATGAAGAGATCCTTTCCAAAACTGTATGCAATTCCAGCACGGCTCGGCGATGTCTTCAAAACCTGACGCAGTTGAGATAGCGCCTTCAGCCGGAGAGTTGCCTGTGACATTTGTTTGGTCACTTGGGAGTCGTTGTTTCCAAAATTGGAACCGCTTGACATCTACAAAAATAATATAACATTTCAACACACACTAATTTACAGTTTCTATTCGAGAGTTGACTGTATATCAATAAAATATTTTTTTAAATACATCAACGTTTACAAAAGCGTCATGGAAAGGGTTCAAATATTGCAATAGCCCTTACCTTTGTGATAATACTTTTCTGTATAATTCAAATTGAACACGAATTTAGTTAATTTATTCCACCTCCAGCAGAGAAAATGCAACTTTCTAAGAAAACGCCTTGTGAAATCCTTTTAGCTTATCAACAGTCCATGATGTAATCACAACTTGCTCAACACCTTCAGTTCTTGATCCTGTAAAAGTTATTAAAAATCATGCAAAATTAACTCTTTCATCAGCTTCCAATGCACTTCACCAATACCATACTCCTTTTGTTCAAAGACGAAAGAACAACTTAACATACCGATAATCATTTTAACTTTTCCTTAAAAGTTAAAACATCTTCTCTGCCCACAACTTATAAAGACGAACACGTCAGAAGTGAACTTTGATCACACATTTTCACTTGTAAAAAGCAAATAGCAGCTGCACTACAGCTGATGTACATTCAATTGTATGCCTTAAACACGTTTTTCATTGGGATCTGTAGGATTGTGCATTTTAGTAAAATGAAAGGTATAAAAATGTGCATAAGATGCAATCATACCATCCCTACCTACTTGAATGCATGCGAATGAGAAGTGCAAGTGCATTGCAATAGCAAAATACAGTTGTGTATAGTCTACCATGTAGGTAAGGTATTGGTTTTGGCATGATCTGATATTTTTATGCAAGGGCATTGTTCTCAGAATGTCTATAAATACACGTCTTTAATATGCGTCGTTATTGCAATTTTAAATGCTTTTCTCAATCTAATTATTTTTCCAGTCAGAATCGAAAGTCATAATGATATCGTAGATAACGTCGCCACATAAACTTCTGGCACAAACAACATTTCGTGCTTCATCATCTCATACCTATCAACCCGTGGCTCACTATTTTTAGACTATTGACGTTGTTGCAAGAGGTTCGTTGTTTTGTTATTGGCTAATATTATGCATAGTTCGTTATTTCCATGAATGAATCATAAGAATAAGCAGAAAGTAAAATATTTCGCAAATTACAAATGGCTGGACATTTGTACTGATCAAACTTGTATAGTTCGATATGGGTGATGGGTGATTTTAATTCATTCTTACATAGCCCCAATGTAGGATTAAAGATAATGGTGTAAGAAATTTGTTATCTTTATGTACGAATGAATGAATGAATGGCTTTGGACTAAATGGATGTGAACGCAGCACCATTTAGATCATCAAAAAAAATTCTTTCAACCTAATCATGGGTTTCATGGACGAATCCTAAGGTTTCGAACTATATCCCTTTCTCCTTTCAAATTTTAAGACCTGTGTATTTCTATAATATTAAATGAGATTCAAATTCTGTTTAAAAGAGACTGCTTACCTGGATATATTTGTAATTTCACTGGACATGGAGGACAAAGAGAAGTAAAAGCGTAAAAGCTTGCTTTTCTTTGCGGTAGAACCCTGTTTTTTCAACAGATTTATCTAAACTTGAATTACTCTTCGTGGACGTATTCAAAACTCCGTTTGTTAACAGACGTCACAATCAATATTCAATGTCTAGCTTCCAGTCATGCAATACTGGAAAAATATTGATCAATAGATGATCCCAGTATTGCACAGACCACTTTATTGAATGGGGTACTAGAATGACCTTCAGAATAGAGACCTAGCTAGCAAGACTAGCTGTTCTTATGGCTTATGATTGTGTGTAACAACAATTCACTTCCTGTATTGTATTTTTGTCGCGTATTTTGTCTTTGTCGCTAACACAAAAACCTTTAAATGGTGGCAGTGTTAATGCTGAAAGAAAGCTTGTTCTTTCGGCAGATGCTAACAGTGTTCTGCATAAGAACATTGGCTTATGTTGAGCTTTTTGTTGTTGATTCACAAACAACACGTTGCGTTTGCATTATGACTAACAAACTAAATGCTGTACGTTACTCCACTTCTGAATCAGTCAAACGATATGAATATAACTTTAGAATGGGATAATTCCAAACCCCAATCCTTACACAATATTACTAATCTCGCTCACTCATTCCAACAAGCATTGACTGTGTATTTCTTTACTCTTGAAAAACTTTGTATTATGAATTGAACAGAATGATATTGATGTACAAGCTTTTTGCAAGAGATGTATAAGCAACAGCTAAGAATTATACACACACGTGTATTATGCTTATTGCCAACTCTAGCATTTGGCATGGCTTGCAAAAAGTGGTGTGATGTTATTATGGTTCTCTCCGATGCGACGCGATGCAAGAATTCTGGCTGCTGTTTTGTGGATAAAGAAGGCGTGTACCTGCACTCCGTGTAAAGGAACGCGATGTGTAATACTACCAAAGCACACACACTACAAGAGCAACAATGAAATTTTGGTCAGACCACCTCATGACGTAGTTTGTTTGGGTCGGTCGTAGCGGAATCCGCAACGATTTTGCGAGTCCTGGCTGTAGTATTGCATATATTGTCCTACTGACTGAGTTTCTGAGCATTGATGATGAGAAACTAAGCTGATCGTCCGATGTCTCAAAAAGCCAACGTAAGCTTAACGGCCTTGAGTTTGAGTCAGACTAAAATACGGAAGAGACGCAGTTCATTCTCATCTTGAAAAGTAGATCATGTTTTGTTTACTCAGAAAATTAGGGTGGAATGAGGAACCAACGGATATGACAAAATCGGAACCAATTGAGTTTACATACTTCCGGAAAATAAAAAAGAACACCACATCAGCATCAGCATTTTCTTCAACGGCCAAGGGAAGATAAGGGGCAGGATTGTCTTGTGATGGACGTCTCTGCTCTCCCATGAATTTTCAATATCTCTTTTGTTAGTATAGTACGTATTAATGGAAACGATTTGGGGAAATGTGAGAATTCACTTAAAACTAACAAACATTCCTCCTGATACATACGTATTGTACCACCATGAAATTTTAATTCGCTGTAAGATAATGATGTGATGCATGTAATTTATGTAATCTTTATTAGTACAAACAAAAGGACTTCCAAACAAGCCAACGCTATTTTAGCATACTTGTCGTGATGCATTTTCTAAGACACATCATCAACATCAACCTATGATTTAGGGACAAAACAACGATGGATTTGCATCATTGAATTACTAATGTAGGTTTAAGTTATCGTGAAGCACAATGTAATATGTGCGGATTCATACTTTTCGATGATTTACCTGACAAAAAATTCGCAAACTGCGCAGTATGTTTTTGTCTGTAAACTGACCTCATTCAACGGTTTGCCAATACTATATTAGTACGATAATGAGCTTTCTTCCAGAGGTATGCCATTATAATATCCTCGTATTGCATGTTTGCCAAAACCTTAGGCTAGAAAGTATTTGTTTCAAATATTAGGTGTGTGTTGTATATCCCACATAATCTCATGATATTTTGCAATTTCACTTAACGTATCCACGTACAATGTATGTAGGATTGCTAATGAAATGTTGAGTTGATAAGCATTTCAAGGTTGTCCAGTTGTTACTTGTTACGCATATTGCATGGCTTACAGACAGTTATAATTGATGGCAATGCGAAAGCAGCCAGAGAATTGTTAAATTGCCACGATATTGCATCAACATACATACTTACATGTTTACCTAACTAGACACTACGCATCACATTTTGGCCAATCAGAAAGTGGCTGTTGGAGGGTGTGCACACAACATCAGTCAGTATCACCAGAAATTTACTTTAGCATCACTTTTGAGAACTACATACTAAAAAAATACGCAGCTAGTATATAGCTGCGTATTATATGGCTTATGACTTCAGTCTTGGAAACAAAAATAGACTCGAGGAGGGAGAAAATGGTGTTTTTGTCTGTCTAGCAAATTTTACTATCATATACTATAGTTCCATGAAGAGAAAAGGCCATACCATGAGTATGAAGATGCGATGTTGAGTATGCAATTGAGAACTGATCTTGACTTGTCGCATGTGTATAAGACCGACCTTGGCAAACGATAGCTTTGGCTTGAACTGAAACCCATCATATTGCAAATGGCTTGTGTTCTTGTATCAACAGTTTAGACTCAAAGCTTATCGGATCGGAACGCATGCATTCATGGATCTAATTAATTTGAGGAGACTTAATTTAGTCAGCACACCATCCACAAATCTTTTTTATGTATGATTTTCTGGGAAGCTTTACACAGATTAGTCATTCAGTAACTTACAAGCATTACACTAACGTAAGATCATCTAACTAAAAGATCATTACCATAATTTTTAATATCCTGAGCTAATTTTATACTTATCTGCATGGATTCGTACAAATTGTCATATTTTATTTGTGCACAGTCATAGTTTTTTGAATCACTGGCAGAAATGAAGAGTTTCAGCCTGTTCGTTCATACAAGTCTAGTTAGGTTTTATATACTGGGTTCACAACTACTTGCAAGTTCGCGTTAGTTGGGGGTGTAATGTTGACTCTGAAAACATTTTCCCTTTATGATTTCTTGCATTGTTTGGATTGAATAAATCAAATTAAGTATCATTACCTTTATTTACTTTTCACTCATTTACACATGAGTTTCTGATATTTCAAGAGCAATACGAGCTTTCCTTTCCTTAAATGAACGTTGCACCCACATTCTTTAGCAACAGAATCTTCATTTTCTTTATTCAGCCCTAACTTCATGACTAGTCAAGTACCGAGAATGCATCGGGGAAAATAAAAATAGCCCTCCACAGGTCTATTCCAACGCAATGATACTAGAAAACGTTAAAATTACACTAGCCAGAGAACAAAGAATAGACCGAAGCACCTGTCTATTATCCTTATCATGAGTTCTAAATTCATGCAGGTGGTCTTTCGCTAAAACATCAATGACACTTCAGTTTCATAAAAGACATCAAGATACTCAAGGAAGGAAGCCTTGCTAGTTTTAAATTGATTGGTATATATAGGAAGGTAAGGGAAATGAGTAGTGGATGGAAGATGAATCTCTTAAGGTATTTCGTGTCAAGAACATGGGATGATTTAAACTTTTTCTTGACTTTCCATTTTAAAGTGTGTCAGCTAGACACATTTGATGACTTTCGGTTCGGTTGCATATCGATATAAATACCCTACCTTTTGTAAAATTGGTTTATTTCAGTTAATGTTCAAGGTGGAAGTAGAAGCTACTGGCAATTTGTATTCCATTTTGAATGTTTTTAACTTGGTATTTAAACGCAGATTTGCATAGCATGATATTTAAGACCATTTAGAAATGTGATAGTAATATACACATAGCTAGGAAGTTGTGCATAGGGCATGGACTGTTAGTTCGGACTTGTGTACCGGAAATCAAAATGGCAACGGGTTTTTGTGCTATCGTAATTCTAGTGTTTGTATCATGTGCCGATTTGATTCATGGGAGTGCCGAGAACGTTACACAGACGAATCCAATACAAAAGCGCTTTGAAAAATCTAATCTTGGTAGTTCTAGGGCACGAAAGTATTATATTAGTAATCGAGACAGTTATGTAGATGCTGCAAATTCATTCGGAAGTTCTAACTCCCGTCCTGTTGTTGCGAATCGCCCTAATCAACCTAGCAGTCATGGCATGATTCAAGCTATGAATTCTTATCAAGTTCCTCAAAGTTCGTATGGAGTACCCGATTATGGAATGCAAATGCAAATGGGAGGATGGGGACCAGGTGCGTATGATGGTAAGCATTGGAGGGACGATTACTCATATTATTATAACAGCATGATAATAATTTGCAAATCTAAATGAGAATTCGATTTTTGTTTCAAAGATGATGGGCAGTCGTCAAAGGGAGGAGGAGGAGCTGATATTGCTGGTCTAATTGGTTTAATTGGACTTAAAGGATTGAAAGGAACCATTCCACTGATTAAGATAGCTTTAATAACTTTTATAACCCTACTTCCGTTAATAGTTCCCCTCTTAATCCCCCTTTCACTTCTCAAGTTTGGCCTAATCCTTTTAAAACCTGTTATCACATTTTCTGGTCGCGGCTCCAAATCTGTGTCAGAAGCAGGTCAAATAGCTGAAAAACTATCGTTTATAGAAAACTTTGCAGCCAAAAATGGAACATCAAGCACAAATTCTACAGTCTGGAATGAAGAGGTATACAACGAAATCATAACTACTAGCATGGAAATTGGAAACGACATTCTGGGGAAAGATGCGGATAGTCAGTGCATGGAAAGGATTGCCTGCGAAGGGGTGTTGAAAAGTTTACCAAGAATATTTTTACGAATTCTAGGCGACAACTCGTACCACGTTTCAAGAGTAACAAGAAATATTGGAGGCGTTGAAAGTGATGGGCTACAGAGAGATAACGTTAAGGCTACAACAGCACGAAGGAAGGACCTTGCGACTTTGGCACTTAATAGGTTAAAAAACCCACAATATTTGACTAAGAAACCATCCATTACAGATGACAAGACTACTACTGAAGTTTGTAGACAGTACAAATGCACGAATTTGTTCTAAATCTAAACGCCTCCTATTCTTCAAGGAATCTTTGCACTTGGCAATAGTACGCCGTCAAACAACTATAAATGACTCGTTGATATTCTGATAATCTTGTTATTTCACTTATTTATTGATTTTGAAACTGAAAATCCCATTACTTATATAAACTGAATTAAGATACAAACACGCAAATAAAAATGTTCACTTAATTAATTACAATAGGCATCTTTTGATCGCTGTATTTCTCCCAATATTTATCATTATCGACCTCAGAAATTTTCTCCCAACCACCAGCTTTTACCTACGTAAGAACAAATCATCAGTATTGAATATGAGTTTCGAAAACATTTACTGGGATCACGAAATATTAGTTTATGGGTTGAACTTACGTGATAGACACGAACAACACCACCACTAGCAGCATCACGATGAGTTGCGTGGAAAATGGCTCTACGACCTAATTCCTGAGCTTCTTCATCAGTCATATCCCACCTGTGAAAAGTAAATTTGTTTACTTAGCTTTGCAATAAAGTTGAAATAAAGCTTCTTTGTGTTATTTATATCCACATAATTTTCTTACTTGTAGGAACCATCAAGCACACCAAGTGCATAGGTAGATCCGGAGCCAACACTGAAAAGATTTCCTGGAGCTCTACGACCGTCATCATCAACATAGTACAAACCAGGCCCTCGCTTATCCCACCCAGCAATCATTGTACCCATAGATAACCCATATCCCTTGTAGTGAAAGCAAATGTTGGCCAACAGCTTTGAAGCAGCGGCTACAGAAATCTTTTCCCGATTTCTGAGCTCATACAAGCGACACTGTTTGGACAGAAATCGTTCCCAGTAGATACAATCTGCCGCACCACCAGCCATCGTTCCGAGGAGACTATCATTAATCTCAATGATTTTCTTCACATTTTGTGATCCAATAAACATTCCTCCTGTCGCTCGAGAATCTACGGCAATGATAACTCCTCCCTTGAATTTAAAACCGAGGGTGGTCGTTCCATGAGCCATTTGGATTTTAACTCCACCACCTGGACTCGGAGCTGTGGCAGCACCAACGTCTGGAACTTCCATGGGACCATAGCCCAAAGGCGATTTGTAGAATCCATAAGGCGTCTTTCTCTCACGGTGGAGGGGGTCCTTGTAGTCTACTTTCATTGCTTCAAGTTCTGGAATCTGTAGAATAATTAATACAACAAAGCCAATAAAATATCACGCAAAGGCAGAAAATAATAAAAGTACTAGTAAATAATAGATATTAAACAATTACATGAGCCGCTGGTGGATTCATCAACTGCAAATTGTTTTTAAAGTTTCCACTAAAAACATCCAGATCATTTTGGAGTGTGCACATCGAGGAGAATGCCTTAAATGAAGGCTGGCCTGTAGCGAAACCGCAAAGACTGTCCAACGCCATTCTTATCTGAAATCAACACGACATGATAACTTGATAATTGCTTCAATCAAAAATGGACAATTAGGAGTATTAGGACATTTGACCAATTCACTACTAAAAACTACACTTGACACATGAATTTACAAAATAAAATTATACTGATTTAATTGTTACTTACCGTTAACTAGCTTCACTTCCGGGCAGATTCTTGCAGTATTAACAGTTGCAAATATTAATTTGAAATTAAATTAAGTGAAAAAACAACTTGTTTTGTACATAAAGATCAACAACAGCTCAGCTCTGTCAGCACAAAACAAATCTGCATTGTCATTTCACGAAAAATAGATGGGAGATCCGGTGAAGAAGCAGACATTTGGATTGTGTTGCAGTCCTGAAGAAAAATTGGGGCGACGTGAGACCACAACTACATACATTCACATACCCACTTGTACGATTGCAGACCTAACAGCACTGAAAAATATTTGCGTTTCAGAATTTTATTGTACAGTCGCCAAAATTACAACATTATTCGTGAACTATAATGTTTTAAATGCATTTTTTGATAATGGTAAAGAAGATGGTGTAATATAATTAGTTTATGCAGTACAGATCAATTGCGTTTAATAGTTTTCCTTCTTTGCGTGTGAAAATACTTTTGCAAAAGTACCTTATTTATATTCACAATCAGTTCTTGGATAGTAATTAAATTAACTAGATAAATAAATTCATACAAAAATCTATTATGATTTAAATTTGGCTTGTATAAATTTTGTAGCTACTTAAATGGTACTGTCTGTACTTTACTCATTCACAATCAGTTTATGAAGTACAAAAACTTAGTTTAGCCAAAATGGAAGACAAAGGCAACCAGTCATCATTGTTTACAGGGGTTGAAGCAGCAATAATGTGCAGTAGAATACATGATTTATAATACATCAATTGTAATTACATTACTACTCGTCATTTAAGTACATTTTCCGAGTGGCTTAAATGGGAAATATGTACACAACACTCGCCTATTTATGACATGGTATAAATTATAACATCAATATCACTACTATACAAATGTTTAAGGATCGACATATAAAGCTCATCTGTATACTTATCTTTATGCACATGTAAATGTAGTTGTGATGAAGTCACAGGTCACAGTCAAGTTTAATCTTCTTCACTTTGGTTCAATATCATCGCTAAAATAAGATGCGGTTTGCGAATTCTCATAAATATTGTCAATATCAATCAGTGGATTCTGGATTAGTTGTTGAAGGAAGTGGGGCATGCTGAGAATCATTTTGCTCAACAGCAACAAACGCAGGACTTATTGGAGGCTGTTGATTGTCATAATTGTTGTCTCCAGAGGAAATTGCACCATTTTCCATGTCAGCGCTGTCGACGCTGCCGCCAGCGAAATGGTTACTTGTGGTAATATCACCGTCATACTGATTTGGATCTGAGGGATTGTCTCCACCCTCGATTGGGTCGTAGGCAGCGTGACTTCTGTATAGGACGTAGTGCTGCACAATGAAAAATATGTCAAAGAGGATGGAGAACAGTCCTAACCCGAATTTCGTTAAATCTCCGAAAAATGATGCCCAGTCATCTGAAGTTTATAACGAAACATGTTAACATTTTTAATTCTCACACACATTTTAAATTTTAATGCCTTCTTCGGGTATGACTTTATTCACTTACTATGATTGTACGCAATGAAAATCATTTGCGTAAGGCTGAAAACTCCTCCAGTGAAATCTAGAAGAACGTTTCCAATACTCCAACCAGACGTGCTTTTTCTATACCAGTTCAAATATGCCTGAATTCGCAAAAAAGGGAATGTAATATAATTGACACGTTAATACAAACTAGACGTGGATTGTGTTAAAGTTTATATGAATCAAATTCTTACCTGTGGAACGTATTTAATTAGCGTTATCACAAGTTTAACATATGAGCACCAAGTCAAGAAGGTCAGCCAACTGATGGCTTTGCTTGCAGCGACAATAAATATGACAAAGACAAACACCAGAAGGGTGCACAGTAGCATTTTCCCAGTGTCCGACACAGTTTGAGATCCTCGGTCATAAATAAGGCACTGAACCACAGTTATCCCACATGCGAATAAGGCATGCATTGTGAAAACTACGTCATTTAACTGGACGGGTATAACACCATGGGGGTACTCAACGTAATATTCTTGCTGTAAATATAAAATATAAAAATCTTGCTTACTTAGAATCACTTTAAAAGTTTTAAAATTTCCGTTCAAGAAATAATTCTGAATACCTGCATGGACTTGAACCAGTAAAGTCCTATGTTAAAGATGGCATACACAGAAAAGCCAGTGATGTTCAAAAAGACAAAATCCAGACTCAGACCTCTGACACTACAAATAATTAAACAAGCATAATTAAAGTTGAACCAAAGCTAATCATGAACATGCCACAAAAATACTCAAAATACCTTTTCCGTTGATAATTTTGAATGATTTGCGGATAAAAGGATATAGACCACGCAGCAAAATATATCCATCCCACGATGTTACTTAAAATGAGTAAAGTTTCTAGCTTGTATACTTCAACCCGTAGATAAATATTTGTAGACCTGAAATACGAAAGCAAGTAAATTTGATGAAATCGTATTTGTAATTTTATATAAGCTTTTTTAACTGAATACTCATCTTACTCATAAATACTTATATTTTGCGGAACAATCTGAGAGGTAACAGTTAGTTTGCCAGCGTCTAACGCAAAAATATTTAGTGTGTGATTAATTTCAATAAGTCCTGTAGCATCTGCTAACGTAATGTTATCCAGCGGCTGAATAACTTCAGGTACTGATGAGTGGAAGACTAGGTATATGGACTCTGTTACATTTTGAAATACAGGCTTGAAATTTTCTCTGAAAGGTAAGCAATGTCAAGTTGAATTAATAAGTGCATATAAATAGTGTAAATACTTCTGATTTTCAGTTTTAGTAGCATCATATATGCTTAAATGAAGATTTTTCTTACGTTGGAAATAACAGGACATTCGCTGTTTGTCCTACTTTTATACTGAGATCGTGAGCTGATAACCTTAACGGAGGTGGATTGATTGTCCCTGCTCCATTGGATGCATTCTGAGCTGTAATTGCTACAAATTGAAAAGTAACTTTTGTTAGCATTTTAACTTTTTGCGAGACTCGTTTCATTCATGGCATGCATTTTTTAAATACCTTTTCCGCAAAGCATAAACAGCACAACGGATAAAAATCTGGATGGCCACACCAGACTCGTCAAACGGGCATTAGTGTTTCTCCGATGTTTTCTGAAGATCATTTTGCCCGTTCTTTTGTTTTTGATGTCCATGATTGAAACTGCTAGTCAAAAGTTACCTTTCCACAGAACTCAACAAAGGGATTGATTTCATGTGGAATTCCTTTGTACAAATTGCTTTTGTAGCTTTACATACTGAATGAGTTTTATTTAGATGTAGTAGGCACTCGTAATGCACTAAACTGTCTTTTGTCTTTCTCCTCGCCTGATTCTGATCTGACTCAGATTCAGGTGGCTAGCACTTGTTGTTATACCAAGTGTTGCATGTAATATTAATCATGTGACGGTGATAAGCCAGAGAAAACGACATTAAATCAACAACAACTTTATGACTTCAATAATAATTGTTTTATGTTGTTGGAGAGAAATGATAGGTATTCTATGAGTGTTTTACTATCTCCTATTTCCAAAACCATAACGTCTACTGCTCAGAGCAGTACATGGCACAATTTGAATGAAAAAAGTTTGTGATACAATGAAAAAACGGGAATAATTTTATCCTCATTGGAAGGCTGAAGGCCTTGAATATGAGTGCTCGCCGTTCGGTTTCTGCGTGATCATGAGTAGTAAAGTAGTAGTAAATATCATCATATGGGAGGAAATGCATAAAAAATACAGATCTCTGTCAATGGACCTAGTTTGCTGGGCATGCAAACAAAAACTGTGTCTATGTATAATATGAAAAAAGTGTTCAGACAGAGCAAGAGCATGAGCAAAAGGAGAACAGTATATATTGGATTGGTTTGGTAGCAGTCAGTCAAACATAATCAACTCCCGGTCCTATGTTCCTTCTTTTAAGCTTGCTCTTGCATGTTAGTTTTATATTTTGTAGTGCTTGTATATGTATGATCTGACCACACAGTCAAGTTTTTTTTGGGTACAAGTTTAGGCACATGATTATCGAGACGAGTTAAAATAGCATAAGCTTCACTTGAGCTGCGCTTGTCTGGTCAAGCTTCATCAAAAGGTTTAGTTTTATATGACCGATATTTTGATATGTATCTTTTAGTAGCTCACCTTCTCAGGGAGTGAATTACAGTTGAAGCGATATATAGTTTTTAAGAACATCCTGAGATTATAGCTGAAACTGTTTCACACTTTTTATGATAGGAATACGCTTTCATGTTGGTTATAATGCTTGATATGAAAGGATGAAAGAATAGCTACTTGTTGAATGCGATCATGGAATATTCCAGGGCAAGTGAAACGTTGGAAATTTTGATAATAAATCATTTTATGTCACTCTCACACTTATGAGATTTTGTTCATCATTACATGGAGCTTTAAATAATCGTTATTCTTAAATGAATGAAGCTGAAAAACGCATTTATGACAATTGAGTAAGACCGGCTGATATTCAAAAATTTGAACGAGTAGGATACAATCTATTGTGTGTATTTATTAGTTTTGTAATTATAAATTATATTTATATTGATTGAGTAAAACTTAGTAAAGTATCATACAAAAGACATAAGAATGGTAAGTACAAAGTACTACACATTAAACAATAAAGAATCAATCAATTCTGAGCATCTGCTAACATTAACATAAAATTTATATAATTTTCTCAATAATGCCGTCATCGACATAGACAAAGAAATTTATGTTCCATTTATTCGACATGAAACTAACACTAGCTGTAGTAGGGTTTGTAGGATAAATCTGCCTGAGCAATATTTGATTAATGTAAAATTCCATCCATGCCCAATATAGGATAAAAATTTCATTTGTACTCTGCTCTGTTGGACCATCCCTCTTTTTACTTCTTGAGATATGAATTTCCTTCTTGTGAAGATTGATATTGAGCCTACCCACTTCAATCTTATCGTGACATACGTAATAAACTGGGGAGAAAATTCTTATCACATCACTAAATGCACAAAAGGTCGACATCTCTTAAGTTTCATATTGCCCCATTGAGAGTTGATGAACTTGTGTCTTGTCTTGTTTCGTCAGTCTAAAAAAATCTCGTTTTTTTTGTTATTACCATATTTTGACGTGACACGAGCTTAAGAAATGCTGGATGATATGACGCTAATATCCATCCTAATTAGATGTATAAATAAATAAATATATACTTTAAAAGATGACATGATAGCTTGACACATCGGCCAATAAATATATTAGTCATTCTATAAGCACACCAAAGTGTTTCATGTTTGCTAGGTTTATCGTTTTTTTTCTTTAATATGATAGCATTATCATTTCAGTTTGAACTTTACATGTTATATGTAAGTTCAACAAATATGTATGTATAAAAAAACACTGAATAGTAGTACTATGCAAATAAAAGTATGAAAAGGAGTACTGCACTTGAGAAGAATTTAACCCTTTCATATCGTACTCAGTCTTATCTTTATTGAAAACGTCTTATTTTCTTTCGACAACTGCGTTGAGTTTTGTGTTGGGATCTGCTAATATGCAATGAAGAGTCATCGTCGTCACTATTATCATCAAAATAGATTTTGCATAAAGGAATGATTCAGAACTGAACCAGTTTAATTCTGCTGCGTTTGTAATGAAGCAGACAAGGGAGCATTTCCGTATTATTTTTGCTGAGCTTTCACACGACACTGCGCAATCACTCCGGGAGGAACCTGACTGATTAATCCGTTTGTTTATGAAACCCATCCAAAATCGTAAGTTTTCATTTGCTACTATCAGCTTTCTTCAGAAGATAAAGAAGGTTTCATACTTTAATCAAGCTGTCACTGACTTTTAGAAACTCTCAAACAGAATGTCGAAGAAATGGGTCACACTCACTGCCATCGCACTCACATGGCTGTCTCAAATTCATTTCGTTGATTCTAGCTCAGCAACCGCAAAAACGATCTCGACCTCCTCATCATCTCATTCCCATTCCCCTTCATCATCCGCAGCAGCCAAGGGTGAAGGGGAAGAAATAGTGCCACCCGTAGAAGGTAGTCCATCCTTTTCTGTAGAACCAGAGCTTCCTGAATCTCTCTCCGATATGGGAAGTGTCATTCCAGGAATCTTCAAGGAATACTTGCCCCAACCAATCTTTTACGAGTCGGTGGTCCCCGCAGTTTTTCAGTATCAAACTCCACAATGGAACAAAACCGAAATTACATTTAACAACTGGTACACATGCGTCACAGAAACGATCCCATATCGCTACTCCTGCCCCGTCACATTTTACATGAATAAAGCCATCGTCAATCTTCACGTGGACTTTGAGGGACTCCATCCCATTGCGGACAAACGCACACAAGCCCTCCAACAATCCATGAAGAGCTATTATGACCGGTTGACAAGTCACAGTGGCTTTTGTGACAATATTCAAAAACACTTTCCAGGTGTGTGGACGGAATCTTCAGATCTGCAACGGTATATCAACGCGCTTCAAGGATGTAGTCGTGGGACAGAACTTCATCCGTACTTTAACCGCTCCATCATTGACTACAATTACAGTATTCGACAGCCATTCACAAGAATGGAGAACAACTTTTATAACACGTTCTACAAACATATACTCGGCTCTGGAGGAAAAAACTCGAGTTTGGATTTGGTTGCATCTGCCCTTCTTTCCAATACAAGAACCAGTCTTCAAGCCGCAGTGCTTGGTCAATACTATGCTGAGAAGAATAGGTGGATTCACGCTAATGAGGACTGTAGACAAGGCTTCATTCCAACTTCAGTCATGACCCCGGAAAAGTTCAATGAATCCCTTAGCCAAATCCATAAAATGAAGACTTTTCATACACAGAGCGACCTCAGCATTTCAACAGGGCAAATGTCAAGGTATTACAGCTTACCCCTTGCTGATTGCACACACACCAGTGATTCTTTTGTGGTACGAGTACTGATCCCCATTTTGAAAAAGTATCGGGCTGGAATCCTCCAACTTATTCATGTTCACACAATTCCATTTCAATACAAGGACCACGTTTGTAGGATAAAACTTCCTGCGGAAGGTGGCAGAGACTTTTACCAAAGTCAGGATTCATTATTTGGCGAAATGGACTCTTCATTCATGTACCTTTATAATGAGATAGCAGAGCGTGCTTATAGAACCAAGTGCAAACCCAACCAACTCTGCAAAATTCCAGATTACATATTGGACAACAGAAAGAGTGATCCTTGTGTGAGCGCTTTGCTATCCAAAAGCGATGCAGGGATTAGAAAATATTGTGATTTTGAGTGTTTGCCAAAGGAAGACTACTTTCTCCCGACGGTTGTTCGGGTGGCCACCAATAAGTTTGTTGTGACTGGAAACTCTCTTACGCTCAACATTACTTGTAGGAGTCAGCAAGGAGGTGAGATAGAAAACGAAAAGTTAATTTATGTCAAGTCGGATCATGTGGGGGCAACTTTGCTCAAATTACCTTGTAACTGCCGTTTAGTCATTCCCCACGTCAATGCGTTTTATGGGGGGCAGTCGTGTCAACATGATGAAGATATGATGACGTCAGAAAATGTTTATCACAGTCATGATGAACCGAGGTATAAAGAAGAAGTGGGATATGTTTCAATTATTCCATTCATGTTTGGAAAAGTTAAGGAGAAAGGTATGCAGCAGCCGTATGAACATGAACGCCAAGACAAATCTGCAAATTCAGTGCATCACGGGAGTATGGACTACTATGATAGTTTGGATGAGGGAGAAGTGCTCAATTTGACGGAGATTATTGATACACAAAGGATTGAAAATTATATTTTAGCCTCGGAGAAGAGGAGGAAAAAGGAAAAGAATGATTTTAAGGGCATGGATTATTACGCAGAGAAACTGGTGAGTGGTTCCGATGACGAGGGGACGGGAGTAGGAGGATTCTTTTGGAGTGTATTCATTATATCGCTTATTGTTATTTTGTCCCTACAAGCTTATATTATTGTGATGTTGAAAAGGAATGAGAGAATTGGCTATTACAAACATGAAAGAATATTGTATAAGATAGAGCCTGATGATGCTGATGCAACTTCACTTGGTTAATGATTATGGTGCTCCCGGTTTGCATGATTTTTAAATTTTGTTAATATTTTAGGTAGTAAAAATGCAGTAAACTTGTTTTCTATCAAAAAGAAATTTTTATTTGATCATACTGGTGAAGCTAGCTAATAAGCAAATTCCTTAAAGTGTATTGATAATATGTTTCAAAGGTTTCCGAACACGTTTTTTATACATATAAATGTTTATTGTTAAACCCTATATTTATCGAGTAAAGATTCATATTCCTCACACTTGAAGATCACATCCTCGGGTTGCATTAAATTGTTGGGATAAGGATGATCGACCGAGGACAGAAACCTAGAATCGATACGAAGATATATCATTTGTAAGAATATTAAAAAGCGTTTGACTTTTCAATTTCATACACCTTACTTGATGACTTCCACACAAATGCAACTTTTTCAGGAGTGGCATTCCATTAAAGGCAAATAGTGGGGTGATATCCGTAACTTTTATTCCAAGACCTCGAAGCACTAAGAATCTTAAATCTGCAATTGATATGCAAGTTCAAAATTATAGCCGCCGAGTCAACAATGCATATAATCTATTCTTTATGTATATTTTACACTACTTTGTAGTTTCGATATTGGCATTCCAGTCACAATATCATCTTCCGTAAGCACGTATAAATTTCTGGACTGCATCCGTTTGCAAATATCCATATCTATACCTGTCATTCCAACATCCGTCAAAAATGTCATATTAGCAATAAGCTGAAGTGACACAAGTTTCCTCAAGTGTTTAATAATCAACTGCAAATCCGGATCCTCAATTGTTGCTAAAGCCTCGCAAGTATGCCTGGTCTCTAGTCTTGAGTTGTGATCCACCAAATTTAAATGCGTCAAATTGCTAAAGCTCTCGATTAACATGTCCAAGTTAAAATTGCGGAATGTATGATTCTTGCTAAAATACTGGAGCTCCTTCAAATCCTCATATGTCTCGATCCCAAACAACGGAATCAAATCCTTTAGTTGCTTCGCCATCTCCCTAAAAGTTTGAATGGAAAGGGAACGGAGACTCCTTTGAAAATTGAGAATATTCGGCACCCCCGCAGCATCATTCATATAAATCCCAAACTGAGGTCGAAAGTGACTGTTGTGAATTTCTCTCAAAAATTCTTCAATAAAGCGTTCCATTCCCGACTCCAGAAATACACATTGCATGCTAAAGTTTTTGAGACAAGGTAATGAATTGAGGAAGGGGACCAGTCTCAGTTTCAAATCCTGTCCGTCAATTGGAACAACTCCAAACTGGAGGGATAGGTCTTCCAACACCCCAAGTCCTAAAGATTCTGACCATCGACGATCCGTAATATGATTTAAAAATTCTCTGAACGAGTGGTGCTCATCAGTAGCCCGGAAATCGTGACTTGGACACACGAATTTAAATGGAAACTTGAGCATTTTTATGGAATCTGCATTACTTCTCAGGAGGCTATAAAGATGGGTATAAAATAGTTGGGCTCTCTGAGGTGCAAAATTTTGATCAGTGGTCACCTCCAACTCTCGCAGATTCTCGCAGCGTAGCTTCAGCATTTTGAGGTATGTGGTGCACTCCACCAACTGACTTCTATGTATTCTTGCAACGCGAAGACTTGCAAGGTTTGCAAGTTTATCCTGATTTCTTATTTGCTGAAAGCCAACATTCTCTTGTATTGTTTCATCTTCCTCAATCCCACTATTGAATGTTTGGTAGTCCCAACAATACATGTCTTGCGAATCCACAAAAACTTCGAGGTTTGGGAGATACATCATGATTTGTAGAATAATCAGCCAATTTATGCTACAATTGAGAAGTTCCAGCATGGAAATGGTAAGTGTAAAATCTGGATCATGCTCCAAGTGATCGAATAGCCAAGGTGTTTGACGTCCACCGACTCGACGGAATTTTAGATGTGACCAGTAGTAATTTTTTGAGGGAGATTCTTCCATGTAGGTCGCACACTTCCCTCCAACATTGTCATCCCTGCGTCCGTCAAATACAAATGCGCTTTTCATGTCCAAAAGCTCTGAGATGAGAATCGTTTTGTCCCAATGGTTGCATGTGAGTCGACAGTTCTTTAAGTCTTGAACTGGTACTTTGTCAAATATTTTCATCAAAACGCCTTCCTGTATATAACAAACGCAATGACACTGGAAACCCCTACATATAGCACTATAGCAAAGGCTTTTATATGCACATATATGTTATTTTTGGAGCTTCTTACTGGACAGTTTTCAATACATGAAACCACAGCGTCATTTTGACCCCCGCGATCACTAGCATGGGTAGCTGCAGACTTAAAACTATAGTTTGGATTTTCCATCAGTTATAATGATTCCATTCAGACAATCAGTGAAGAAGCTATAAAGAATAATAATTATCACAGTCGGCTAGAGTCTACCATTAGTATCATCTTTTTCTGTTTTCTGTCATTTAAAAAACAATCGAAATGCTAATCAATTTGTTTACACAAGAATATCTTTGAGACAACTACATGTATCAAAGTACCATAGCGCTGGCTCTATTTTATTAATGAACAAATGAATTTCCAGCAATAACCTACAGGCATGGCGTAATGGACTGACATGAACTGGATGAATACATTGAAGATATTAACAACTCGGTTGTTATTTTTGTTAGTGATTTTAATTTCATCCATTTCAAGCATAATCTTATCATGTATATTAAATGTACATTGCTGAACAAAAATATTATGCTTGAAATTCTATAAAAATTACAAAGAATAAATAGAATAGGTAACAAAATTACTATTCCAATTTTTTTATGTAAAGTAAGATCTTGTTCGAAATCGACTCAGCTTGCTTTCCTCAACCCACATAATGGGAAATAGCATATTGGGCACTCTCTTCATATCTCGAAATCGTCTGTTAGGTTTCAGCTCAACGTTGATTTGATACCGTTTGCTTCCCCTTCTTATCAATCCAGTATACTGAAATGTAGTTGAAAACAATAATTTTACGTCTCAATAAAACAAACTCCATAATTGCTAAAAATTGATTATGATTTAGATAGTACTGGTTCTATAATGGCGAACGGTTCGTGAAAAACTGCATCCGGGCTTAGACCAATAGATTGGTTGACATAATCTTCATCGCCGTTGTAAAAATGGGGCCAACTGAGAACAACAGGTGCTCCTAAAGAAAGAATAAAAGAATAAAGCGTCGCTTCGGGTTTCTTACTTTAAGAATCCAGTTACTTTCTTTACCTCCACGACATGGTGCCAGTCTCATTACACCAGCCTTCAAACATGGTCCATACTCCTCCCCTCTGCAATAACACTGATTATCTGGATTAACCTCGGCTGACTCCATAACATTTCTTGGTATCACAAACTTATATCCTTTAATTCCGGTAACTCGTACATCCTTCTCGTAAACCATATATAGAGATCGACACATATCAGGGCTAAAGATTTGAAGGGTTGTGTTTCTCGTCAACCAAGGCGAGAACACTGCTCCATCAGTTCCATTTATCATGTTGCAGTACTGGTCGTCCCAAAAGTCGAGTTCCGTTCGGCCTTCCCAACTTTTTGTTTGAGCAAAGAGTGTCGGGTTGCCAACTCCAGTGTAGATTTCCAAGCGATCAGAAAGGCTTTCATTTTTCTGTAATAAGAAACGGTAAACACAGTTACTGTTTGAATCACAGTCTGAATTCTATAATTTGCAGGGCTTGAGTATCACTGTACCCCATAGAAAAATCCAAAAGTATTGTTAGGCAGAAGTGTGTCATTAGCTAAAGCCGAGGCTTCAGCAACACTGGGCTGGAAATGACCTTTGAACAACAATTCCGAAACCGTTTTGCTGATAAAAAGTCGCTCTCCATTCACCTCGAATATTTCTCGCAAAACGAATTTCTCAAGAGACGAGAGGTTTAACCCTCGTTCAACCATTACCTGAAAATGGAACCTTAGATAAGTTCTTACAAACGAAGATATTCTAGACATAGTGAATTTATTGCCTTTTATTACCGCATAAGGAACATTCAGGGTGGTAATAACGTCGTCTTCAGTCCCATTTGAGTAATCAGGCTTAAAAAAGTAGGTTGTTTTTGTCCGATACGTGACTGTTGCATTGTCCAAACTGAACTCATCAACGTGGTTCGCCCTAGTTTCTCTTTAAACAATAAATGTGCTTTCTCTGAAAATTCTGCAGTTTAATAATGCATACGATTTAAAACTTTTTGAGAATGGACATACTGATAAACGTAAGGACCAACTTCCGCCAGAATGGGCTTGTCTCCTTTCAAAACACGATCCGGATTTGTAACGTTAAAAAATCGTACCAACATGTAAATTGGCACATCAGCATCTCTCCATAATTTGAAGACGAAACCACCGTCAATCAACCTTACCGTCTTTAAAAAAATAATTCATACACAGATTTAAGGCAATGTACATTCAGATCAATTTTTGTGTTTGAATGTGTATATGTAAATATTACTGGGAAAGCGATATATGAACATTGTGATTAGTTTTCAATAACAATCTTCAGCATTTACCTTTTCAACTTTGTTTTGAAAAAATCCTGATATTTTGCCTCCCCATCCCCACAATCCCGTTGTGGTTTTAAAACTCAAACAAATCAGGAGAATGTAGAAGACTTTCATGATTGACAGTCCTACGAGTCACTTTTACGGGTAAAAATCAATTCAAAATAAAAATGCCGTATTTAGGAATGTGCTCAATACTTGTTTATGCATAACATGTTAAATTGAATGATGATCCACTACTTTGAGTAATTTACTAATGTTTCATAAAGTAACCCCCATTAATCAGCTATAGGCAGCTGCATAATCTATTAATACATTGAGCATTTATATTATCGTGGACTACATCCTGTATCCTTTCCAGTCAATGTCAGTCTCTCGACAATGTTCATTTTTGTAGGCATCTACATCTGCCTATGATAGAATGCTCACTCAATACGTCTTATGTTGGGGAATGGAGACGAATAAAAACAAGATGACGCATAATTAACATCCTTGTCTTCATTAAATGAGATAAAACTTTCCTAAATTATGAGATGAAATGAATCATCAGGCTCAAGTTCAATATTATGGACGCAATAGGGAATGTAAATGCAAGTCGTATTTCGGAGATCAAACATTTTTACATGACATAATTTTATTTCCCAATGTAATATCAAGTATCTCATACGCATATGTCCAGAAAAGTCACCGTAGAGGACATTAGATTTTCATTTTTCACTACCATTACGCATTACGATTGCAAAGTGGGTCAGTTAAGATTATGTTAAGATTGTTTATTATTATTCAAAATTTCCAGATAGTCATAATATTAATTTGAGCTTGATGACCGTTTAGGGTGTAGATGTAGTAAAAACTATGAATGTACATACTGCCTTGTAATCGTTCCCTATGAATATGTATGTTCTTTCTGATGATGAGGGTGGCATTGCAAATGACGGTGTCGCTTTGGAAAGTTGAGTGGAGGTGGAGGGTATCAGTTCTTTGCCTACTTAGTGGTGTGGTATCGTGGCAACTTGAATCAAAACATGGGGACCTATTGTCCCTTTTCCAAACGGGTTCTAGTTCACCACGTCTCATGACATTCAGTCCGGGCTGTATGCTTATTATGGAGTTATAATATACTGTTACTCTGCATGCACTACACATAGTACAATAGTCAGTATATATCACGTTGTTAGAAAGTTATTTTGCTTGCTTGTTTGCTTGAGGTCCTCTTGACCTTCGTTAATAGGACACTTACATAAGTTATTGTTAGATAAGACGAATTTTGTGTGTGCGAAAATATGGCAAACTCTTTGGAAAAAACTGGCTTAGACTATTAAATCATCATCTCCAGCTTAAAAGATCCTACATTGTTTCAGTGTTGATTGCATTTCCTGGAAAAAATGGCCCTCTACTTTGAAAATCGGTTAAAACTTCCAACGGATTCCGCAAGTCCCACTGGAAAACGTGTATTTTTGGATATAACATGGCACAGAACATTCCCACTATTAGCTGTGGCTCACTGCGACGAGCGAAATGGTGGACTAGTTTCAATTTATAATCAAGCAGTAAGTTTGAAGTCATAATAAAATGTGACGAAATGATAAACCACTCACGACTTTTAATATTGGAATCCTTTACAACCATTTGTAAATACATTGACATTAGGTTGAGGACACGTCCAACGTAGAAGCAAGCGTGCAGCAAGGTTCACAGGTCGTCAATATAAAATGGCATCCAAATTCCAAAATTCTCGCAATGGGCTACCAATCGGGAGAAGTTGTTGTGTGGAATCACGAAGAATCAGAAAGTTTTGAAGGGCCTAAAGGTCACAATTCAGCCATCATGCTAATGGAATGGTGTACAGATGGATCTGTTCTTGTAACCGCGGATAGTCTAGGCTTCCTTGTCATGTGGCAGAGTGATGCTCAGGGTCATTTACAAACGCAAGCAGTTCATGATTTCAAAGATCCAGTTTGTCAAATTGTTTTCAGAGGAAATAACTTTTCTGGAGCTGTGCAGTACGTAAACGTTAAGATATGAATACTTTTTTTGCATTTGGCGTGGTTTTGGAAAAGTAAAGCATACATATCGGGTTTGCAATTCTTTTTTCAGGGAAGATGAAAATGAAAGAGCACTAGGAATGATGACAACGTGGCGACCTAAAACTGGTGTCAAAAGACGAGGAAAAACACTTTCAAGACAGAGTAATCGCATTGAAGACCAATCCCGGAGCTTAGATAAATGCTTTTTTGCAGGAGTTTTAAGTGGTAAGTAGCTATAATGACTTGAAACCTATTATAACCAAGAAAATATTCCAGTTGGTAATTTTTTATTTATTTTTCGCAAACAGGAACAATATTTTATCTAAAGGAAAACGGTTCCAGTGAAGACGTTCTGAGTTCAGGCTCTGCCGTTCGCAGTCTGTTGTATCACGGCCCGAAGGATATATTGATAGTGATGACGGAGGCATTCATTATGGGACAATTTAGTGTTGATGAGAATGGCGACTTGAAAGAAATTAGCAAAGTATTGAAAAGATATGAAAAGACATACAAGATTAAAGTCAAAGATAACACATTCAAAATTACAATTTCTTAACTTTAGATGAAACTGAGTGGTGAAGGTGATGTGCGCCTGTATTGGGTAGGAATTAACACGCTAGCCGTCCTTTGCAATGAGCCGTATATACGCTTATGGGATGTGGATACTTCTGAAAATATTGTGATTGAGCCGAAAGAAAAGGATTTTGGAGAAGATGAAGTCTTTCTTTCGATTGACTACAGCACCAAAAATTGTAAGCAAAAAATGCAAACATTGTCTCATGCAACTATTTTGAAGAATAATGCCTCGAACATCGTTATAACTGAATTTTGGCTGTAGCTATTCTTTGCTGCTGTACCAGCAAAGGTCGTCTAGTAATGTGGAAAGAAACAGAACTGGGCAGCGGACCCCCAACTATAGACGGTCCTCTCCTTTCCACCACCTCAAAAACGACTGAAGATCACTGGGAGTGGTTTAACACCACCTCAATCCCAAATAGTTCCAAAATGGCAGTTTGGTGTCAAAGTGAAAGCGGTCTTTTGGCTGTAAACGCCATTCAAGAAGTGCTTATTCTTAAAGAACAAGAGCTTTGCTACACATTCTCATCCAGTGTAAGCTGTGTGCAAACTTCCCCGAGTCAAATGACCGTCCACATGTTCAAGCAGAAGCTGACCTTTGATATCAAAACTGATAACATGCAAGTCAAAGGGGTTAAAACGTCTGGGGAGCACGTTGTCATTTGGAATGGAAACAGGGTTGCTGTGTACGAAATCGGGTCAACAATCACTTCCAACTATAAACATTTAGGTGGGTTTGCAACCAAGTCGGAGAATATTGCTATTCATGAGCAAAATCTGTATACGTTGGAGGCGAATCAAATTCAAGTGAGAACGTTTCAAGGGACGGTGAAGCAGACGCTAAGTTTTGCATCTCAAGAAGGACCTCCAATTACAATGGCGGTGGGGGGAGATTACATCGTTTGTGGGACGGAGAATGGATTTCTCAAAATATGGCATATTGGAAGGAGAGAAGCTAAACTTCATTTGCAACCTAAAAATCTTAACAAAATCATTAACAATTTTGGAGAAATTATTGAAGCAAATATTAATTCCACTGGAGATAAGGTTGCTTTGTATGTTGCACAGGTATATGACTAGTCTACGAATGTATTACACTGCAGAGTCATCGCATCTATTTTAATGCATAATTAAAATATTGCAGTTCAACTTAATACCGGACTCGAGACTTTTCATTCTCGACATAAATGAAGGAACCACAACCCAAATCACCATTACGGACCGTTTCATTACAAAGTTATTTTGGGAACCACAAAACGCTCTGTATCTCGCCCTTGAAACAAAGCTGGTTCCCTATGAATTAAGAGTTGGAGGAGACGACTCCCTTCTTCAGTCTGAATTGGATGACAATTCTGAAGACGAGGAGGCTGGCGATGGTGCTATTGCACGGGGATCTGCACAAGCAGAACGGGTTCGCAAATCGGTTATGCAGATCTCGTCTCCCTGCGATCAAGTCGTTTTGACTTTTTTCATTGACCCCGAAAAATGTTTTTTGGTTCATGAGCAACGAGAATTTGATGTTGCGGATGAGCATTTAGTTGGGATGGAGGTGCCCTTTTTGTACTTTACAAGAAACTGTGGACAACGAATGGGGAAGAAGCCGAGTTTAGGAAAGATAAAGGAGATTGAACAACAAGGGGTATTGAATTATTTTCATTTAGAACCACTTACAAAAGATTGGGTTGACTGGATATAAAAACTAACATTAATTTCGCAGCGTGATAAGAAGCCCCTAAAAGATACGTCTCGGGTCATGATTGAGAGAGATCCGATAACGGATTTTGATGGTATTGAAGATGAGGAGAGGGAGGGACGAGATGCATTGATAAAATATGTTCATAGCATTCTTGTAGATGACATTGACGCGGCACTGAATGCTACCCGTTTAATAAGAAAGTAAGACTAAACTAACCTGTGACTAATTTGTGACCTTCCATGTAGAGAGTTAAATTCGTTACATATCAAATTCATTTTTAACATTGTCTATATCAGCAAGAAGATTTACAACAACATGCTGCGGAACTGTTTGAAAACAAGACGGTTGGACGTTGCGTTCATCTGCCTATCCAAGCTTAAAAATGTGAGGGTATGTCAGATACTTCGGGAAACGATGGAGGAAGAACCTGAGGAAGAAGCCCATGTTGCAATGCTTGCGATTCAGCTTGGTCTTCTCGTACGTAAAACTGAATAAAATGTACTGACTTAAGCATACACATGTTATGTTAATGCTTTCCATTTACAGAAAGAAGCTGAAGATTTGTACAAAAGCTGTAATCGACACGACCTTCTTCTTGACTTGTATATCATAAGTGAGCGTTGGGAAGAAGCCGTCGCATTGTGCGAAAGTCACAGAAGAATCCAGCTAAAGTCAACCTACCACGCTTGGGCAAAATGCTTAGAAAAAGAGAAGAAGGTCAAAGAGGCGATAAAAATGTATGAGCTTGCAGAAACGTATCGATACGAAGTACCTCGAATGTTGAGTGACGAGCCGCAGCAGCTAGAAGCTTATGTTTTAAACAAGAAGGATAAGTATGCTGGAAAGCTGGATAAGTATACAAAATTTTTACTATGAAAACTTTGGTTCTTTGAAAATGTTACGCTGGCTGTTGGGCATTTTCAGGGAACTTTATCAATGGTGGGCCCAATACCTGGAAAGTAGTGGGGATACCGAGTCTGCTCTCCAATATTATGAATTAGCACAAGACTGGTTGTCCCTTGTTCGTCTATTATGCTTTTGTGGTGATCATGATAAGGCGGTTATCGTTTCAGAGAAAGTTTCTGATCGAGCTGCAGCATATCATTTAGCAAGAACTTTGGAGGATCGAGGTGACACCACAAAGGCCATAAACTTTTATCACCGAGCTGGGGCTTTTGGGCATGCTGTGAGAATATGTAAGGATAATGGCTTGGTGGATGAGTTGTGGAGTATGGCGATGAAAGCAGAGGCAGCGGAACAAGCTGAAGCTGCAAAGTATTTTGAAACAATGGAACCTCCCAACTTTGGTAGAGCCATACAGCTTTACCACAAGGCTGGATATGGGTCAAAAGCTTTAGATCTTGCTTTCGCGTAAGTTGGTGATAAGTTTACAAAACAAAATAATTATGTATTTGAAGAAGTACTGTAACTTATTTTATAAACTTGATTCAGAACACAAGAATTTGGTGCTTTACAAATGGTAGTTCGAGATATTATCAACAAACCAGCTCACAATACTGATCCTCTGTTGCTTCAGAGATGTGCAGACTTTTTTGTGACTAATAATGAAGTTGAGAAAGCACTTGATATGCTTATCGCTGCACAAAAGGTATATCAAAAAGCATTTTCGACAAGTTTAATTTCAATTGTATCATATAGCCCCATTAGTTTCTTCTTTGGGTTAATACACGTGTTGTTTTGCTTTGGTCAATTTGTAGTATTCGGAAGCTATGGCTCTGTGCGTTGATAGAAAGTTTCCAATCACAGAGGACATGGCAGAAAGGCTTACTGCTCCAAAGGGAGGTATTGATGAGCAAACCAGAAAAATGCTATTGGAAAAAATGGGAGAGAGTTTGACAATCCAAGGAAGTTATCAGCTAGCGGCTAAGAAATATACACAAGCTGGAAACAAGGTGAAAAGATACAACGGGAGCATTTTGCTGTTTTACTAATATACAATTTAAACAAATTGTTGAGAATTTTTTCCTCATATTTATAGCTCCAAGCTATGAAATCCTTACTGAAAAGTGGAGATACAGAAAAAATTATATTTTACGCTAACATTTGTCGACACAGAGAAAGTATGTCCAATAACAATTCAATCATATTTTAGAATTGAGCACAAGAAATCAATCTAGATTCCATTGTATACAATGCTAATTAGTACTGATTTTTTTCCGCAGTTTACGTAATGGCAGCAAATTACATGCAAACCTTAGATTTCAACACAAATTCAAAAATTATTCCCACAATAGTCCAGTATTACAACAAAGCCCAAGCGTATGACAACCTCGCAGGATTCTTTGAAACTTTGGCGCAGTCGGAAATTGAAGATTCAAGGGATTATAAGAGTGCCTTGCATGAATATCGGAAAGCGGAAGGTGCACTGAAGCAGCTTATCGAAGGTGGCTCTCGTCAATATGAGGACAAGCTGAGACAAATCCAAACAAGGGTTTTCAATATTCACAAGTTTATCTCCGTCAAAGAGTAAATATTACAAGCCAAATAATTAGATATACCATAATCTTTCAGTCGTGCAAAATTTTTTTCATTTTCATCATCATACTTTGTATGTCCTTTTACAGTAACTTTGCATCTAATCCGGACATTTCAATGCAAGAACTGAAACGGATGAGGGAGGATGGAAAATTGGATGGAATTCGACTCGGTGACATGTATGCCATCATTATTGAGTATTTGGTCCAGCAAGGTCAAGTTCGGAATGCGGTTGCCGTTCTTGATGAAATGAAAGCACAAGTTCCTAATGCAGTTCTTAGTCGCTACCTCAATTCAGACACGATAAAAGTACAAAGTTTACTTTTAGAATCAGCAGCAGCAAATGCATGGATTAATTTTATTAAAATGTCGGTTGTATTTTTTATAGAGCCTTGAAAAAATGGGCGACTTCCGAACTGCAAAAGCAAATGGGCTGAATCCCGCATCTCAGAATAATGTACCTGAACCCATCGTATCCAATCCGGGTGATGATATAATTCAGCTACTCAAGTACGACAATGCCCCCGTCACCGTTACTGAAAACGAAGGTGAGGTGGATGAGGACGAAGAGGAAGTCGAAGAAGATGTAGAAGAGGAGGAAGAAGAAGAAATTGAAGATGAGGACGAAGATGGTGTTGAAATTGAGGAAGAAGACGAGGACGATGAAGAAGAAGATAATCATCAAGGGATGTTGTACCATCAAGCCAATAGGCAACCATCCTTGAACACTACTCCAGCAAATTTGAGAGGAGGGGAGAATAGATTTTTGGCGAGTAATAATAGTAACGGTTATGGAGGTTACACTTAATTAAAAAAGTTGTTTTACCCCTTTAAAAATTGTTTTCTCCATGAGTTATTTTTATTAAAAGAAACTTAATAACCGCAACTAAAAAGGGTAGGTGCTGGATGAGTTTATTTCTAAACGAAAGCCATTTCATCAATTCAGTCGTTTTTACATATATATTATTTTTGTTATGTGATTGACTAAATATTTTTCGAATAAAACTAAATATTGAAACTGGTTTGCATTTGGGATTGCATTATAATTTTTTCACGGAATTTATTTTCTTCACTCCTCTAACTAATGGAATGGGTTCCAATCTGGTTGACTTTGTCGTATTCTTTCTACCTATTCCCAGCATATTCTTGAGCGAAGGGGAATATGAGACGTAGTCAATGTTTTCAAATGACCTGCAGGTACTTGGTCGTTTCGCCAACTTTATCTCATCCGACTCTGATGGAGAGTCATCAAAAACCACAGCACAGTTTTTGGGTAGAAATTGTCCAAAGCATTCCATTAGAGTTGGGTCCTTGCGACAAGCCCGAGTGAATTCATCCAACGAGATAAGGCCGTCACCGTTCAAATCCAGTTTTGGAAAAATTAGCTCGACCAACTCTTCAGCGAGTACAAAAGCTCTTTCTCGATTGTTGGAAACCAGGGTCAGTCTGCTGCGAGGACCACTTAATTGAAGGGACTCGACGATAGCCGCCACAGCATCTTCTTTTGTGATTGAAGTAGAGTTTTCGGTTGTAGCATAGACGCGAAATGCGAGTGAAACATATTCCTTAAAGGTGCCTTGCAGAAGAATGAATGTAGCAGTCACGAATTGCTTAGGGGTTAACTGATAAAATTGAGAAAATTTGCTTAATTTTAATGCAGACTTAGACTTGCAGACATATATTTAATAATTTAGTTGTTGACAAATTAGCTACTTACTGTTCCAATCTTTTCCCTGTCTAAAGCATTGAATAACCGTCTATACATGAAAGATGGATCAACGACAAAATATTCCATTATAAGTTGACGAAATCGAGGAAGGATGATTGTATCATCGTCAGAAAGGCCAACAAACTGCAAAACTTTTCTGTAGCACTCATCTTTGGAAGTCTGCAGTAACATGATTTAGAGGTGCTATACATTTGCTGGGTAATTCGCATACTATGGTTAGCTCAATTCAAATCTGAAGATCTTACGCATGACTTTTTTAGTTCCTTCACAAGACTAGCGAGTTGCTCGGATTTGCATTCTTCCCTGAATACGATGTCGGCACTGACGTCTCCAGTCATCGTAACTCTGTGATCCGAAATGTCTTTTTTATGTACTAAATGAAATTATTATTATGATATGGTAAGGGCTAAGTGGGTTACAATAAAGATGAAGATGGTCCTCTTTCGGTAGAAATATTGAGGAAAGTTTTTGAAAATGTTTCCTCAAAAAGCGCCCATGGCTACACTGAAGGACACGTGAATGGACCTAATTTTGTGCATTTATGAATACAATATGGAGTCCATGGAGTCAGTTGAAAAATGCCGAACTGGAAGATTGAAGGAATGATGCTAAAGCGCTAAAGCATATTGAAATCATCAGAAGCGGACCAAATTGACTGCGAGACCATTTAAGCTTACAAATACAACTAAACCGAGGTTTTCTGCAAGATGGGGAAGAAGGGAAAGGCTGGTGGCGGTGGGAAAAAGGAGAAACCAGTGACCGATGGCTTACTACCAATAGACATGTCCCGGAAGCAGCTCATGGGACATGTTGTACGACTTCAAGTAGGTACACGCATATCATTACATCACATTGCGTTTTCAATTTTCAAACCTCGTTTTCACATATTCATAGGCAGAGCTAGAGAGAGAACGCGATGAGCGAAACTGGTACATGCTCGAGAGAGAAAAGATATTTCAGAGATGGAATCTACTTATGGAGCAAATTGCTGTTGAGAAGGCCAAAGTGCAATCACTCAAAAGTCACTTGGAAGATGTACTGAACCATAATATACGATATAATAAGTTGATGTTAACATCATATTAACGAACGTGTTAATGTCATTCAATTGGAACCATTCGGCTTTCTAGGGCAAAAAAGAAAAAGATGAGGAGGACAAATTGTATAATCAGAAGCTTCGTTTTTTAAAACAAGAACAGTCTCGTAAACTAGGTCAACTGCGTCTCCTTCACCTCCAGCAAATGGCTCAAGTTCAAGATGACGCTTGGCTAGTTCACATGGTCATGAAAGAAGCATTGATGAACAAGAAAAAAGAGGTTCGTCGAGCTCAAATGGCATTCTATCAACTGCTCCGCGGTTTATATTGGCAGCACGCCAAACAAGTTTCCGACCTTCGCAACCAGTTTGCTCGTGAAATCCGCCGACTTGAATCCTGCTTTGACAGACGTCTCTTCGAAAAGAACGAGCAAGAGGAGGAACAGCATGATAAAGAGCTAGCTAAAATGGGAACAGCAAAAGAGGAGCAGATTCGCTTTCTAATCGAGGATCACGCATGGCAAGCCGATCAAATGAAGGCATTCTTCCAAGAACTGTTGAAAATCAGCTTGGACATTGTGAATCAAATGAAGCAGGAAGTCAAGCAGCAAACTACAAGTGAGCTGATGCAGCGACGGGATTATGACCACTTTAAACACAGGTATGATGTCTACGTGGCTCCTGCAATGCGTTGGAGTGCTTTGATGGATGAGTGGACAATTGTGCACCAAGATGACAACTTGAATGAGTTGGTTGCAACATTAAAATCTCGAGAAGAAGAGCTTAAAAAGCGTAAATATAGTTTAAGAATGTTAGAAGCAGCCAATGAAGCATTGAATCAAAGATTGACAATTGCTGAGAAAGAGCGTGACTGTGTGAAAAGGCAGTTTTGCCGAGCAATCGTGGATTCCCAGAAAACAACAAGTATGAAGCGCTTCTGTCAACAACTCAAGAAGAAAGCGGCAGCCCGAGAAGGAGAGCTATATGAAGCGCTCAGCGACAACATTGAAAGGAAACCTTGGGATGATGGAGACTACTATGAACTAATGCTCGAAGTTCGGAACCGAGAAACTCAAGGGCTGAAATATGATCTAAATGAGTATGCAGGGGAGCACCACAACACGAAAAATATATTCTTTGATTCGTTCCTCAAAAATGAAATCAACTTGGCGGATGTTGGCTTCCCTGTTAAGGGGACGGGAGTGAAAGTCAGCTTTCGTGAGGATGAAACTCTGGCTCTCAATGAAGTTGATAAAAATGCTTCAAAGCGTCATGAGAAACGGAAGCAGTCTAATAATCCAAAGAAAACGGGTACAAGCTTTTCAAGTAGGACCAGCATGAAAATGAGCTCTCATTCTCATTTATCACACGGCGGGCGGGATACAACATCTATGAATAAGAAACTAACAGCTAATGTAAGAATGAATCAAACTAGTGCAGAATCATAACTTTAATCTAATACTGCAATAAGATAAATAAATGTATTGGAACATTGAGAACTGAGAATTAAACATTTAAGAACATATTCATCTACAGGCACAATTTAAAATTTGATAAAGACTATAGAATACATACAAAAACGTGAATCTGTATTTGTAATATTGACAAATCTAGTCATCATAAATAAGGGAAAGTATATTTTTAGTTATAAAACACCGTAGTCGCTTTGGGCTCCCCATAAATTTTATTCTTAAATTTCTTTGGCAGTCCTTTGAGAAACACCTCGAGATTATCCTTTTCATCCTTGCTGCCATTTACATCTACCCCGAAATGTTGTGTAATGCTCACCAGATCCAGAAATACTAGTCCACTTACAAGGGCATCAAATCCAACAACATGGAACAATAGCATACCATGCCCCTCTAAAACATGCCATCCTGTCTTCTAAGGTCCTCTCGTAAGGTTTGCAGCTATCTCGAATAAAAACGCTGTACGACTCGAGGTCTTTAGGAACATTGATTCTTCGGAGGAGTTCATACAATTTGTCGTCTTCCAGTCTTTCTCGATGGGATGCTGAAAATAAATCGACAGAGTGATTTTTCAATGACAAAAGAAAACAACTACTTTTGTTTTAAAAAAATGGATAATGTGTGATAAAATTAATTGTTTTACCTGGAATGTCTGGAAAAGTACTCAAGTCCAAGGCGAACTGTTTAGTGTCATAAATCAGCGGAAACAGTTTCCTAATGCTCTTAATGCACTTGGTATAAGTATCCGGAAGATACTCAAAGAAATCCTTGTAAATATAAATGAGTTTCAGTAGAAGATGATGTCCAATCAGTGGAATTTTACATTGAATGATAGCTTCAAATATTTTACAAACACCCTTCAACCGCTCAATGATAATCCCCCGTTCTTTCTCCTTCAACTCCTTGTATACAACTGGCATTAAATATGGATTTAGTTGCCGTTTCCTCCTTGCCACCATAAAATCAGGGTTTTCCTTCATGTACTCGTCAGCTCTCTTCCGCAGATTCTTGTTAAGATATGGGGCACCCATGAGAAAGGTTTTGTTGACATCAAACGCCACCATGTTGACAAACTCTTGGCCATATCCTTCAAAAGAGACGCGAGACCAAGTGTTTCCACGAAAGCGGGCGAATTCATTATCATCAATGCACGCTGGGAGGATAGGAATATTGTAAACCTCCGCTTCTAGTTCCTGTGGCTTGTCTGGACACCTTTTGAAAATTGCGATCCCGATATCCAACAGGCAGTAATTCTTCTCACTTTCTTTGATGGAGTCGTACCACTTTCCCGAACAGCTGTGACGGAAATGAAAGCGTAGTTAAAACCAAACGAAGTCAATCAGCCATTTCTCATAAAAACACCCTCCCTAAATAAAAGCATTTGTAAAACTTACTCAAGATGGTCCTTCATATAGACCGGATTAAACATCTCGTTCTTCAGCAACCGCCCCGTGGTTTCCACCGTTGAGTCAATACACACAAAATCAGCAATGCTGATTAGCTCAACCACTTCATCCAGCTTTTCTTGATAATTCAAAATGGTTATCTCAGTGACCATTTTCGCTGATTCTTTCTTCACCTTTGTCCTATTACCACCCAAACCCACCTAGTCAGAGAGACGAAGCAGCTACTAATAAGTTGTTAAGCCTACAAGTATTGATAAGAAAAATCAGTTATAAAACCTGAAGACACCCACCGAACACTGATGATAAACTCCGCCACGAACAAGACAACTTCTGCAAATTTTGCCCAACATTAATTCAACTTTTAAACTCATCGTTAAAAGTTATAGATAAATTTACTTGTGGACAAAAGATGGCCGAGTCTCAACAACCCCAAAAACTTGTGATAAGGAGTATCAAGAAAACCGTGTTCAAAATCTAGCCGTAAATGCATCCAAATTACAACGATCAGATTGATGTACAGCATACCAGAAAAGCAAGATACCTGAAATCGTAAAAGAGTCTCATCGTTACAGTGCAAAAATGCCCAGGGAGTGCCGTCGCTCAAGAGACACGAAAGGAAATTCGTGCTGATCTACCGCAACACGATCCGATAACGGGGACTCGAGGAGCAGGATCGTTCGTGAACAAAGTGTCAATGACTGGCAGCAGCGCTCTCAACCGAGTTTGTTATTCTGCGTTGTCTCGATCCGAACTTTGTCCTTACCTCGTTGTGCATGGGACCGCCGGTTGCAAGCCGGAGTCACATGCGACGATTGTCTGATTGTGCGAAGTTGGCGTTCATAAATTCATCCCATCGTTAATTTTCATTAGAATTATTAACAAAGCAATCAGACTTGGTCTTGCTGTCTGGAATTTTTCAGGTAAGAAATGACTGCGAGTGCTTCAAGAACTTGTTGGTAGTTCACGTACCTGCAGCGTCATACGGTCGCTGTTGGTCATTCCACCCGCCGGTGCTCCGACGTTTTTGCCGGCGTGCCGCGACGAGAATGTCGTAAGGTCGATAGAACTGATGAATCCTCCTTCTGGGGCAACAGTTGAGAAGGGCGCTTGTTACTCGTGTGGGAGAGACTCTTGCTCTTATCTGTGCAGGGATTTTAATACGCTTTGAGCGCAGCACCCTTCGGTGCAAGTAAGGTGGGCGCAAGTTGTATACAAGATAGGTCCGGGAATCGAAGAGAAGCCGCTTGGAGGTTAGTGATAGAGAATATAGTGGTTAAAGCATGTTGGAGTCCGGTGCACCGTGTTCATCGTCATGTGGAACCCTACAAAGTTTTAAACGCCTTGTGAGTGTTTGAATTTGTTGAGGCCAGCTGGCGCGCGGAGCTGACTGTGTAAAGATGCCGTGAGATTTGTGTTCCTGGGCTGCACTTTAATAGAGCGAAATACTGATGGCTCTATTGAGATTAGCTACTTTTAGCTTAAAGGTTTTGATTCCCGTATGCGTCTGTGGAGGTTCGAAAATATTAAAGGCTTTAGACTTGTACACAAAACAGCCGGCATTCATCCACCATACTGTGCATCAACATGCGTACTCTGTAGGCCAAGTCTATTGATCCTATCCCTTTTGGCCGCACATGAGTTTACATCAGTTAGATGATAAGATATCTCATCTCTATAATTAACTGCATGCGTCAATTTTAAATCAATCACTCTTCCGGAACTGTACACTTCTGTAACATTGTTGTGAATGATAGTATTGATGTAGTAGCCTACTGGCTGCCGGCAAGTCAGAGTTTATGGCCATGTGTATAACGGACCAATATGTTCTATAACTAAATGCGCTCATGCTTTAATGACGAACATCGCCTCTTCGCTACTTAGCAGAGGCAATGACCGTTAGGTGTGGACTTACAAACGAAAAGAAGGGAGGAATCGAAAGAGAGGACGCTCCTCATGGTGGCCGTATCGAGCCCCCCATGGCACTGGCTAGGACATCTGAAGTCAAAATAATGCAGTACTGGCGAATGTGATCCATCCGTGGGCCGGTGTAGAGTTGCAAGGTTAGTACAAACGCCGGGACGCCTAAGAGATTTTTGCGAGCATCCATAGTCCTACATCCACGTGGCCGAACGTGCAGAGGCTTAGCTTCTTGTAAAACTACTTATGTATTCCTTGAGCTGATCGAGGTAAATACGTGTCCTGCCGCCGAGGACCAGAGATGGAATGTCGGGGCTGCCAGCTGGTTGTCGATGGATATTCCTGGTCATGGCGAGTACGGCGTCGTCTATGACTAGTTGGTGGCAGCATTGGCGTACATGGGCCAGGGGGGGTCCTAACTTTCCTGTGAAGAAGTTCGAGGCGATGGGCCATGTCTACATAGCCATGGTCCTTGGTTTTTGAATTCAAGGGATTAAGTAGCATCACAATGAAGGCCCTGTGAGTTTGGTGCGGTAAAGCAAATTAATCTCATTGTTAAGCGTCGTATCAAGGCTGACTGTTGCTATTATGTCGAAAGCGGTCGAACTGGCGTGTGAGTGGTCTTAAGGCTTTGTGATTTGATGTTTAATGCAAACGAGAACGCACCTTTGCGTAGAGTTTGATTAAAGCGAACTGGGACTTTTGAGAGAGTGCGTCATACTAAACCGTGCGAGAGTACAATCCTTCCTAACCCAAGCCTGATACGAAGGCCATTATGTGATGAATTTAATCAATTGTAGCAGGATATAGTCACGTTTGTTGAAGGCTGCTCACTATTGTGTTTTTCGTTTTAATTTAGGGTTACGGTCGCTCAGTTTTTGAGGTCATGCTTTCAGGTCCGCTACGGTCCAAGTTGAAATGTTCTGTAACATCTCGGCTGGTCGCCACGGACCATTCGTTCCAACATGACAGGCCCTCAACTCGGAGGAGGTCTATTTTTCTCTATGGCTCAAAAAATACGGGAATTCGCGTTGTCAATTGTTTGGCCATACCGCTTGACAAGTATATAGACGTGATTTGACCACTACTGAACGCGAGCTTTGAGCCTGGACTGGGTAACGACGGACCTAGTTCATTTGCTTTGGATTAAGAATGTCCATTGTATGTTTCAATCTTAAGCGTCCGTGCCTAGCATTGACAGTTTGTACGTCTTTGTGAGTACTAATGAGTTCGAGAGAAATGGAGACTAAAGAACAGGTGATGTGTTGTATACTGGTTAGGCGCGATCCTTGCGGCCACTCAGTTTGGATCCCGGAGGCCGGCTGTCGAATTGCCAAGGGCCAAACGCCCTGTTTGCCCAGGTATTGAACCTAGACTATTTCAGCCACGAAGGACTTCCAACAAGTCCGTAGGATACCAAAGTCGCTGTCACTTCCAAGGAAACCGTCGAATGACTTACTCGGGGCAGGGTTGTAACATAAGAATTTTTGAATATGAAGGAAGGGAGGCCTACTTAAAACGGAAAAAGGATGAGAAGCTACTTATACGACGAATAGAAAAGTTGTAGGGTTTGATGTACGAATAGCCGAGAGAGAGCGAGCCAGGCCATGTGAAATTTAACCACACGGGACCAAACGAAAGGAGTAAGAATCGCGTCCACATTTTTTTGAAGCGTCCGTGCATCGGATCTAAAGATTAACTGGATGAGTCAGCGGGCTTCGCGTCGCGATGGACTTCTCTAATGAACAAACAAAAAAGCCAGTTGTTGGAAAGTAGCAGCACCTTTCCCCGTTAGCAAGTGCCATGTAGGATTACGATATCTGTGACTCCGCCCGGGCCATAATGGTAGTCCGCTCATGTACACCTTTGCCCAGGTTAACTTAAGGTTGAATTGAATAATTCATCCGGTTACATAAGCAATAAGCGTTGCCAGAAAAAACATAGCATAATGCATTACAAAATGATTCAACCTGCATCGCCGGAGGCAGGCCGCATAGCGTTTATGTTATCCCCTGAGAATATCTTGTAACTATTCCAATGACTTACCATTTATGAAATTCTGTGCAAAGGATTACAACGTTTCGGTGAGGGAGAGCCGACCAGTGCAGTTATGCCCAGAATGAAGTGCGGACACGCACTTGCACAGTATAGTTACACTAACAGACCCCAAAGATGCAGGCATTTAACGGGTTTTCATTAACTCGACTCCTGCCCAGCGTAGGCTGAGGTGGTCCTTGAAGCGGCTTTGACATGCATGGTGTGGAGTTCCTTTTCAAATGCAGATATCTGTATCATTTCTGGAGCGAGTGGTCCGGGAATCTAACTGAATATGATTTTCCGATTTTTCCCTTTGTCGTAGGGGTTAGCCGAAATTCGGCAATCATTCCTACGTTACTTCAATTGTTTTTCTGTAATCCCACGGGAACCGAAAGCTTGGTTACCGCCTGCACTGACCTCCATGTTCATAACCTCGAGTGGAGGGTTCACCCATGTGACTTTCGGCTGTATTATAAATGAGTAACGGAGATGTATCAATTATTGAACTTAGCGTATGACATCGCCGGTCACATTCTTCTGCAATTGGTGAGCTACCTCAGAGTGGCTACAGTACCGTCAGGCACGTGTATCCCGCGGGCAGAAGTTGTTGTAGTTAAATGTGAACAACACTTATTTTCAATTGATAGTGCTGCTGGCCATGTAGCAGTTTGATGTGTAGCATTACGATAATCTTTAAAAGTGCATCTAAGTTTATGTCGCGAAGAATTGCAGCCATTTTTGCAATCTGTACGTCGCAGTTGGTTATTTTACTCACTCAGGATTTGGGCTGTTAATGGGTACATATAAAATTGGAGGTTCTAAAGCGTTTAAATGGCATAGCTTAGCGGAGAGATTATATTGACCAAGCTTTATGGACCATGCTCATGCCAGAATAATTCTGTTGCTAATTCGCTTGGCCCTTACTCATTTGGCCAATATTGCATCGTTACTGTCTGAATGTCGTTTGATTCTTTAATTACGGGCGTCGGTACGGTTGCTGTTGGTGGTTTGTCTGGAGCATTCAATATGGTTATGTATCTTGTGTATGGGAAATCGGCAAGTAGCCTTAAAGAACATGATAAAATTAAAAAGAACACCGTATAAAACCGTCGACCTCACAAAACTTGTTGAAAGACTACCTTTTATAAATTTGATTGTAACTAATCAAATGTCCATATAGAACTTTCACTTGGTAAGGTAGTGACGAACGGTGTTCATTTTGCTACATTGTTTTATAAGTTCTGAGTAGTTGGTTTGTAGTTGAGACGTCTGTTATGTTCCATCCAATGAATTTTTGTGTCATCGCTTTTCCGAGTTTCTCGGACACTGGCAGAGTGATGCAGTTATAAGCAGCTGGCGACTGGGGCCGCCTTTAAAAAAATCACAAAATATTGTCATTATCGACTGATCAATCCCCGGCTTGGCGTTCCCGCGGTTGCATCACGAGCCGATTTCATATATTCAAAGGGTTGAAAGTGACGAGCGTCTCCCAGATGAGAATACTTCCCGGGGTTTAAGAGGTGGAGTGTATTTTCTTTTGAATAAGACGGCATTCCACGATCTATTGTGAACAGTTGAATACCATCCGCTGTAGGTTTTTTAATCGTCACTGATACATGCCGCATTGCTCGGAGATTCTCCAAATCGTAATGGTGGAGGTCTAACCTGCAGAAACTTGTTCTTTTGGACGATATCCTTGGCAGGTCTTCTACCCATTGAAATTGGGAAGTGACTGTTGGCCACGCGACAATTCTTTTCATAGATTTGATAGCGGTGGGCAGCGCTGTTGGCGTGAGATAAAATGGAGATTCGACCAACGAAAAACAGGCTAGGGTTGACAATAGACACTTTTTATTTTTTAAACCGCCATTAGATTAATCGGCGTAAATACAACCTATGTCATTATGGACGTCACTCCATTTCATTATATACACAGATCAGCTCACCAGGCCATCCACCAGTCCACCGGCCTTTATCCGTAGCGACCTTTGCCATTATGACCGCGTTCAGGTATCCTAAAGACATTTAGAGTATCATTAGATAGAAATGGCAAAAGAACTGGACATTTTAAAAGTAAATGATGTGTACAACTAACAAACTACAGGAACCAGGTATTGGCTGGAGTTCCGACCAGTAGATGTCCAGTTCGACTCTCCGGGCGCTCGCTTTACTGAAGTGCGCTTAGCTGTAAATCCAAAAGTCCGTCGTCATCTCTGCATAAACCAAGATTGACAAGAGAGATGGTTATCTAATTGGTCTCTGAGTGTAAAATTAGTATATTAATCTTGGACCTTTTGGCATGTATAATTATGTCATTGTACCCGGTTGGACAGTATCCAGTCGGAATGCAATCAAAAGATATCGCGGGTGGACGCTTTTTAGAGTCCGCATCATTACCCGAGAAATCAAGCATAGTGAAGATATTTCGAAACAGATCGAAACAATCTCTGGAGACTGCGCTAAAATCCTTTTTGGCTTTTGCGCACCAACGTATACCAGAAAGTATATTGTCATATGAATTTTGCTTAAGGATTTTTATGTAGTGTGCTGAATGGTGAGTTAATGTTTGGTTATCCTGAATTCGTTTTGAATTTTGCAAGTTGATGAAAACATTGTCTCCACCATTTATACAAGTCATAACCATAGTACGAAGTCAGGCCCGCGAATATAAAAGTGAGGTAGCGAGTGATAGTTGATAATACAGTCAGCGCGAAACCGATTGCTCCAAGCGAAATAACAAATTCTTTCGCAGCATGTTTACGACCGATCTGCGTCATAGAAATGTGTACTGTCAACTTCACAAGAACGAGAATCCACATACCCATTGTAAGACGCTTCTTTCATTAGGTAATCTCCAGCCACTTCATTTTCCACTAACGTTTCGCACTTGATCAAGGTTCTTGCAATAGCATAGAAGTTCTTGTGCTTTGCTTATTGCCCCACAAGTTTCCATCGGACTCAAAGACCCTATCCCCCAGAAATTTGATAACCGTACAAAGTCTGAGTTTTGGGGCATCTGTGCACAATAAATAAATAATGTTGATTAGGAAATTGATGAAATTGACAACAAAAGAAAGCATCAAATGTAACATTGATACTTAATAACTGGGTGCGCCGGTGGTTTTCCATTTCTCCTCGAATTCCTCAGCCGCTTTGTGGAGAAACTCCTCTACAGTATCTGTCAATTTCAAAATTAAATGGAATGCTCATAATGATTATGATTAGCACGGATAGGAAGTTGAATCCACCAATTAATGTACCTACTTACATTTGGTATAATTTTGCAAAACCGACATGTCTGTAGGCTTGTGGTGGGTGGCTACTTTTTGGTCGTCAGTGAGATCAATGCGGACTCCCCGTTCACTCTCAGCTCCAACCTTAGCTGATGAGGAGGATGTTTTGAAGAGGAACCGGAATTTATCTGGCGAACAAGCAAGTTATTACAAAAACATTATTAGCAGGGGAAGAAAACATGTCGTAGTGGTTTCAATGTCATCAATTCATATTTGTTGTGTAAAATTTATTACTACAATAGCCTACGAGTATAAAATTAATATTCTGTTCATCCTCGTCTCAAACTTTTCATCAGGATACACTTCTGTACATAAATCTCCGAAATGAAATCAAGAGCTTTAATTCAATTACCAAGCAATATTGTTGCCACCTCAATCAAGTTATCTGTATGCATATATGTGCGTGATCGAGTATGCTTAGCGAATACATATTATGCAACTTTGCCTATGTAGATAGTAGTCCCAGTAGTGCACACACTTCCTCCACTCACTCCAATCTTTTGTCTTATGTTCACTTACGTTTTGAATGAAATAGTCCTTTTTCTCTTTTAATGGAGTTATCCTTGTCATTGTCTTCATCTTGCTTACTTTGAAGCCCGTTTCGGCCACCACGACTGAAAAGTTTCAACTTTTTCTTTCGATATAGCGCACTAATCATATTGCCTACGACAAATTGGTATCTGACAGTTTATTAATGCAAGTAGCGACTTTCTCAATTATATGTCACACACATTCACATGTTGCATGTAAGTATATTTCGGTAAAACAGTTATTCGGATTACAAATTGAAATTTTTACTCTATACGGATCAAGTCAAACTCTGTCAAACTTTAATGTAAGAATGATGTTAGATTGTGAACTATTCGTTGAAATTAGCAATCAAAATGTATTGCACAATTTTCATTCGTTGCAACACCGACTTTTGACCTTCTTTACACAAAAAATATTACGAGTTTGAGCATCAAATATTGAATTCATGCAACTGAACTAAAACTGAACAAATTGTTTAGCACGCAGAAAATGTCCAATGTTCTGGTGTACTGGTAGATTTTACAAGTCTGGATGAATGCAAATGCTCGGATGAAATTTCATATGACAAGGCAGCGTTTTTCCTGATCTGGATTCTTTTAAACTTCATTGACATCAAAGTACAAGTAGGTTGTGGATATTTATTTAGCAAGCAGAATATATTTATAATCAGCACATTTATATGTAAAGCCTCGCTCGAAAACATGCTTCATTTCAAAAGTTCATGTTCTGTTCACGCAATGCAATCCAGTTGGACTTGACAATTCACAATAAATAATACTATCTATCCTAAAATAACTTTACGTGCTAGAGCCAGAGCTAATAGCCTCTTTATTTAGCTATTGATTTCGCAATAGGGATTTAATAGATATCCTTACAACCAGTATTTTGCAATAGCATCCCAATATAGCATCAAAGCTGTAATCTACATTATCTTCAATTTAATGAATAAAATGAAGGTCTGAATAAGTCTGTATATATATTAATAGAATGCTTTGTGATCTGTTCCAGTTTCCAATGCATTTAGAGTTTATATAGTGTATTATGCTACTATTGTACGTGATGGAGTAATGACAATGGTTAAAAGGTAAAACTGAAATACATTTTTTATACCTGGGGCAAAGTGATATTCATGATGATTCCAATCCTTCCGCACATTCGTGCCCAGTGTCATTTTTAATCTTTCCATATCTTGATTTTGAACAATGCTATAAATACGTATGTTCATTTGTAGTTTCACGTCATATTACAGAGGAACTACACAAATAACTGAACATTCTTTCACCTTCCCAAGCCTCCTTGGACTTGGGTACATTTTATTTCGTCCTACACAAAGTTTATCCAAAAACATTTAGGTAATTTTTAACAAAACAACTACACTTTTATGCGTATTATTTACTATAATATCAATTCATCCACCGTCACAGATGTTCTGAAAGACCCAAACTAACTATTACTATATTTAAACCACTGACAACCATGTCATTTCCGATTACAGACCAAACTACACAACATACTCAGATTTCATTTCATACTCACTGGCCAACTCAATAATATGCTGGACCTGTAGATGTGTTCATCTTACAAGCTGCAACAACAACAACAGCACTATTAAATACTTGATGGAGGAGGAGTTGTTTCCTATAAAAGGAACTGCAAAATATCGACATAATTCCAAAAAAGATATTCCATATACAGTCAATATTTTCAATAAAACGTTCTTGTATCCGTCTTTGGGCATTCAATAAATAAAAAGCTTCTATCTTCTTACTCATTTCTGATTCTGACTGATTCTATGAGGAACACACAATACATTTATGATGATAGAACACGAACAATGGAAATTGAAGTCGGTATAATGGCAAACTCCCAACTACGATACCAGACCACCATCATCATGATGTAGATTCCTTTGTGAGTGAATACCAAATGAAAAGTTGCTATGCCATGAACTCCTCATTGCTGAAGACGTGAGGATTGACGTGGAGTGGAGTGACTGACGTATGCCAACTACCAACAACACTCTCACTTGCATTCATTCTGATTCCGTAAATTCCAACGCATGAAAGGAAGAAGAGTGATGGGATTGTAGAAATTCCAGACTACTACAATAATGCTTGTGCGTACTGTTGTGTTATTGTTTTGACTAGTAAAGGAGTTGGTTGTCCGTCCTTTCGTATCACATTCAGTTTTAGATAGGAAGCGATATCATTGTCAATTTTAATATCATCATCATCATAATAATAATCATGTTTACTTTGGGTATCTAGAGTAAAAACGAAACTAACTCAACGAAACCACCAAAGATCGTATCCTAGTATATGATATTTCGAGTGAATCTACATTGGCGTGTTGAAAGTGATGATAACGAGGCACAATGCTTGGGTATGGGTCCATAATTATATATTATATGTATCTATAAGTATCTTATATGCATAAATAAATTTTGTTCGAAAATTCACATTTTGCATATAATAAGCTGCTGTTACAGTCAGTAATGTAATGTTTATAATTAAAACTAAATATGGAAATTAGTAGGCTGATAATTATCATTCATGTTCACCCTTTACAGGCATATGAGCTCATCTTCATTGTGGGCTCAACAGCCTTCGTATCATTTCTTCAGAGTTTAACCTTCGCCGTGGTGTCTAATATCTTGTGGACGTACTCAGTGGTGCAGACGAGCATGCTCTATGCGGAGTACTTTATTTTGGGAAAATTGCATGCTGGGAAGATACGATCGGTTACTAACATGTTGATTGTTGCAATTACTATACTGTTGCTTCTCATCGTAAAACATCTTTTATATACCGCCATGTTAACTACATAAAATTGTTCTGACACTGACACTCCACAGGTATATATTGGAATAGACTTCCTGGTAATCATAACCAGCTTAATATTGCTTGGAGCTCACATTCGATGGCTAATGCCGAGCAACTTCCTTCCAACACTTCTTATGGGAACGAATAAAGGGCGAGTGTCGAAATGGATGAAGTTCATTTTGAACCCATTACAGTATATATCCTTTCTCACTTGTATACACCTCATGACCCTCTCCATCCTTCGCTCTATCATTAATGTAATTTTGGTTGTGGTTTATGAGATGTGGAAGGGGTAAGCAGTATGAATTTGACTGGAAGGGTTTATGCATTATAAGTAGCTAAATAACCGTTATGCATTTATGCCATAAGGATCATTCAAATATTATCTTAAAAGACGGTCAGAGTAAGAGGGACGTTCCGGAAGTTAGATGTTCATAATTACAACAATTATTGTAAGGATTTCTAAGGAAACTTTTAAACTGTCTCGCATTTCACACTCTTGAAATAAAATGAGAGAACTTTCCAGCTTGAACCACAACCACCCATTATGAATTTTTGAGATCAAGCATATAATCGGACAAGAAGTATATATAGAAGGTTGATAAATCAATCTCAAAATTCCAAAAGTTGCATTATTTTTTTCTGTATTGAAGTTACGCGTAATGGCAAAATTGTTAGTTCGTTGAAGGAAATTATGTCGAATTTAGATTTTAATCAAGTTATGGTAAGCATAAACAAGCTTTTTAAGAGAAAACTAAACCCATTCTCAGTACACCCCAATAAGTATGAACCTAATCGGTCCTTTGTATGTAGTTAAACGAAGCAACTTCAACAACTAAATTAACCGTGTTGGCATTCACTAGTCACGTGATCCTCCAATGGGCACCGGTATCTACCCCAATATTTCTGGCCTTTGCTTGGATTCTCACAACATTTATTGTAGTCCTAGGAGTTTATTATGACATGCGATTCTATCCTCAGAACAGTAACATTGGAATAAAAACGGTAGATTTCAACAGAACATGAGTTTATTCATTAATCTACATATTTCCATTATCATTCGTTACTTTTTCGTGATTTATTGATTTGTAGACAAGGCTCTTGACCAACTTGTTAATCTTTTCGGTTAGTTGGCTCATTGCTCTTCATCTCTTTCCCTACCTGGGAATTCTGAGTATGGATGATGAAGACCAAGTACCATCAATCTCAACCTCAGAACTTAGCAAAAACATTCTGTCTATTAACACCGGACCCTTTCCTAGTTTTATGATTCTCCTGGCCCACTTGCTAACTACACTGGCTTTAATGACGATAATGAAAGTGGGGGTGATCATGGCTGATATCGCTTTCAACATAGTAATTCTTATCCTGAACAAGAGTTAAGGTTACATTAAAGTCAATGTGATGTACTCTTCGTCTTTGTCTCTCTAAAGCATCATATTTAACGATGCTGTTACTCGTCTTTATATATAGGTACGACCTGGGTTGAATTCTAGCTTAAAATTGTTATGATGATATGTATACTATTTATTGTTGCTTTCCTTCCCATCAATCATGTGTATGCTGAATAAAATTTAAAAGTTATTGTTCATCCATCTCCCATTTCTTACTGATGATAAGACTAAAATTACAAAAAAAATGGAAAATTAATGGCTGATCAGATATAGAAAAGTACCTTTATAGTCAGGTCTGCCCTGTTCTCGTCAATGTCTTGTAGACATTCATTCAATAGTATAGACCTATAACAAGGAAACACACACACATGCATTCTGGTTGTATGAACGTCACTCATATTGAAAATATATGCACATTTCTTCAAATTTACATTTCATACTCAGCATCGTTAATTTTTGAATAATATTATTATACATGCAAAAATTACACCTTCCTAACCATCTACATGACTAGGCACTCTTCATACAGTGCATATTAAGGCTTCCAAATGTGAGTATTCCTTCACTACGTTCCAGCCTTCAACGAAATTCCAGGTAAAGAAAAGTCATAAAAGCGAAGCAATGTTACAACATTTATAGCAAGCTCAGAATGAGACATTTCTATCCATCCATTCCCAAAAACCATGCACGTTATACATATTACCTTGCTGAGGATATTGAACCAGAAAAAGATACATATAAGTTGAGTTGAGGTTGAGAATCCCAAAGCACAAGGGTAAAAGTTTTTGGGCATAATAAAATGCGTAAAATGCAAATGCATACGGGTTTGATTAATGAAAACATTCGGGAAAACGCAAATTAATGAGAAGCAACATTACATTTTTACTTTTTACGACTACTAGAGGTTCGCGCTTGCTACCTTGTTCTTTGTTTTCGTGGTTGAAACAGTCCCTCTAAACCAAATCAGAGCAAAGTATGTTTTCTTGAGATTAAGAAATAAAAAAAATCTTCTATCTACAATACTTCCTGCAGCTCGTTCTGATCCAGTCCATTTTACTGACCCGAAGGACATAACCAGATATGTGTTCATATCAACAGGAAACGAAAGTGTAGAGCTACCTCGCCTAGAACCAAGGACGTTTACTTTGTTCTCTTACCTGAACCGAGTTACAAAACAGGGATTTCTACCTTTTTCAGTCTGACCGTTCGGCATTCATCATCTGTTGCTTGTGATAATCAAAGCATCGAAGCGGTAGTAAAAAAAATCACATTTGAGTAGTTTATTTTGGAAAGTTGCGTGGAAAAAATGTGCATATGAACTGGAGAGACTGGGTCCGCAAAACAATTTTGTCATTTGATTCGGTAAGAGTTAACTGTAATTATTGTTGTTTCTATAAATTCTGACTTCTGACACATTGTGTTGTCGACTGATTGATTGGATGATGATGGTTTTGTTATTGATCATTGCTAGGAATGGTGAAAGCACGTGAAATGGGAACTTCCCCTCCGGTGGCGTCAACTGGCGATGAAAGACAGATGGGAGGTGAAAGTGAAGTTGGAGTGATGGCGACGGAAACCAGTTCTTTGTCAGAAATGAAACATGAAGTATCCGAAACGAATGTGACATTGGAAGTTGAAGCAGGTCCCACTGACATCACTCGGCAGCATGTACAGTCGTCGTTTCGTGGAAGTCGTGGTGGAGGGAGGGGATCAAGAGCTCGTGGTCGCGGGCCAAAAACCACTTCTAATCGCAGCAAAGCCTTCTCATTCCCTTCTACTGATCCAAATCCAGTTCCTGTGGATGATTTGATGCAGATGTTCACGATGCATAGTACCGTTCCCCATGATGTTCTTTCCGTTCCAACCCCTGAAATAAATGGCAGTGTTGGAGCCGTAATTGTTCCACCAGATTCAAAACCACCCCAGTACATTCCTAGGGAGATGATGTTGCGGCTAACAGTAAGCATGATTTGAGATTTTGAAGCTGACCGGTTGGTCTTGTTAAAACTTGATAAGGATCTTTTAATTTAATGACTTCAGGCTACTATAAATAATGGATTGGTATGCGTCAGCCACGCCTTCCAACTGATCCGTCAAAGTCAAATCGAGCTGGAGCAAGCTCATCATATTCTAAAGGACATTATTCAGAGTCAAGGGAATATAAATCAGGCCAATGGTAACACTAATAATGCAAATATTAGTGCTTCAGCCGATGAAAATGGAGATTCGATTGCGAGTCCTTCAACTCCTAGTAATAGCACTCAAATGGTAGTTGATGATGCTCCAGCTCAGTCATGGAATAACGGCTCAATTGGTATTAAGTCTGAAATGGCTCAAATTGTAAATGATAATAATGTGGTTCGAATATCAAATAATGCAACTAATGGTGTGGTCATTTCATCTACAGAGGAAATGCAACTTCCTGTTGATCCATTTGAGTTTGTGGAGGTATTGTTGGTGTAGCTAAATATTGTAGAAAATGTAGAATTATTATTACTTCATTATCGGTTGCATTGATTGACTTTTTACTTGATTGCAGTCACATGTTCTTCGGGAAGCCGACTCGACTAACCAAAATAAATTTGGAACTCAAAGAGGGAAATCTTCTCGTGGTCGTGGTGGCACTGGTCGACGCAGACGAGGTGGTTCTAATCAGCGTAGAGGAAAAGCTTCCAAATTATCCATACTGCCGTGCAACTATAATTCACTGATGGCTAGAAAGAGCCCTAGAGAACTCCGTGGTCATTACATTAATAATAACAACAGAGAGGAAAAAGTTTTGGAATATGGCCGCTTTATGACAGTGGCAGTTACAGATATACGACAAGAGTTAGGGGAGTACAACGAGGTCACCGTATTCTCGGCAACTCAGGTATGTATGGGACTGAATGAAATGTAATCACATATAATTATATTTTTATATTGATTCAAGTCATTAATATCTAGGTGGAGTCTTTGCTGCAAAAAAAAGTGCAACAGCAAGAACTCCAGCAGCCTGTACAAACTGTGATGAACCAAGCATCAGAATCAGACCACCACCATAGCGAAAGCGAAACGAAGAAGATAGTGACGAAAGTAAGCAAGAAGAAGCATGTAAGCAAGAATTCTAATCCACCATTAGAAGAGATAAAGACCGATACAAGTCGTAAACGTAAACTACCTTCCACCAGCTCCGATGACGATACTGACGTCAATTTACCACTCTGGAGACAACTAAGAGTTGATCGTAATGTGAGACAAAAAATTCTGAACCGCATATTTAATGAGAATGAACAGCAAAATAATGAAGATGATGACGTGGATACTTCAAGTGACATAAGCTCAGGTATCATATTCTCTGACAAACAATTAGAATTATTAAGGTTTCTAATATTGTACTATTAAATTGTAAGATTTCCGTTTGTAAAACTGAAGACTGAAGCAGTACAAATATTTTTGTTTTGCATATTGAATAGATAGAACGGAGATAATTACAGAAAGTTCTCCCCCCTTATCAAGCGAAAAAATGGACGCAACTAAACGGAGCAGTACCGATAACAACAATAATTCAAAGCTGAACTCCAATCAGCAAAATCTAGTTCCGGAAGACAAAGATATGCTTACCTACAACGGATCCTCAGCGTCAATGGATTGTAATGGAGAGTCAGCGAAAATTCGCACTAGTAGTAGTTCTGAAGATGAGACTGATATTGACAATGTTAGCGAGAAGGAAGATGAGCACCCACAACAATTAGGCCTACAATCAACTGATTCGGATACGGATTGTGAAAATGATGATGAAAGTGGTCTTTAAAATTGTATGGGGGAGAGAAAGGAATGGAAGGCTTTGCCAGTGTCAGTTTTTTTGATTTACTTAGATTGAATGTATACATAGTTTTGTAATAATTTACATTCCATTGTCAGTCAAGTAATAGAAATTAGTGACTGCTTTTGTAATGTTCGTATTGTCGTAGCTTTCATTCATTAATGGTTGTTGTATCATTATCTTATCAATTACCAAGTGCATAGCACAAAACCGGTGGGTAGTGAATCAATTATTGTACAGTTTTAAAGTTTTCAGTTTTTTTCACTTTTATGTCCTTTCCTATATTCGTACAATTATTTTTAAAGTAGTGGAGAACCGCACGTGTATTTAATTTACTTTTTGTACCATTTTGAACCTTTGTTCAATTAAAATAATAATTGAATCTGTACGTAATTTAAATTACTCTAATGAGTTGATAAACTAACAAGATAAACTAAAAATTTGTAATAAAATATTGCTTGACTTTGATTCTTTATGATTTCAGAAATCGTTGAACTTTGTTTTAGATACCTATCAAGAGAAAATGCATACTTGTAGGTAGCCTTCTCATATATGAACAATGCAAAGATCAAGACCACACGAGGTCCAAAATGCCCCTTTGGTTTGGTACAAAGTTGTTGGGAAATACAAGCACACATGCTGACTGACATGCAATTGTTTGATGCATCAAATTCTCAGTGCACGTGTATTCCCAGTCCATCCTGATAATATGCACAGAAGACAACAAAATAGTGAGCTTTTTAAGATAACCACTCATCAGTAGTGAACATTGTGCATTAAGAATTAAATTCATCCATATATCAAATTTGTCAAAGTTTTTGACAGTTTTTGGCTTGATATAACCATCCGACAGTGCACAGGTGCTTTTGCTTTGAAATTCCAGAGACCCTCTGTCGTATTTAAAATGGTAAAGGTTCGAGGAAAAAAAGTGGCTCTGACGCCATCAGAGTATGTCACGAAGGACTTGGTAGGACCGAAAGGAAAGCGTGGAAGCATTGCTAAAAAGAAGGCGGCACTGAAAAAGAAGCAAGCAAATGGCACAGCTCAAAATGTTGGAAAAGCTCCAAAGAAGAATAAATTAGCTTCAGAAGAATCCGACATTGGGGAAGTTAAAGGAAATGAAATAATCCTTCCAGAGATTCGTTTTTCAGATGCACCACCACCCAAGAAGGTGAGTTGAGTACTAATTAATGCCAATCATTGTTTCACATATGGATGATTTGGAACAGTCATAAAGGCTTACATACAATTGGGTTTTTAACGCAGAAAATGTGGCGCAACAAACAACGCGTTTTGGTCTTCGGCTCCCGAGGAATTTCATTCCGCGGACGTCACACTATGGACAACTTTAGAAGATTGCTTCCCCACACGAAGAAGGAGAGCAAAATGGACAAAAGGGATTCAATAGCAGCGGTCAATGAGGTAATAAAGTCTGAATTTATATATATTGTGGTGCTTGATAAGGTTGGAATGAAATACAACTGGTTTTTTTTTCTTTTCCAGATTTGTGAAATGAAGAACTGTAACAAGTGCATGTTTTTTGAAGGCAGAAAGCAGGGTGACATTTACCTATGGTTGTCTGAGATTCCTGAAGGCCCTTCTATGAAATTTCTTGTTGAAAACTGTAAGCGCACATGTTCAATTAATTATTGGTGATAGTTACAAATATATGTGAGTTTTCTATTTGCTTGTTGAAATTGAACGTACAGTGGGAACAATGGAGGAACTCAAGTTTACCGGAAACTGTTTGAAAGGATCTCGAGCCTTGTTATCATTTGATCCAACATTCGAAGCAGAGCCCCACTATCAGCTAATGAAAGAAATGTTGATGCAAATATTTGGAACGCCATACCACCACCCTAAAAGCCAGCCCTTTATTGACCATGTTTTCACCTTTACAGTTTTGGACAACAGGATCTGGTTTAGAAATTTTCAGATTATGGAGGAAGATGGTTCTCTCGTTGAAATTGGTATGTCAGTGGTTATCTGTATGATGTAATCAGAACCTAAATAAATTTTCTATCAATATAATAATAGGCTGAATCGTCTACTCTGTAAGATGGGACTGGCAGTACATAGTATTCGTGTTCCTTTCCTCTATCTATAAGCAAAGTACATTTGACGTAGAGGTATTGAGTGCGGACGGAGCGCAGGGTGATTCAGGTTCGATTACACGGTGTGGGAGACAAACTTTTTGCTTCTTTTTTCGAAGTTGTTTTTGCTCGGCAATGCCGTCGGTTGGTTGGTTATAGTCTGGATAAAAATTATAAATTTAATTAAAAGCTATTAATTTTCAAAAATTTTAAATATTATTTTTTTGTACAACTGCTCTAAATCCAACTCCCGTGGCTAAAGATAGACGAAGTTATGCTATGTGCATGAGAGATTAGAGTTGATTACATTATGACTCTTACAGGAACAGGTTGCATTGCCAAAGCACTGTATTGAGGGTTTAGCAAAGGTCAAGTTAAATGAGAGTACGGTCAAATAATCATAATATTAACCGCTAAGCAGTATGGCCGTCTGTATTGTCAATGACTGCTGGGTTCACCGTGCCCAAACTCTTTTGGGGGTGTACTCCAACAAAACTTTTAACAGTGTAAAATAATGCTCCAATCAGTTAATTGCCACTTAGCATATGTGACCTTCGTACAATTTACTGAATATTATAGATGGCCGTATGGTGCAAGTTTTTTAAAGAAAGGAGTAGTTTATTAAGGATGATAGAGTTAGATTAGAAGGAAAAGAGATGAATCAAAAACTAAGTAGTTAATTAAAGTTATACTAAATCATATTTAAATTCAGTTCTTTTTGCTTATATTGCTTCTAGGTAGGCCTGCGTTCTTAGTCTACGCAGGCTCCAAAATAACTGGTATATATTATTGTGCTCTAATTATTTTTGTAGGCCCTCGTTTTTGCCTCAACCCCATTCGCATATTTGAAGGAAGTTTCGGTGGTAAAACAATTTGGAGCAATCCTCACTATGTACCACCCAACAAGTATCGTGCAGCACTGAAGAAAGCTAGTGCTGGAAAGTACATAAATAAAGTTCAACAAAAAGTAGAATATGAGAGGACCAAACCGAAAAGCTCCTACAATTTGGATCCTTCGGATCAAATCTTTCAAGTAGAGCCAGAAGAATTAGAAACTTGATTTATCATGATAAAAACTGACTAACGAACTTTGTTTTTGATTACTATATGTATAATTAGATTATTTGATAGTTATTATTATTTGTGAGTGTTAGCTAAATGTGAAGGATTTCTTAAATAAATGATTTTTTATCGATTTGCACTAGATGTTAAAGGCATAAAATCTGAGCAGACCAATGTGACTACTACGAGCAGCTAGTAAGAAAAACGAAATCGATTAATAAATATGACCATTTACTAGTAATTGATAAAATAACGATGATTAGTGATATTTATTTCATAGAAGGTTTTGTCTATAAATCATATAATCAAAATAATATACTAATAATAAACAATAAATACAAAAACTCCTCAAACTACGAAACGACGTCTGGGCCTCGTGCTCGCGGTTCTGAATGCCAGTTTTCTTGCTCTTTTCCAATTTGTACTTCCAGTACGTTGCGGAACGTGGCAACGGTGCGCTGGAACCTTAGTCGATTCGCTGCTGATGGTGCCAATTCATTAAGGCTGTTTAATCTCATTCATCGTCTAAACGCGCGTGTGCTCAGTTATCTGCACCTACTGGGAAACAAGTCTAACAGAAAAATTACTTCGATTTCGTTCTTTAGACGGAACAATTTTTCCTCTTGATTTTGTCGTTATATAAAAAAAATTCTTTTGAAATACGCTTACCCGAATGAACAATGAGATAGTGAATGTAAAATTTCTGCTGCAAATTCTTCTTATCCTTTGTGCAATAATGGAATGTACTTGGAGCCAGCTGTTGACTGCATTGCGAAAGCCATTTACTGTCTCCAGGCGCTACACAACCACTATAAGAGTACGCATAATAAATGTTTACGATTCAAATGCTTCATGTATCCTGTCACTGTTTGTGACATACACTTTCCACCAGCTGCCGAGCTTTCCTGCTTCTCATTGCTGTGGTGCGCTAACAACTGGCCTTTTTGACAGTTCTCTTCATTTGAGGTTTTCTTGGTACTTTCTAACAATTTTCATAGACCAGTTTGGTGAGCCGTCGTGGTCCTTCCTCGTTTCCGACAACTGTGTTCGTCAACTGCCAAATTAAACATACAGAGATACCAATGAGAACATTAATAACTCTTACCCTGCTAAAATGCCAGCTTGAAATCGCAGACACATAATATGCTTGAATGCGCATACCTTTTTGTCTTTTTCCAGTCTGTTTGACCGTCCGAGTGGACGTCTTCTTTTCAACGCGTCTTAGTGACTTCACAATCGTATTTGCGTGGTCTTCCACGTTTTCGACCTTCAACTTTGATTCCTGAACAAGTAAAATGTTAATAACAGGAATGTCATGTAATCACCATAAATTATCAATAATTTCGTTTTCTTACTTTCATCAACCACACTGTTGCTGTAAGTTTTCAGTGAAAGGCTAGACGGCAATTTCTTCTTTTCACGCGCTAGGGACTACGCAGACATTTTGCGTCGCCGTCTTCCACTCGTTCTGCGACTCCCTTACCGATTTTGCGTTTCCTGCGGAACAAATTACATGCCTTTATTAAAGAATGTCATTTAAACTCAATCTCCATAAATTATCATTAATAATTTTTGATTCTAACCTTCAGTAACCATTACATGTTGCGACCTATGTCAGTGAAAGCAAGACGGCACTTCTCTTGAATGCTTCTTTCTGGCAAGCTACGCAATCGTTTTTGGTGGTCTTCTCCGCTCTCCCTTCTTATTTTGTGGCATCTTTCACCTTCTAAAAGAGACAAAATGAACCTGCAATCATAGAACCGACACAGATACTACTTGTACAGCGAGCTTTTTAACTTAAGTAGTCTCGCATATTTACCTCTATTCCGTTTTAACATTCTTCAATCAATGGGCCCGAGGATGCGGCCATACGTATTTTCCTGGGTCCCTCTTCCAAGTTTTCCTCCACTGTTTTCAGAAAGTGTGGTGTTAGGAGGCGTGAAATTAATAAAACTTGTCCAGCGTGGGCGTAGCTCCATAGAGAATTCGAGGAATCTTTGATTTTTCCTTGGTTTTCTGGTTTAAGAAGACGTTTGGAGGTGGAATGTTTTCCTCATTTTGAGCGACAGTGTTTGAAGAACTCGATGTCGCCAGCTCTGGAATCTGTGATGGCGCGATATTAGAAACAGTCTCGTCTCACTGGATTCAATTTGGTCATTTTCCTCGGTAGAGTTTCTTTGCATTTTCATATTACCTTCAGTCTGCGCTTTCAATAGTATCGCCAGATTGTGGTCTTGCCTTCGGCGTGGGTGGTACAGTCAGCGCAAAAGTCTCACTCTGCATAATTTGCGACCAGTTTCAGCATCGTCTTAATTACGAAATCCATGATCAGCCGGGTCATCATCCTTCGATCTATCAACTGTCCTTCCTCCTGGTATTTGGCCTTTGAAGCGATCTATAACGATAAAAAATGTATTAGCATTATTATTGGCATCCGATAAACGTTATACTAATCCAAAACGTAAACCAGTTAGATAATATTTAGGTAAGAAATTTCGACCTCTAAGAATTAAACCTTTCGCAAATCAGAAGTACTTTTCTATTTGCTTTCTGTACAACATCTTGATTCACGAATTTTTCTTCTGCATCCTCAATTTTGCGCATAATATCCAATCCGTACGTTTTCATTGTACATTCTCATCCTGCATTCTGCATATACGGTCGCTGTGTTTCACATGAGTGTAAACACAATCGCCAGAATGACTCCAAGTTTGCCAAATTTGCATACTTCATTGTCGCTCCGTTACTCTAAGGATTCACAAAAAGTTTCGTCAAGTCAAACTGGTTCCGGGCCAATGTTCTCCAGGCAATACAAGGATTAGCCTCCTCTCTTAGATCATTAGCTTACCGTTCAGATCAAAATAGTTGGCAATATCCGCACATATTACGCAATACTCAACTATCTGGAGAACCTGATCGGGCTCGCCCTCACTTTATGGTAACATGTAACAAGGTCGTCCTTCAACGTCATCTTCCTTAACATGCGCTGATACATCATCGTTCTTCCCCAATCTCTCTCTGC